>JAVYIG010000867.1:0-431687 GCA_035222895.1 Strongylocentrotus droebachiensis | reverse complement strand
CCGCCATTAGATCAATGTAAGAGTCCTAAGAGTTTATTGGACATAGAGATTGACCAATAAAGCTCTGAGGAGATATAAACTTGATCTAGAACAAGAATAAATCATATTGCGACAATCATTAATTTTCATGAAGATGGGGTTATTGTTCTAACTTTATAGGCAACAGTGCAACAAAGTTAACGATGACATTGATAACAATAATAATGATGATAAAAACAACAATAATAATGATAATAATAATAACAATAATTATAATAATAATAAATATAATAATGATAATAATAATAACAAAATTAAAGCCCAGTAGCGATGGTATATATATGGATCTCCCGTGTACTGCTCCTGTGGTATGTATATAGGCCAAAACAGAAAACAAGAAAAATTAAATTGTTTGCCATTTACACGTGATCTTTGAACGGAGCCGTTATGCAAATATTATATGCGACGCGGGGGATAACAATAGTAATATAATATTTACATTCAAATCGTGTTTGGTGTGCACGCATACACACGATCATACACGGGAGTGACGCTCATATATATGCGCGGTGAAGACCACGTTGACTTGAGTGTAGCGATCTTGTATTTTACACTAAATTGGCTGGTTTTCGGCATTGTAATATCAGTTCATACATGAACCATTGCGAATGATACAAGCCAACATTTGACATTGGCGTTGACGATGAGTGTTCCGTCTTGCGTGTGTTCAAGCAAGGAGGAGAATGATAAACAGAATTGACTTACCTTCTAAGTTTGATTTGGTGTAACGGTGTACACGCACATCAGAATATAAGGTAAGCGTATCGAACAGTATTCCTATACCAATAAGCTTAGTACCGTACTGGGGGGGGGGGGGGGGGGGGAGAGGGGTGTTCAAACTTAGACATCTCGATCTAATGTTTGTTGATTTTTCGATTTTTCTTTTTTTTAAATGAAGATTTGATGTAAAGGAAAGTCACTTTTTCTGTTTCTTTGTTGATTTTGTTCGGGAAGAGGGGGAGGGGGAGGGGTTTCTGAATATGGATCCGTCCATTTCAATTTTGTTAGAGTGAAACTCGTATAGATTTATTTCAAGTGCCTGAATTCACACTCTCTTCATCAAAGTGCAGTGACATAAGCATGCATGCTGCCCTACTATTCAAATTATATATATATATATAGTAAATACAATTATACAACAAGACAATTATCGTATTCAATTTTCATATGCTTTGTTCGTCATTATGATATCATTTGTTAAACAAACATGTACATGTATGTGCATTTTTAACTACTTTCTGCCAAGTGATTAAGGGTCGAAAAATAATGACTGAAATACCCCCAAATGATAACAAAACACTTTTGAGAAAACATATGGGTTCAAGAGCGATTTTAATAATGCAGAGCTAAAATAAATCATGTTCGGATTAGCTCAAAAGCAGGTGAAGAAAAAGGCCTAGTGTAATGGATGTAAGTTAATATCTGGAAGTCATTGCATAAGTGTATTACAAGACATCTGGTTTGTAACATTTCGAGTGATACAAATAGAGATCATGTCATTGCCAACACACTCTTTAATTCATGTCAAATTCATATTGCCTCAGGAATAGATCTATGCCAGTGCACCTCAATATATTGACTTGAATAATCAATTACTTCACTGTTGTTTTTCAAAATAATCTTCAACAAGCTTAAAGTCATATGATTTGATTTAATTTGATTTGATTTATCTACTTATGTTTGATTTTTTTTCTTTTGCAGTTCTACAAATATATAACAAACAAATCATTGAACACGTTATACATGACAAATGAGTATATGTAAAACATAGTAAGGTTGGCTGTAACTTCAATGTCAAGAATACGAAAATGCAGAATGTACTGAAACTTGTTGATCTTTTGAGTAATGATGACAATAATAATGTCGACTAGGTGTCTACTCTATTCGTATTTATTGATTCAACCATATCAACCATTTCAACCATGCCTGGGATTTCAATTTTAAAATATAAATAGGGGGGGGGGGTCACATATACTTTATTTGTCATATACATGCATATTTCCATAACATTGCATTAGAGGGAGCCTAATTATATTGATTTGGAAAATACTTTAAATGTCATAAGTGATCTACTTGATTTCATGTCGGTGGGAGTTCATTCCATTCCTTCGATCCCTTAATGATAAGGGATTAAAGACCAACTGTAGTTTTGAAGAAAAAAAAAAAGGAATATAACGTTTATTCCTTTGACAGGTGTTGTATTTGTGTAAATCGAAATTGAATATTAAGTGCTTATATATTCATTATTGATATTTGCTATCATTAATGCTACTACTACTACTACTACTACTACTACTACTACTACTACTACTACTAATACTACTACTTATACAATTGCTACTCCTACTATTGCTATTACTACTAATGCTACTACTACTACTACTACAAATATACATAATTACACAACTACTACAGCAACTACTACTACACTGTCGCTCATATAGTTGGAATAATTTTGTTTTACCCCAATTTATGGAATTTATTCCTAATAGATCTAGATAATAGTATACATTCGCAGATTTTATTAAAAATTAATATGCCAATGTGTGTTTTGCGTGACTGCTAAAGCATGTTTATTCTACTCTGCTTATCAACTAGAGAACCTACACCCTTAAATCATACATGACAGTAATTAGGATTAATACCCCACAAAAGTGCACTAATATAGCACATCGACACGGTTTTAATCCTGGGGCCTCACAGTTACGAGGCCATTGCTTTGTCACTGAACCACGACTTTACGCAGCGGGGCTAGGGTAGGGGGCAGTTCCCACAAATAAAAAAATAAAAACAGAAAATGCAATAAATTGTCAATAATTCATTGAAGTCCCCCCCCCCCCCCCCCCCGGTCCCCAACATAAACAAATCCTCTTTACGGCCATGCATTATGGCTCAAGGCATGGGCAAACAGAGGATTGTTATCTTCTATCGAAGATCTCTCTGCTCACTTGTCCATTTCCCCATTGTACATGCATAAGATGTGTCAGGTGCATACGGTTGTTTTGATAGCACTAATAAATCAGAGGTTTACTAAACTCAGAGACACTTACAGTAGACTTTGGTGAAAAAAGATAGCATTCCAAGTAAAGTTTTTCCATTCTAAATGCCTTAATGACAAGGCTTAGCTTAATTAGGAATACGGGAAACAATAATCTCGTAAAAATAGCGATTCTGTGCTCTCATATATAAGAGCAGAAATTTGTATATATAGCCATCTTATCCCGATATCTCAAAATCCACTTGAGGTATGAATTTCAAACATGGTGGCGGTGTGTATTATGATAGGTAAAACAATCTGATTATAGATTCTGGGGCAAGTCAAAGGTCAAAGCTCATCGCCCTGGCCAATCTCTGTAATTACAGGTATTATACTTGTTACCACGGTACATCAAGAACAACTCGAGATATTAGCTTCAAACATGATTAGAGTATCACCTAATTAAAGCCGAACTGATTAGATTTAGGGGTATGAAGCATTGAGTCAAAATTAATGTCAGGAGTCAAAGAGGTCCATTTTGAAAATGAAGGTATTAGCCTTGTTATCACAATATGTCAAGAACATCTTGAGGTTTGAGCTTCAAACATTGTGGTAGTATTACCACAGGTAGACAATCCAGTTTTTAGCTCACCTGAGCCAAAGTCTCAAGTAAACTATTGCGATCGCTTTTTGTCTGTCGTCTGGCGTCCATAATTTTTTTACAATTTCAATTTCTTTAAAAAAATGCATGGCTTGATTTGAATTGAACTTGGTAGGAATCATATTCAGGCATGGGAGATTTGAAGTTGTTCGAATGGGGTGTATGCCCCAAGGAGGTTTGGGAGTAGCACCCCTCCCCCCCCCCCCCCCAACACAAAAAAAGAAAAAAAGTGCACCCCCTCCCCAAAGTTTTTCATTGGCAGTAATTGCACATTTTCTACAAGGGGGTTTGGAGGCAGCCTTAAATATCCACCATGCTAACTGCAATGCAAGCATGACAAGCTTTAAATTATGTACATGCAAGAATCTTGAAAACTGTCCACAAAAAAAATCCAGTTGAATGAAGGATATCGTTTCAAAAGGCCTGGTTACCCTCATTTTTAAATTGCCCTACTGTTTCAATAGATGCTATGTCCCTGGTGCAAAGTGGATGGGAGTTAGGTCCCTTATTGTGAGCCCCCTACCGGGAGTAGCACCATATCCCACCCTCACCCAAAACCCCTCTGGTTTACATTTTGTTTTACTTCGTCTCAAACAAAGTGGCCAGATTTTCACCAAACTTGGTAGGAATCATCCTTAGGCAAGGGAGATCAGAGCTTGTTCAAATGGGGGTATGTATACTCTGTACCCCCTCCCAAAGTTTCTCAGTGGCAAAAATTCCATGTTTACTTCTTGAAAACCCACGGATGGATTCTATCAAAATTAGTAGGAATCACTTACAGGAAAGGGAGATTTGTTCAAGTTGTTCAAATTGTGTATATGACTATATGCCCTCCAGGGGGCTTGAGGGTAGCCTTCAATATCCACCATCCAAACAGAAGTTCGAGCACGGCAAAATTAACTACTACTTAACTACTACTACTACTACTACTACTACTACAACTACTAACTAGTTACTCTTACTATTACTTCTACTGTAACTACTTATCGAACTACTACTACTATACTTTTTCCCAGTCATTACTTATGCGAAACAAAATATACTATATGTACATGTAGGTAGTTTTTTTAAATATAACAATGTAGGCTATTCAAACTGACTATTCTCTTTCTCTTGTTTTTTAATTGCACTTTCAGTTGACCATTTTCAATTTTCCATTAAAATGCGGTACTGTAAAAATGTGGACATTACCAATGCTATGTTTCATTACTTAATGTAGGCCCCCCCCCACCATTATTTTCTTCCAGATCGTGGCTTGTTCTTATGACTGAGTCAATTAATTTGCCAAGATGCCTGTATCACTAAGTGAGTGGAGGGTCCGAATCGGAACATTTGTTCATTGGATTAAGGAGTATGAGGTCAAGGAGAGGAGAGAAAGAATGCTTAAAGAAAGGATTCGGAGACTGAAGGTTCTTTGCGAGAGACTTGAAGCGAAAATGGGTGATTCTGGTGAGGAGTCCGAAGATGACAAAAGCAGACAAGATGGCCCTGATTCCAAGGGATGTCCTCATAAAACTTTGAACATTCGGTCGTCAGGAAACTCATCAGATATCAAGGATTTACTAACTTCATGTGATCAGTGTATACAAGATTTATTAACAGCAAGTGATTCTCATATCAAGGAGATACTCACCCCTTCTGATACATGTATTACAAAATTGCTGACACCAAGGAGAGAGAGATTGCAAAGGATTCGGAGACTGAAGGTTCTTTGTGAGAGACTTGAAGCGAAAATGGGTGATTCTGGAGGGGAGTCCGAAGATGACAAAAGCAGACAAGATGGCCTTGATTCCAAGGGATGTCCTCATAAAACTGCGAACATTCGGTCGTCAGGAAACTCATCAGATACCAAGGAATTACTAACTTCATGTGATCAGTGTATACAAGATTTATTAACAACAAGTGATTCTCATATCAAGGAGATACTCACCCCTTCTGTTTGTAGCATCAAAGAACTCATTACGTCAAATGACTGTAGCATCAAAAGTACAAACACGTTGAATGGTTCGACTATCAAAGATGTAATCACACCAAACGATTCTGGTATCAAAGATCTAGTTACAACAAATGATTCTAGAATAAAAAATCTGGTCAAGGCGAATAACGACTCTATAATTCAAGATCTAGTCAAGGCAAATGATGATTCTAGAATCCAAGATCTACTCACGACAAATTATTCTAGTATCAGGGATCCAATTACACCAAACTACTGTAATATAAAAGATGTAATCGTATCCAAGAACGCTGGCACTAAACCACTTGATACCCAAAATGATTCTAGCACCAAAGAGTTTACTTCGTTAAATGCTTCCAGTATCAAAGATCTCATTACACCAAATGATTCTAGCATCATAGATTTAATCACGTCAGAATATTCTAATGTCAAGGATCTAATCACAGCAAATGATTCAAAAATCGATAATCTACTAAGTCCGAATGAGAACAACATTAAACAGCTAATAAAGCCGGACGATGACTACATTCAAGAGCAGCTTGCACACGCTTATGATTATGTCAAAACAGTACGTACGCGTCATAGTCTGTCAGACGCTTCCTTGAGGGAGCTACTCACACCCTCCTATCCCTCCACGAAATACCTTCAGACTTCAAATTATGATTTGAATGCTGATCTCATCATAAAGACTTCTTGCATCAAAGACCATGACCCCCAATCAGATGGCTCTGTGAAAGAGCTATCACCTGGTTCAGGAACCACAGTATGCCAACCATTTGCACCATTTGATGATTTCCTTGTGGAGGTCGGACAACCAACTGTGTCTGCAAGCAAAGATCTTCCTTCAATTGACCTACATGTATGTTGTCATGAACCTGACAGACGAAATGAGCCATTCTATGAAAAGAGTGGCAAACTACCTCATTTCGTGGGCCAAGAGCAGCATCCTCAACCTGATACTATCACCAAGGAAGAAACTGATGATGAACTCCTTAAGGAGCATCAGACATCACCGGGGAGCTTCAAGAAGTCACAGACTGAACCCAGTATTCGCACGGCAGTCAGAAGCAGTCCGGTGGTTCCAATCGTCTCAAAACAATACTGCGACAGACATGGAGAGGTGGGTACACATACTATTTGGATCAGCCCTTTTTATTAACCCATTGTTTACTGGATCCAGATGGCTCCTATACTTAAGCCTATTGCAATGAAACAAATATCGGTGTAGTCAGTGGGTTAAGTAATTGTAACATTACAAATAACTTGAAGAAAAAAATGTGAGCAAGAAAGAGAGGAGCATCAAGTTGATGCCATCAACAAAACATATCGAAGAAAGGGCACCTACACAATGTAGATCAATGATGTTGTATTTATGGTTTGACTGTTTTAACCCTTGCAGGACAAGAATTTTTCAAGGGCTCAATTATTTCCAGTTTCAATTTTATTTGCATTTCTAAAAGAACAAGCGATATACCAGCAAGTTTAACAAAAAATCAATCACAGAAATCAAAATACATTAATCCATTATTAATCAAATAGCAAAAGAGAATGTGTACATTTGCTAGAAGTTATGCTTCTTTTAAGTAAAAACTGTGGAAACCAAACACTCCACAGAGAAGATTGTTCTTCAAATTGGCAAGAAAAATATTCTTTCTTTGCTACATTGTTTTGATAAACTTCAATGTCTCGCAAAACTTTGTCTGGAAGTTGGAAACCGGCAAC
The DNA here is from genome assembly GCA_035222895.1 of Strongylocentrotus droebachiensis. Taxonomy (NCBI): domain Eukaryota; kingdom Metazoa; phylum Echinodermata; class Echinoidea; order Camarodonta; family Strongylocentrotidae; genus Strongylocentrotus; species Strongylocentrotus droebachiensis. Next base: position 424,334 of record JAVYIG010000867.1, on the reverse strand, counting down.
ATAGAAAAACAAAATTTGGAACCTCTCAACCTGTTGTTAATTTGAGGATTTAAATTATTATTTTCCTATTAAAAAAATTACATTCAATGCAGTATGGTCATGCAATAAAATGGACACATAACATGTATGTGTGTTTATAATTTTGTGCTTGTTTATACATGCATCTGGTATATTTGTTAGGTTCTGTGTCAAAAGATATTGAATCAAACCACAAAATGTGGAATGACTGTCTGGAATTGTACACAAAAAAATAACATTTTCTGATGATTAGGCAAATAACAATAACTATTTCTTCATTTGATAATGTGCTCAATCATAAATTATTTCACTGTATTTTCTCTCTTTTTGTTAATTAAACAGATTGGAGAATCTTGTCATGGACCGTCCTTGAAGTCAAAGACAGATTTGATCTCTGGAAAAATTCCTCCTCTCTCCGACCTGCTCCTCTTGAAATCTGGTGATGTAGAGCTCAACCCAGGCCCTCATGAAGCGTAAGTCTCTAATATTTCTTCAGCTAAATGACATATGAAAGTTCAACATACAGTCAAAAAGTTGATTTTTATACACAAATATAAGTAAATACTTCTGGCCTGTTTCTAGCATGTTAAGTTCCAAAACCTGCTACATCCACTTCAGTTCATTTTGTTTATTTCCATTTCCAGAACTTGATACATCCATTAAACAAACAATGGCCTGCTCCAGAAATTCACCAATTCTCAGATTTTTAAAAGTAGTTGATTAATTACAGGAACGAAACTGACTCCTGGGTTTATTTAGGGAGTGATTGTGTCATCCCAATTTGAAGATATACTCTGCATATAAATATATATATATAAATGCGTTCAAGTTATATTTCAAATACAAAATAGGATATTACATTTTTTTTGTTTTTCTCAGAACTTAGATTTACAGATGTAGCATGAGGCGTAATCTGTCAGGGAGTAGATTAAGGGAAGGATATTACAGAGGTTATACATGAACGTAAGGTGATACTCGGCCTATTTTAAATCATAAGTGCAACTAATTGATACGATGTACTTCATATCATATGTTTCTTAAATTCTTTGTTGTTCTGTTGTTCGATAATTCTAGATATTGGACCCTACCGCAAACTATCCAAAATTATATACGTTGCATTAAAGTGAAAATGAGGCATATAGACTTTGGTATCTTACCACACCAAAATGATTTACACATGTACATACATATATATATTACATGTATAAGACAATTATTTAAATCAAAATGTCACACCATTCAGATGCAATTGATTTATTTAATATGAACTCCTTTTCTTTTATAGAGTACCGAAGGGTAATGTCATTATTATGCTGGCCAAGTTATGAATGTTGCTGGTTCTAAACAATTTTGTATGAAACAACGGTGTGGTGATTGCACCAGCCCCAAACACTAAATTTTCCCTGCTCCAGCCCGTTGCTTGAATGATTTTGCGGTGAACCTCATGCACAGGCTCTGTTGTTTACAACCAGTAACCTAGATGACAATGGAATATGACGTTAGCTCTTCTGTACTTTATTTGATTAATGATTCAGTTGAACCGATTAATCTTATTTAGCTCAGTATAGGAAGTTTGAACTATTCTTTCTTTCTAATCAATTTTTCTGTTAGGGCTGAGTGGAGCTTGGAGTTAGAGGGGGAGTTAATGTCATTGGTAGAAGAAGTCCCTCCGAAACACTACACCCGCTTGTGCAATGCTCTAGGTGTCAAGCATGCACGAAGTAAAGCGATATTATCGGAAAACCTCTTAGATGTGTCCAATTCACTGTTTGAAGTCATCTGCAGCTGGGGAGTCAAGCAGAGGGATGGCACTAATTACAAGAGACTTCTAGCTGAAAAACTCAGGAGTGTACATTTAGATGCATTGGGAACAAAACTAGTAGAAGGTGAGTGCGCTGTGCAGTATATTTCTGTACTTTCACGCGACTGTCTGTCCTGTATATGTGTAGACCAAGTGACGTAGGGGGGGGGGGGGATTGGGGCTCTCCAAGTCAATAGTTATCCATGTATTTCAAAAAGAACATCACTTGTTCGGAGGCTTAATTCGCATGTGGACATGGGATGGGGAGGGGGTAATGACGGGATTCCCCTTCCCTCCAATCACTTTTTATCGTACGTACATGCTACTATTTTGGTTTATATTTGATATTTTTTCACAATGTTCTAGTGTAATTAGTAATACCAATTTTCACAGAATTTATTTATAGTAGATATTTGAAAAGAAGTTAATAATTTTGCCATATTGTCTTTCAAATTTCTGTTTAAAAATGGCATTCAATATGTCTGCACTGTCATTTAGCTATTATGCCTATTGTGAGATATTATAATTCCTACTTATCTTCTCCTCATTGTTGAGTTTTGGCTTCATATGCTGTGAACATCACTGACATGCTGTTTCGTAAGGTCAGCCGAGTAGCGGGTTACTCTTTGCAAAAAGAACTTCATTATCTTTTTGTAAATTTACCTTGTGATAGTTTTCTACCGCACTTAACTTACAACATCAGTTACTTTTTCAAGATTATAAATTGAGTGTGGGCTGGGGGAGCGGGGCGTGTGCCGCTTGAAATATGTTAATGGTCCGTCTGTTGTAAAAGGTTAGGCCTACTGGTAGAAATGGAAAAGCATAACTTTTATTTGAGAATTCAACAAAATAGCAGTTACTTAATAACTGCCAAAACATTTTGTGGGGCATAAAACCAGACATTTTTTTTGTTAATGACTGTATAAACACACTTACACAGGCATCAATCGGTCTTATGGTGGGACCATGGGAGGGGGCACAATTCACTTGTTTGACAAATTTGTTGGAGGCCTGTCACGTTTGGTAGTAGATTTTAAAAAAACATTTGCCCAAAAGATATTGTGAAAACAGGTACTCCCTCTTCGTCAAATTTAAACTTTAGAGCTGATCATTTGTATTGATAATTTGATCATATTTCCTGTAAATATTGATCAACAAGACAATGTTGAATTACATATTTGTTTTAAAGAGCATTAAATTCAGAAAAAGTTTTCTCATTTTAACTTATAGGTGGATACTCGACACAAGACACCCCAACTCAGGGTAAGTATACATGATCAAGTCCCGAAAATAATTACATTGTGAAATGCTGTTATATTTTGGAAGCCGTTTGGAACTAGAAATCTAATGATAGCAATTATATCGAAAATAATATCGCTAGTGATATTCGTTTGTCTCGCAATGTGGTCAATAAGGAATCTAAAAGATCACGACGTTTCGTATGCTACTGCGATACTTCGTCAGGTGATAAAAACTATTGTAAGCAAGGGTCTTTTATACTTTACGGGAGGACCGGCGGAGCGGTCTATAATTCGATCGATAATTGGAACAATAACGCCCAATGCCTATTGGTCGACGCACACGGTGATCGACCAATCACCAAGGCCGCTGGTTCGGCCGCTGGTTCGGCTGATGCACCAGGCCTATTGGCCGACGCATACGGTACTCAACCAATCAACGGGCCGCTGGCTCGGGCCGTCTGCTGAATGGAATCGACCGTTGTTGGCTGGCAGGACGGCGAGTGTCATGGCGGCGCATCGTCCGCATCCAAAATTCGGGGATATCGATCCCGTTGTCTCTGTTGAAATTATTAGGATTGAGACGGATATTGATAGCTTCTTTTACCCTCCGTGTATACCGATGCCGTTCCTGGGAAAGGCACTGATTTTGATATAAGATGCATTTGCAATGCAACCAAAAGTCTTCGAGTTTTTTCACATTCCAGTGTTTCGCCAGTAGTTAGTTGCATTGCATAGCAACATACAGCAAATGTGACGAAAAATCAAAATTGAAAAATTCACCTCTGGAGTGTGGTTTTGTAAAAAGCGCCTGCCGAAGTTACACCTTTTTTTGCAGGGTAAACACTGTTTTTTTGCTCACGAGGCTCTACTTGCTTTCGTGCTAACGCATGCAGGGTACTGACAAAGTGGTGCATACGCACTACTCACCAAACAATATGACCAAACTTGTATGTGTAAATATTATATAGTAGTCCGAAAAGTTGATGATTTTTCAAAGTGGTTTTTGGGATGTGTAAACGGGCCAAACATTGATCTCTTCCCGGTGTGCACGCGATTTATCAACCAAAGATGTCAGTTGCCTTTCTAGATGCGTTAGGCATTACAAATCTGTGTCCTTATTTGTAACATCTGTTGAAATAGATATTTTATTGAATTTACATGAATTGTTTTTAATCTTCGTACAGATCCAATACTGGATACTTCCCAACCATTCATGACTGAGGCACAGGTTCTCCAGTGTGGGGAAGACTTGAAGACTTTCTATCGCGAACAAATGTGCAAAATCAAGCCTGACCCGCTTGATTTCAATATCATCTTTGAATTCGAGCAAATTTATACGAACCTAACGCTACTCAGGAACGAAATGGGAACAAGGACCAAAACGCCACTGGATTACACTGCTCTTCTTACTACAAAGATCAACGGAGTACTTCCTAAACGTCTTCTAATTGAAGGTGAAGGCGGTGTCGGTAAAACAACCTTCTGTTCTAAAATTGCATGGGATTGGGTCAATGGATCTCCCGAGTTTCAGCGCTTCAGTTGGGTTCTGGTTATACCCCTGCGCAATACTGCCAAGGGTCAGACAATTGGTGATATTATGAAAAACTATCTCTCCGACAATAATGCTATAAACCCTAAACAGATCGATAATTACATATTGTCTCAACCTAAAAAGGTTCTGATTGTACTTGATGGACTCGATGAGTATGATGGGGACCTCTCTGCCAAAGAAAGCTCAGATATTTCTCAGATTCTACGATTGGAGAAATTCAAGGAATGCATAGTTCTGGTGACAACAAGACCGTGGAGGGCGGATCAGATCAAGTCCAATGAAGGATTCAGTAGGTCGTATGCTTTCATCGCAGTAGAAGGATTTAGTGCTGAAAATGTCTCTACATACATCAGCAAGTACTTCGTGAAGGATGAAAAGGCAGGTTCAGAACTGAGTCGGTTTATTGACGTGAATGATGTAATCAGGGAAAACATGGCACCCTTCCCAATTTACGTAGCAATGCTATGCATCTTATGGAAACATTGTGACAGTGAGAAACGAGAAACAATACGCAGACTGAAGACATTTTCTCAATTATTTGAACAAATGATCATGTTTCTAAGAGATCATTATGTGTCAAAGGTTTCAGAAGCCCATTTGGACAAGGAAAAGGAAAGTATCAAGTTTTGTTTGCAGAAAATAGGATCGATTGCATTCTCAGGACTTCTGAAAAAGAAATTGGTGTTTATTGAGGAGGACTTCAGCTCGTGTAAGGAAGCCATGGAGACATGTTGCCGAATCGGAGTTCTAAGTCGAGAAGATCGAAATGTATCCAGATGGAAAAGAACTGTGACTGCTTCACAGCCTATAACCACTAGTGTCTTCTTTCCTCACAAATTATTTCAGGAATATGTTGCGTCTATTTATCTTGCCTTTCTATATGACATGAATCGCGAAGAGTACAGTAGGTCGATGGGCGAAGTACTGAGCGATAACCCACAAGAATTCCGTTACCTCTTGTATTTCACCGCTGCCCTGGGAAAGAAGGTGGGACTTGATATTGTCAAGAAAATACAACAAAATGATGTACACAGTGATATAAGTCCTCTTCATCGTTCCAGAAGAAATAACTTTAATTTTCTTGTAGATGTCACTTTTGAAGCGTATAACAAAGACACGGCGAAAGCAGTAGGACAACAGATATTTGCAGACGAGAGAATACTGACTATCGATAAAGACATGCCTGCTCACACAATTTCTGGTTATATATTCATCATGGAACAGCATGGAATGGTTTGTTTTAGTTTTAGTGCGTACAACACAAGTCAACAATGAATATATCCGCAGTATAAGAAACGCGTGTAAATTTCCTTTCAAATAAATACATTTTGACATGCCTTTTATGTTAAAATACACGTATCCCTTTCTGAGTGATTGACACTTTAATCCTCGCTGCCGGCCAAAGATGGCATGATCCTTAAACTAAATTAGGACAACCAGCAAACAAAAACATTGGTCCATCTTCGGCGGCTTGAAGCTGTAGGGAATATAGGCTCATAATTATCCCCTCGATTGATCGATAACTTTAATAATGTCTGACGGATTTGAATCAAATTTGATGTGAAGGTACATGATATCAAAACACAGCCTAAGTTCAATTTCAAATGATGGTTTCACACACACAATATACCTAGGCCTGTATATTAAACACATCAGGATCTTTTTAGCAATAAGAATTGTTTAGTAATTGTAACATGTTTATGTCTGTTCCAGGAAACTTTGGTATTCAGAAACAGATCATGGGGCCCGACTGTATCACGTGACCTAGCATACGTCCTATTCACATCGAACTCATTATCAAGATTAGAGTTTTATCGTACAACATTGGATGGTGGCTTCTACAAGTTAATGCATACACAAGTTTCTACAATGGCGGTAAATATATATAATTATTTAAACATATAAGACGAATTTTACCCTGGGATGAGGCGCGCCTAGGTAATGTTTTTTGAACACATAATGGAAGTATGATTTTCTGTACGATGTCTGTCAACAAAAATTGGAAGATGAGTGGGGGCAAACTAGCAAGGATTTTCAACAAGAAAAATAATATCGCTGCATATACATATGTACCCCAAACAAGCATGTTTGTCTTCATCCTACAAGATATGTAAACAAAATATGTATACTTCATCCATTGATGTCTTCATCGCTTATAAGGCCTGACATGGAATTATTATTGTCTCAGCTGATATGAGGATAAAGGGTAACATAGGGTACAAAAAGCTAGAAAAGGGAATATCATTATGGGTTTCGTACTATTGAAATTAAGCATTTTTAAAGATACAGTTGAGTTCTGGTCATGCGATTGCATTGTGAAAGAAACGTTGTGGAATCGATCAGAAAAAGTTGATAATCTAGCATATAAGTATTGATGTGTACTGCAAGGTTCTGGAATCATCAACACGATACAAAATTTGACCCAGTCTTGGTAAAGTCACAAGCACTGTACACAGAAAGATGTATATGGGACTACACAAACATGTGGCATAAAAATCCGTCACGATTTGTATGATGTACGTTACATGCTATATTTAGATTATTAAGGCATTTGAAGAGCTATGCTTTTCAGGGAACATTTTTTCTCTGATGTTCTTCCACACTTGCATAATACAATGATAACGCTCACAAATTATTTTATTCCCCTTCCCAGAACTCAATTCCTTCTCTTTCAGTCTTGAAAACGCTTTAAAAACAAAATAAATTTAGAGCAAATTCAGAATCTTTATTTACGTACAGCTACTAGACGACTGAGCGTAGTGACCGAGCAAAATTGTTGATTGCTTAATTTTATCATGAAAATGAGACGAAAAAAAAAACGCACAATCAACTACCCCCTCTTTTGTAGAGAGATTAGCCCTTGTGAGGGTTTAAAAAGGCTATTTATCTGCTATTAAATTTGTGTAAATCGAAACACACACAGATAAAACATACACTGTTGGTCATTATGGTGGAATAACTATTTTTACCCCAATTTATTGAATGATTTTGACAACGATTTATTCCTAATAGATCTAGATAATACTTTACATTCTCAGATGTTATTGAATGACAATTATTGGGGAGTGTTTGTTTTGCGTGACTGCTAACGCATGTGTGTGCTACTATGCTAATCAACTAGGGGATATATGCCCTTAAGTCATAAATGACAGTAATGAGGATTAATGTTTATAATGCAGTTGCTTTTAATACCTCATAAAAGGGCACTAATATAGCACATCGACACAGTTTTGATCCTGGGGGCTCACATTAACGAGGCAATTACCTAGCCAATGAATCGTGACTGTACGCAGCGGGTGCTAGGGTACGTCGACGCCCCCACAAAAACACAAAAACAAAGAAAATGCAATACATTTTCAATAATTCATTGCATTTTCCCCCAGTCCCCAACAGGAAAAACTCCTCTGTAGGGCCATGCATTATGGTTAAAGGCATGCCCACATAGAAGATGTTGCTATGTTGGGGGTCGGGGCAATATGCAATGAATTATTGAAAATTTATTTCATTTTTAAAATATTTTTTTTGGTGGGGGCGTCGACGTACCCTAGCGCCCGCTGCGTACAGTCATGATTCATTGGCTAGGCAATTGCATCGTTACACTGAGCCCCCAGAATCAAAACCGTGTCGATGTGCTATATTAGTGCCCTTTTATGAGGTATTAAAAGCAACTGCATTTAAACATAACTACAGGAAGATAGAACGTACGATAATAAAAGAAAAACTAATAATATATGATTGGAAAACACAACTCACATCTTTAGGGAACAAACATATCTGCTTCATCAAGAATATGTTGTATTTAGAAAACAAATTCTTTTTTCATTAGAATGAGAATTTCGGTCTGTATGGCATTGTTAAACATGACTAACAATTTTGTTTTAATTTGGAGAATAAACACATCATTCCTAGAGTGTAATATATGAACAGATTTATTGAGAATCCTATATTTCATTGTCATTTCGCACAAACAGGAAGGTAAATCCTCGATCAAAGAGCTGGTTGTAGATCATCAATTCCTAAACGGTCTACAGATGTTCAATAATGCTAACATAAATGTCACTGTTGGAGAGCTATTCCCGAGCCTGACACGTTTGACTTTTGCCACTTGTCATACTGTCTTACCGGGAGATATTGAACGGTTAGCACATTCCAGCCCAGCAGTGTTGTCTATTGAGCATGGTGAAGAAGAAGTAGAAGGGAGACAATTAGTTCCTCTCATTGCAGAACCTGCTTCACTGGGACAACTTTTCTCTAGTTCATTCCCACAACTCACCTGTCTGACCTTCCGAGAGCTAGTAATGGGCAACATACGCAGTGAAGCTATACTACGTAATCTAAAGAACCACCTGCATTTAAAATCAATAAGGTATGTTCAGGGCAGTACATGCAGAAATTATCATTATTTCCATTAATAGATAATGATAATAATAATAATAATTATAATAATAATAGTGATAATAATAATATTTATAATTATAATTTTAATTCTAATAATGATAATGATACTACTACTACTACTACTACTACAAATAATAATACTAATAATGATAATAACAATAACAGTGATACAAATTAAGAAATAGATGAATAAGCAAATGAATACATATTAAATTAGTAAATTTCAACAAAAACGAATAGGCCTATATTATGTGTAGACAAAATAGGGTCAAGGGTCGGTGGTAAAGTAAAAGGGACTTAAAACAGATATAAACTATATACAATTTTCATCTTGATAATTTAACAATTACCATTGGTATTCTTTGTTACATCAACACCAAGAACATTCATAATATATGGGATTTTTTATTTCACATTTAATGCTGTATACGTTTTGATAGTATAGACGTATCGATAATTTTGTTTACCGTTTGAAACCTAAACGAAAGTTATTTTTAAAAAAATAGCCTTAATGGAAGAAAGCAAAATATAATATATATTATATCACCGAGGATTATATTCTCCTTTGATTCCTATTCAAATCCAGTGATTCAGAATGTTTAAATATATACTTTCCATGGACACATATTTTGTATAGTATCATCAGATGTTTTACGGATGACGAATTGGACCCCTTGGCTGAACAAATTACTACTGAGAACAGAATGAAAATAACACTTCAACATGACACGGTAAATGTCTTCGTCATATCGTCTATATTGCTCCTTAAAGACAAAGTCTACTCCAAAGATAATTTGCTTTTAATAGACTTCACTGTTTTTGACTTCACTGTCCTCACTATTTATCCATTGCTTTATATGTTTTTATCCCCAAAAACTAGATTTCCCCATGCCTTTGCCCAGGTTATATGATATGTATGATATTGCGTGCATGGCATTTCGCAAAATCTTCATGAATTTTTAAGATTTGATACTATTTTCCGAATATTGATATTTATACATATAGTTTATCAAAATTCAGATTTTTCATGATTTAACTGAACAAAAATTACTATATATTTGTTCACCCACACAATAACATATTACTATCAATATAACTTGGATGCAAGTGTGAAGAAATAAGATTCTTAGGGGGGAAATGGGAAATATATATTATCAATATAAAGAAAAACAACTAGTCGATAGTGAGGCAATGACGTCACAGACTCATGAGTGAGTTGCCAATTTGTCTTGTGATTTTCAAAGTGTTTCATGTCATTAAGAATTCATAACTTTCTTATTAGTTATCCGATTTCGCTCAATTTCTTTTTATTGGTTTGTCTAATTTTGCTGCTTCTATTGAAAGTAAGTAATTTTTGGAGTGGACTTGCCCTGTAAGAAATTTTAAAAGGGAAAATATGATACTTAACTAGAAGTTAACCCTGATATTCAGTTGGTTTTCATAAAAACAGGAAACTGAGAGAAACAAGTTAGTGAATGTTTCTGCAAAATCTGATAGAAAAATAACAGAATTATTGGTTATTTTGAGATGTATAGTCAATCAAACACAAATTGACAACGCTTTGGAGGTTCTGGTTTTGTCCTCTCCCATTCGCCCTGTACTAAACAAAAAAATCACTCATGTCCCCTATATATAATAATTCCACATGTGTTTCTGCACAATGCCTGTATGAAAAGAAAAATTGAAATGTAATATTTCTTGTCCATCGCAAATAGAAGGACATCAAGTTAACATGTATCAAATATCAAGTATCATTCATGTCTGATTCTAAATACAAAATTAAAACCATATATTAAATCGTTAGAAACATTTCATTGTCATAAGACGAACTAATTGGAAGTTTAAATATAAACTGTATGATTAGCGTCTTATGGAATCCTATTAAACTTTGCTCTATACTTCTGTTACCATATACAACATGCTCGGTTATATTTGGGCATATTTCCAAAATATTGCTAATACCTAGTTCTTTGTGCTCACTATGCGGGCAGTGTCATAGTGTGCCCTTCAGGGTTTAACAATTATAAACCATCTCTTCTGTTTAACAGGCACAAAGGACGTTATCTTTTGGCAGCAGTATTGGACCATTAACAATAGATATAATAGATGCACTTTGCCATCGAACGTGTGTCCATCACTTAGAAGTGAATAGGAAAGGTGTAACGATTGCAGGGAAAGAATGTTTTCCAGACTTTCATGGCCGAGAGGTGGATTCGAAGGTTAGTGAAGCAGCGAATCAGCTTTCTTACATTTTCACCCACCCCCTTCTCTCTCTTTCTCCTTCTCAGTCTTCATCTCTTCCTTATCCATAAGAGTTCCCTTTTTTGTTCACTTTCTTCTCCAATTTTCTTCTGACAGTTCTCTCAATTTATCACTCCTTCTCTGTGCTCTCTTTTATAATTATAATTAGATGTCCTTTAACAGAAATCTTAATTATGTTATGTATAGGTGATAGAGAGGAGAGCCTTCAAGTCAAACCAGATTTGTTTGGTAAATCCTAGACATTATACCTGTTTGTTCATTGTTCTCCGACGATTCTTTTATGTTCTTTCATGCTGGCCTCTGTATGTTTTTTTTAATTGTGAAAAAAGGGAAAGAAAAATTACAGACTCTGACTGCTAGTGTGAAGGCCAGGACCCCGTCTTATCCAAATCAATCGCAATTCCTCCTATCAATCGCAAGTTTGCAGTCTCCTATCTCCTATGTACATAGTTGATTGATATCAACTCTTTATAAACTTTGTATTATATCACGACATCAATTTTATCCAGAAAATGATATGGTAATCAAACGGGCATGTTTTTGTGGATGAAAAAAGGGGGGGGGGGGGGAAGCATGTCTATACACAAACAAACATACATTGAATGGTTCTAAATTAACAAGTACAGCGATCACCATCATCAATGACAATGTTTTTCTCCATATGATCTGATAAGATACTAGAGCCATAATCCACTGGATGCATGTTATTGAACACAACACCTTTGTAGCACTCAGTTGAAAGAAAACAATCAAACAAATGGTAATAAATAACCATGAATCACAAACTACAAGAGTATTCATATAGTGTGTGTGCGATCCATAAAACCAACCAAAATTATCATTACATTTCTTAGGCATGCCTATTATATGTGTAATTCTTTTTTCCTTGTTTTCTTTTTGTTTGTTTGTTTTTTGTTTTATGTTTTGTGTATGTTTGTTGTTTTAAAGGTGTGGGGGGGGGGGGCGCTGTACAAAGTATCACTGAGTTCAGCCTGAAGGGTTTCTATCTTTTATTCAAATCCCCTGCTTCATGACTTGCTGGCATACGCCGTAATCTCGATTTCATTTTCACAGATTCAAAAATTGAAAGATGAATACTTGAAATTATTATTACAACTCTAAACAAATAGGGGGAAAAACAAAAGACTTTCCCTCTTTATAATAATAATAATAGGCATTTCTATAGCGCCGTCTATCTAGATAATTCTATTCCGAGGCGCATTATTATTACCACGGCTTTAGCCTAGCTGCCGTTTATACAGCGCTCCAGCATTTCAAGGAATTAATTCCTGCCAGGTACCCATTTACATCAACTGGGTTGAGTGTGGCAAATGTAGATTAATGTTTTGCCAAAGGACATTAGTGCCGCGGCGGGACTCGAACCGCGGACCTTGTGATCGACAGTCCGGCAACGTATCCACTCGTCCACGACACGATGACCAATCAGTATCCTGCTGTCTGGAGGATTTACTCTGTTTTTGGAATAGAGCACTGATTTGTATATATATTTTCATAGTATGGGTATATATATACCGTTTATGGAAAATAAAACCAACCAACCGATTAGTAAGCGCTTTGCTCATCAGATTTTTGTCCACCCCCCCTTCAGAATCCTGGATCATCTCCTGTGATTATGTGATTGCTGTATCAAAGATCGTTATAAGGGTTAACACTATTTTCACCATTTACTGCTTCATAAATTATCAACGATCTTTGCTCCTCCCCCTTTCCCGAGTAATGTGTGTGTGTGATTTCTTACTGTGTATTTGGTGCGTGTGCATTTTCAGTGGTACTTTGATATATATTTGTTTCCATTAATTATATCTTCGCATGTAAACTGACATGCAATCTGAGGGAGTCGCATCTATTATAAGCTTTGTTGTTTGTTGGCTTCCTTTTCTTTGTCATTATCTTTGTTGTTGAACATGACGTATATTTTGTATTTGGTAATGATTTTTAATGATTTAGAAATAAATTTGAATTGAACTGGATTGAATTTTAATATTTGCATTTTCCACAGATTCACACTTTAAGTATTAGCGGCTTGGTATCACATGATAACCAATTAGCATCTTGTTGTTTGGGGAAGTGACGAACTCTGGACCAATCACATCTCGGTATCTGTCTAAGCTTTCTAATGTATGTGAATGCTTTAAGAGAGTACAGACATTTAGAAGGTTTTCCACTTTTGTTCCCCTTTTCATGCTTCATGAATATTATGTATGCCATTCATTTTAATTTCCACAGATTCAGAAGTTTGTGATTAACGACTTGTACCTACATGACGACCAATCAGCATCCTACTGTGTGGGGAAGTTTCTCAGTCTCCTGCCTCATCTGAAAGACCTGACGATTGACTCATGTTCCTTTCATAATGATTTCTACAAAGAGATTGCTGATCGAGCTTCTTCATCTCAGGTAAAATGTATTTTGTTAAAGAAGAAGAAAAAAGATACAAAATATTTTTTTGTGTCTGTTTGGAGAAGTGTACAAGGAACCACTTAGTTACAGACTGAAGGGTTTCCACTATCTTTTATTCACACTTCCGTCTGCATGACTTGGCGGCGTACACCGTATTTGATCGTATTTCCACAGATTCACACATTGATACATGTAGTTAAACACTTGAAATAATCATTATATCCCAACCAAAAATAGAAAGAAGATAGACTCCCTCTCTATATACAGGATGAACAATTAGTAGCATGATGTGTGGGGAAGCTACTCTGTTTCCGGAATAGAGCAATTCAGACATATTTTGAATAGCCTATTTTTATATGTATCTGTGTTCATTATGTGGGTTTACATACATTTTGTATGGAGGAAAAAAACTAATCAAAAAAGTAATTAGTGCATTTTCCTTATCAAACTACTTTTTACTGACCCGCCCTCCCCTTCTCCCTGACTGTAAAATTCTTGGGGGTCGGGGCAATATGCAATGAATTATTGAAAATTTATTGCATTTTTAAAATAATTTTTTTGGTGGGGGCGTCGACGTACCCTAGCGCCCGCTGCGTACAGTCATGATTCATTGGCTAGGCAATTGCCTCGTTACACTGAGCCCCCAGAATCAAAACCGTGTCGATGTGCTATATTAGTGCCCTTTGATGAGGTATTAAAAGCAACTGCATTATAAACATAACCACAGGAAGATAGAACGTACGATAATAAAAGAAAAGCTAATAATATATATACTCTGTAAAAGATATAGACCGGTAGTGGTAAAATTACGGTTCAAGGGTTTTGGGTGCAAAATATCCATTCAATATTGTTTATAAAATATTGCCTTCAGAGGTTTAGATGGCAATACTTAAATTAAATCCTAAATTCGCAAAAAAAGCAGAAATATTTGCCCGAATATTCAATGTTGAAAACTGCTTCGCGATATCAATCCAGGCCGGATCAATATGATAATTTACCAAATATATCAATTAGTAGGCGGTTTTTCCGGCAAAATTCGTATCATCACTTATTAGTGAAAACTTATTCTTTCACATGATTGGTAATAACAGCTTCAATTTCATTTTTTGAGAGGAGGGCATTTCCAAAACTGGTATATACCTTTAAAGGAAAAGTACACCCTGATGTAAGTTGTTTTGGAAGCAGGAAAATGAGATAAACAGGTCAGTGAAAGTTTGAGCAAATTCTGAGTCACATGCAGTACGAATTTTTGAAGGTGCGATCAAAAACACACAAATTGATATCACTGTGACGTATTTTTTGAGCTCTCCAGTTTGCTCAATACAACAAATTTCATGAAGTTTTAGTTTCTTTGTTATTGATGACGGAATATTTTAATAGAAACATATTTGTAATGATTATATTTAGGGTACATGTACGATCGAAAAAAATGCCTAATGGAAAATAACAATTTAATTGTTTTCCTTATTTTTAATCGGAATTTGCCCAACATTCACTGACCTGTTTCTTTCAATTTTCTGCCATTTTAAAAAGGTGTTTTTTTCACGCCTGCGTAGCGAAAAGCAAAAAATAGGCACCGTCTTTCAGGTACGTTGGCGGCGGCTGGGGCTTCAACATCAAAAACTTAACCTTTGTTAAGTATAATTTGGAAAATATAAGTTCTTATTCAATGAAACTTAGACTAAATGGTTATCAAGTATCCCAATCACGTGAGTACAATTTCGGGTCACAAAGTCAAGGTCAAAGGTCATTTCAGGTCAACAAACAATGACTTTGTTGAGGCATCAACATCAAGAATTTGAATTTTGAGCATAATTTAAAAAGTGTTTGTTGAAATTCCATGAAACTTGTACCCAAGGATTAACATGTATCACAAATAATATGACACAAATTCCAGGTCTCAAAGTCAAGGTCAAATGTCATGCTAGATCAGTAGACTTGGATTATGTTTTTCACAACTTAATATGAGAATTAATAAATAATTTTGTGTTATTTGTTCATATTTCATGAAAGTTATCAATCTTGGTACAAATAATGGTTCTTAGTCAATATTCACTTCAAAATGCTGATTATATTGAGAAGATTTAATTTGTTGGGGCCTGCTTATTGGCCACCCTGCTTATATACAATGTCCCAACTTAAATTTGTTATCATATCGAATTGTGTATTAAATGCAGGCGAGACCGCCGAGAGCGCTTCCCTTGTTAAAATAAAAAAAGTTAATGAAAAGTATTAGACCATGAAACAGGGGTACTACTGAGGGAAACACAGGAAAAGCATGTTGTGAGTATGTTTTTTTCGAGCAATGATTGGAAAACACAACTCACATCTTTAGGGAACAAACATATCTGCTTCATCAAGAATATGTTGTATTTAGAAAACAAATTCTCTTTTCATTAGAATGAGAATTTCGGTCTGTATGGCATTGTTAAACATGACTAACAATTTTGTTTTAATTTGGAGAATAAACACATCATTCCTAGAGTGTAATATATGAACAGATTTATTGATAATCCTATATTTCATTGTCATTTCGCACAAACAGGAAGGTAAATCCTCGATCAAAGAGCTGGTTGTAGATCATCAATTCCTAAACGGTCTACAGATGTTCAATAATGCTAACATAAATGTCACTGTTGGAGAGCTATTCCCAAGCCTGACACGTTTGACTTTTGCCACTTGTCATACTGTCTCACCGGGAGATATTGAACGGTTAGCACATTCCAGCCTAGCAGTGTTGTCTATTGAGCATGGTGAAGAAGAAGTAGAAGGGAGACAATTAGTTCCTCTCATTGCAGAACCTGCTTCACTGGGACAACTTTTCTCTAGTTCATTCCCACAACTCACCTGTCTGACCTTCCGAGAGCTAGTAATGGGCAACATACGCAGTGAAGCTATACTACGTAATCTAAAGAACCACCTGCATTTAAAATCAATAAGGTATGTTCAGGGCAGTACATGCAGAAATTATCATTATTTCCATTAATAGTAATGATAATAATAATAATAATTATAATAATAATAGTGATAATAATAATATTTATAATTATAATTTTAATTATAATAATTATAATGATACTACTACTACTTCTAATACTACTACAAATACTACTAATACAAATAATGAACATACTACTACTACTACTACTACTACTACAACTACTACTACAAATAATAATACTAATAATGATAATAACAATAACAGTGATACAAATTAAGAAATAGATGAATAAGCAAATGAATACATATTAAATTAGTAAATTTTAACAAAAACGAATAGGCCTATATTATGTGTAGACAAAATAGGGTCAAGGGTCGGTGGTAAAGTAAAAGGGACTTGAAACAGATATAAACTATATACAATTTTCATCTTGATAATTTAACAATTACCATTGGTATTCTTTGTTACATCAACACCAAGAACATTCATAATATATGGGATTTTTATTTCACATTTAATGCTGTATTCGTTTTGATAGTATAGACGTATCGATAATTTTGTTTACCGTTTGAAACCTAAACGAAAGTTATTTTTAAAAAAATAGCCTTAATGGAAGAAAGCAAAATATAATATATATTATATCACCGAGGATTATATTCTCCTTTGATTCCTATTCAAATCCAGTGATTCAGAATGTTTAAATATATACTTTCCATGGACACATATTTTGTATAGTATCATCAGATGTTTTACGGATGACGAATTGGACCCCTTGGCTGAACAAATTACTACTGAGAACAGAATGAAAATAACACTTCAACATGACACGGTAAATGTCTTCGTCATATCGTCTATATTGCTCCTTAAAGACAAAGTCTACTCCAAAGATAATTTGCTTTTAATAGACTTCACTGTTTTTGACTTCACTGTCCTCACTATTTATCCATTGCTTTATATGTTTTTATCCCCAAAAACTAGATTTCCCCATGCCTTTGCCCAGGTTATATGATATGTATGATATTGCGTGCATGGCATTTCGCAAAATCTTCATGAATTTTTAAGATTTGATACTATTTTCCGAATATTGATATTTATACATATAGTTTATCAAAATTCAGATTTTTCATGATTTAACTGAACAAAAATTACTATATATTTGTTCACCCACACAATAACATATTACTATCAATATAACTTGGATGCAAGTGTGAAGAAATAAGATTCTTAGGGGGGAAATGGGAAATATATATTATCAATATAAAGAAAAACAACTAGTCGATAGTGAGGCAATGACGTCACAGACTCATGAGTGAGTTGCCAATTTGTCTTGTGATTTTCAAAGTGTTTCATGTCATTAAGAATTCATAACTTTCTTATTAGTTATCCGATTTCGCTCAATTTCTTTTTATTGGTTTGTCTAATTTTGCTGCTTCTATTGAAAGTAAGTAATTTTTGGAGTGGACTTGCCCTGTAAGAAATTTTAAAAGGGAAAATATGATACTTAACTAGAAGTTAACCCTGATATTCAGTTGGTTTTCATAAAAACAGGAAACTGAGAGAAACAAGTTAGTGAATGTTTCTGCAAAATCTGATAGAAAAATAACAGAATTATTGGTTATTTTGAGATGTATAGTCAATCAAACACAAATTGACAACGCTTTGGAGGTTCTGGTTTTGTCCTCTCCCATTCGCCCTGTACTAAACAAAAAAATCACTCATGTCCCCTATATATAATAATTCCACATGTGTTTCTGCACAATGCCTGTATGAAAAGAAAAATTGAAATGTAATATTTCTTGTCCATCGCAAATAGAAGGACATCAAGTTAACATGTATCAAATATCAAGTATCATTCATGTCTGATTCTAAATACAAAATTAAAACCATATATTAAATCGTTAGAAACATTTCATTGTCATAAGACGAACTAATTGGAAGTTTAAATATAAACTGTATGATTAGCGTCTTATGGAATCCTATTAAACTTTGCTCTATACTTCTGTTACCATATACAACATGCTCGGTTATATTTGGGCATATTTCCAAAATATTGCTAATACCTAGTTCTTTGTGCTCACTATGCGGGCAGTGTCATAGTGTGCCCTTCAGGGTTTAACAATTATAAACCATCTCTTCTGTTTAACAGGCACAAAGGACGTTATCTTTTGGCAGCAGTATTGGACCATTAACAATAGATATAATAGATGCACTTTGCCATCGAACGTGTGTCCATCACTTAGAAGTGAATAGGAAAGGTGTAACGATTGCAGGGAAAGAATGTTTTCCAGACTTTCATGGCCGAGAGGTGGATTCGAAGGTTAGTGAAGCAGCGAATCAGCTTTCTTACATTTTCACCCCACCCCCTTCTCTCTCTTTCTCATTCTCAGTCTCCTTCTCGTCTCTTCCTTATCCATAAAAGTTCCCTTTTTTGTTCACTTTCTTCTCCAATTTTCTTCTGACAGTTCTCTCAATTTATCACTCCTTCTCTGTGCTCTCTTTTATAATTATAATTAGATGTCCTTTAACAGAAATCTTAATTATGTTATGTATAGGTGATAGAGAGGAGAGCCTTCAAGTCAAACCAGATTTGTTTGGATAATCCTAGACATTATACCTGTTTGTTCATTGTTCTCCGACGATTCTTTTATGTTCTTTCATGCTGGCCTCTGTATGTTTTTTTTAATTGTGAAAAAAGGGAAAGAAAAATTACAGACTCTGACTGCTAGTGTAAAGGCCAGGACCCCGTCTTATCCAAATCAATCGCAATTCCTCCTATCAATCGCAAGTTTGCAGTCTCCTATCTCCTATGTACATAGTTGATTGATATCAACTCTTTATAAACTTTGTATTATATCACGACATCAATTTTATCCAGAAAATGATATGGTAATCAAACGGGCATGTTTTTGTCGATGAAAGGGGGGGGGGGGGGGGGGGGGAAGCATGTCTATACACAAACTTACATACATTGAATGGTTCTAAATTAACAAGTACAGCGATCACCATCATCAATGACAATGTTTTTCTCCATATGATCTGATAAGATACTAGAGCCATAATCCACTGGATGCATGTTATTGAACACAACACCTTTGTAGCACTCAGTTGAAAGAAAACAATCAAACAAATGGTAATAAATAACCATGAATCACAAACTACAAGAGTATTCATATAGTGTGTGTGCGATCCATAAAACCAACCAAAATTACCATTACATTTCTTAGGCATGCCTATTATATGTGTAATTCTTTTTTCCTTGTTTTCTTTTTGTTTGTTTGTTTTTTGTTTTATGTTTTGTGTATGTTTGTTGTTTTAAAGGTGTGGGGGGGGGGGGCGCTGTACAAAGTATCACTGAGTTCAGCCTGAAGGGTTTCTATCTTTTATTCAAATCCCCTGCTTCATGACTTGCTGGCATACGCCGTAATCTCGATTTCATTTTCACAGATTCAAAAATTGAAAGATGAATACTTGAAATTATTATTACAACTCTAAACAAATAGGGGGAAAAACAAAAGACTTTCCCTCTTTATAATAATAATAATAATAATAATAATAGGCATTTCTATAGCGCCGTCTATCTAGATAATTCTATTCCGAGGCGCATTATTATTACCCCGGCTTTAGCCTAGCTGCCGTTTATACAGCGCTCCAGCATTTCAAGGAATTAATTTCTGCCAGGTACCCATTTACATCAACTGGGTTGAGTGTGGCAAATGTAGATTAATGTTTTGCCAAAGGACATTAGTGCCGCGGCGGGACTCGAACCGCGGACCTTGTGATCGACAAGTCCGGCAACGTATCCACTCGTCCACGACACGATGACCAATCAGTATCCTGCTGTCTGGAGGATTTACTCTGTTTTTGGAATAGAGCACTGATTTGTATATATATTTTCATAGTATGGGTATATATATACCGTTTATGGAAAATAAAACCAACCAACCAACCGATTAGTAAGCGCTTTGCTCATCAGATTTTTGTCCACCCCCCCCCCTTTCAGAATCCTGGATCATCTCCTGTGATTATGTGATTGCTGTATCAAAGATCGTTATAAGGGTTAACACTATTTTCACCATTTACTGCTTCATAAATTATCAACGATCTTTGCTCCTCCCCCTTTCCCGAGTAATGTGTGTGTGTGATTTCTTACTGTGTATTTGGTGCGTGTGCATTTTCAGTGGTATTTTGATATGTATTTGTTTCCATTAATTATATCTTCTCATGTAAACTGACATGCAATCTGAGGGAGTCGCATCTATTATAAGCTTTGTTGTTTGTTGGCTTCCTTTTCTTTGTCATTATCTTTGTTGTTGAACATGATGTATATTTTGTATTTGGTAATGATTTTTAATGATTTAGAAATAAATTTGAATTGAACTGGATTGAATTTTAATATTTGCATTTTCCACAGATTCACACTTTAAGTATTAGCGGCTTGGTATCACATGATAACCAATTAGCATCTTGTTGTTCGGGGAAGTGACGAACTCTTGACCAATCACATCTCGGTATCTGTCTAAGCTATCTAATGTATGTGAATGCTTAATCTGAGAGTACAGACATTTATAAGGGTTTCCATTTTTTCACCATTTCATGCTTCATGAATATTATGTATGCCATTCATTTTAATTTCCACAGATTCAGAAGTTTGTGATTAACGACTTGTACCTACATGACGACCAATCAGCATCCTACTGTGTGGGGAAGTTTCTCAGTCTCCTGCCTCATCTGAAAGACCTGACGATTGACTCATGTTCCTTTCATAATGATTTCTACAAAGAGATTGCTGATCGAGCTTCTTCATCTCAGGTAAAATGTATTTTGTTAAAGATGAAGAAAAAAGATACAAAATATTTTTGTGTGTCTGTTTGGAGAAGTGTACAAGGAACCACTTAGTAACAGACTGAAGGGTTTCCACTATCTTTTATTCACACTTCCGTCTGCATGACTTGGCGGCGTACACCGTATTTGATCGTATTTCCACAGATTCACACATTGATACATGTAGTTGAACACTTGAAATAATCATTATATCCCAACCAAAAATAGAAAGAAGATAGACTCCCTCTCTATATACAGGATGAACAATTAGTAGCATGATGTGTGGGGAAGCTACTCTGTTTCCGGAATAGAGTAATTCAGACATATTTTTAATAGCCTATTTTTATATGTATCTGTGTTCATTATGTGGGTTTACATACATTTTGTATGGAGGAAAAAAACTAATCAAAAAAGTAATTAGTGCATTTTCCTTATCAAACTACTTTTTACTGACCCGCCCTCCCCTTCTCCCTGACTGCAAAATTCTGGATCATCATCTGTATGTGAATTCCTTATTTGAGAGTACAGACTGTTTAATGGGTTTCCACCTGTTTCCCCATTTCATGTTTCATGATTTATGTAAGCCATTCATTTGAATTTCCACAGATTCAGAAGTTTATCATTACTACCTTGCACCTACATGACGACCAATCATCGTCTGGCTTTCTGGGGAAGTTTCTCAGTCTCCTGCCTCAACTGACACACTTGGAGATTGACTCGTGTCTTCCTCATCATGATTTCTACAAAGAGATTGCTGATCGAGCTTCTTCATCTCAGGTAAAATGTATTTTTGTATAAGAAGACGAAAAAAAATGCAAAATATTTGTTTTGTGTCTGTTTTGAGAAGTGAACAAGGTTACAGACTGCAGGGTTTCCACTATCTTTTATTCACACTTCCGTCTGCATGACCTACCGGCGTACACCATATTTGATTGTATTTCTACAGATTCACACATTGATACATGTAGTTGAACACTTGAAATAATCATTATATCTCGACCAAAAATAGAAAGAAGATAGACTCCCTCTCTATATACAGGATGAACAATTAGTAGCATGATGTGTGGGGAAGCTACTCTGTTTCCGGAATAGAGTAATTCAGACATATTTTTAATAGCCTATTTTTATATGTATCTGTGTTCATTATGTGGGTTTACATACATTTTGTATGGAGGAAAAAAACTAATCAAAAAAGTAATTAGTGCATTTTCCTTATCAAACTACTTTTTACTGACCCGCCCTCCCCTTCTCCCTGACTGCAAAATTCTGGATCATCATCTGTATGTGAATTCCTTATTTGAGAGTACAGACTGTTTAATGGGTTTCCACCTGTTTCCCCATTTCATGTTTCATGATTTATGTAAGCCATTCATTTGAATTTCCACAGATTCAGAAGTTTATCATTACTACCTTGCACCTACATGACGACCAATCATCGTCTGGCTTTCTGGGGAAGTTTCTCAGTCTCCTGCCTCATTTGACACACTTGGAGATTGACTCGTGTCTTCCTCATCATGATTTCTACAAAGAGATTGCTGATCGAGCTTCTTCATCTCAGGTAAAATGTATTTTTGTATAAGAAGACGAAAAAAATGCAAAATATTTGTTTTGTGTCTGTTTTGAGAAGTGAACAAGGTTACAGACTGCAGGGTTTCCACTATCTTTTATTCACACTTCCGTCTGCATGACCTACCGGCGTACACCATATTTGATTGTATTTCTACAGATTCACACATTGATACATGTAGTTGAACACTTGAAATAATCATTATATCTCGACCAAAAATAGAAAGAAGATAGACTCCCTCTCTATATACAGTATGACCAATTGGTATCATGCTGTGTGGAGAAGCTACTCTGTTTCCGGAATAGAATGTGAACACGTGTAAAGTAATTAGCGCGCGTACACTTTGTGAAAATTTATTCGACCAATCAACCGCCTTAAACGAAATCACGTGATGATACTTTCAACACCGAGTATAAAACTACACCATGGTACTTAAAACCCAGTAATTAGTAATGCATGCTTAAATCTGACCGGTGTTAAAAAATAACACTACTGGTGTCAAAATAACACCAATGGTGTCAACAACAATTATACACCATACTGGTGTAAGAATTTCTACACCCTGGTTTTTACAGTGTAGCCACTCGACGGGGGAGCGTAGTGATTGAGCAAAATGGTTGATTGCTCAATTCTGTTGTGCATGTACCAATTTTGAAGGAGACACTTTATGGTTTCAGAGGATGAAAGTGCGTTTTAGCTCTAATTCAAAACTACTTATAACCCTGTGCATCACGATATAGATATATAAACAAATTGAAGGCTTTAAGATTATTAAATTGTTTCCAGTGCATGATTAATATATAGTGGTGTTTAAAGCAGGGTATTCTGCTGCCATTCCCTCAGTTTTGCACATACTGCCATCTACTGCTCTTAACTTCCCTACATGTATGTACACTGTGAAAAGGTTGGGCAATATTTTCCAACACTTTGCCAATAGTCAACCCAACCATCTATTAGGCAAATTGTTTCGTATTTTGCCCAACAGTTGGTCAAGATTTTCCCAACAAGTGGGCTACCGTAGTCGGGCAGTTGAAGGGTCATATCTTTGCCCAAATTTTGGTCAAAATACGAAACAATTATGCACGTGTGAAGTAGGGTACTTACGTTTACCAATACCACTGGGCAAAATATTGCCCAATAGATGGTTGGGTTGACTATTGGCACAACGTTGGGCAAAGTGTTGAAATAATATTGCCCAAATTTTTCACAGTGTAGCTGGTAATGATGCTTGGGTACAGGAACCGGAAAATCGCTCTATGCACACTTTCACCGAAAGATGGTGCAATTGCATGTGTGGTCAAACATCCATTCAGAGCGGCGACGAAAGCAAACACAGTATTACAAGATAGATTGTCGGTAAAATAACTTTGTGGAAATTAAATGTTCAGAGAAAAAGGGAAAATCGGACAAAGAATTACCAAATATGCACATTATTAGTACAACAAATTTCTTATAGTTTTAAAAATTCTCCCAAATGACAGTCAATACTTTTGTATGTATGATATTGTATGGCAAGGACTAAAAATTCACTTTAATAATAATAATAATAATAATAATGATAATAATAGCAATAATAATATTTGAGATATGAAGCTGAATCCACTTTAAATCAATTTTTTAAGGCGCACCTAAAAAGAAAGAAAGAAGGAAATTGCATAAATGCAACTGCATTATAAACATAACCGATGTTAAGTTTTGGAATTGTTAATATAATTTTCAAAGTATAAGTTCTTATTCAATGAAACTTAGACTAAATGGTTATCAAGTATCCCAACCACCTGAGCATAATTTCTGGTCACAAAGTCAAGGTCAAAGGTCATTTTAGGTCAACAAACTTAGACTATGTTGTGGCACCATCATTAAAACTTAACAATAGGTTCAGTTTTATAATTTGTAATATAATTTTGAAAGTGTCATTTATTATTCAATGAAACTTAGATTAAAGGGTTACTAATTATCCCCAATCATGTGATTAGACTTTTAGGTGATTAAGTCAAGATCAAACGTCATTTCAGGTCTGCAAACATAGAATTTGTTGTGGCATCAACCAGGCGCAGATCCAGGATTTCTTAGGGGGGGGGGGGGGGGCAAATTTGAAATTTTGCGAGCCAAATATTGGTACGTTATGGTGACCAGCAGTGACGTAATGGGGAGGGGGGTGGGTGCAGGAAGGGGCAAGTTTCCCCTCCCTCCTCCGCGAAGCTTTGACGTTTCATTGAATTATTAGAAATAGAAGATGATTCGTTCCTGTTCAAAAAAATAATCATCGTCTGAATTATGTTTCCCCCCTTACGCGCGAAGCGCGGAAGCCTTTACGTTTAATTTAATCTTTGGAGAAAGAAAACGATTCGTTGTACCGTTCCCAAAATAATCCTCGTCTGAATTCTGTTTTCCCCCTCCCGCGCGAAGCCCGGAAACTTTTACATTTCATTAAATCATTAGAGAAAGAAGACGATTCGTTGTACCGTTCTCGACTCTTAATCCTTGTCTGAATTTCAAAAAAATAATCTTTGTCTACTCCCTTTTCTTCCTACGGCCTCTACCTCTTCTCTCCTCTCTTTTTTTTTTGGCCGGCGCTTTTGAGGGGAACCACCACAACGCCCCCCCCCCCTTGGCTACGCGCCTGCGGTCAGATGAACATTAATTTGTTGATACATGTACCTTGTCCGCCCCCTGAAGCTCAGGGGTTTAAGGCAATACTTTACGGTCAGATTAGCATTCAGGAGTCCGCCTTAGAAGGCCCTAGGGGGGTCCAGGGGGCAGAGCCCCGGAAGTTCAGGAGTTTTAGGCACTTAATTACGGTCAGATGAGCATTAATTTAAACCTAATATGTGACACTGGCAGGTAACTTATTGGCGTGGGGTTTAGGGGGCGGATCCCCGGAAGGTCAAGGGTTTTAGGCACTCAGTTACGGTCAGATGAGTATCAAGGGGCCCGCCTTAGGGCCCTTGGTTGGGTCCAGGGGGCAGAGCCCCCGGAAGCTCAGGAGTTTTATACGTTTAATTAAGGTCAGATAAGCATTTTTTGATACCTTAATTTTTTGTGACACTGGCAGGACACTATTTGGCGTGGGGTCCAGGGGGCAGAGCCCCAAGAAATCAGGGGTCT
This sequence comes from Strongylocentrotus droebachiensis, assembly GCA_035222895.1. Classification (NCBI taxonomy): domain Eukaryota; kingdom Metazoa; phylum Echinodermata; class Echinoidea; order Camarodonta; family Strongylocentrotidae; genus Strongylocentrotus; species Strongylocentrotus droebachiensis. The sequence continues at coordinate 398,204 of JAVYIG010000867.1, read as the reverse complement.
TGGGCATTCAATTACCGTCAGATGAGCATCTAAGGGCCCGCCTTAGGGCCTTAGGTGGAATCCAGGGGGCAGAGCCCTCAGGGTTTTAGGCATTTAATCACGGTCAGATGAGCATATTTTTATACCTCATTATTTTGTGACACTGGCGATTAACTATTTTTTCTTTTTTGCTCTCTTTCTTTCTATTTCTCTTTAATATTTTTTTTTTTTAATTTTTTTTTTTGGGGGGGGGGGCCTTTTGCCCCCCCCCCCCGATCCACAACTTGTTTGGGGGAAAATTGCAACTGATATCCCTCTTCTTTTCTTTTCTACTTCCTCTTTTTTCCTTCCCTTTATCTCCTTTTTTCCTTTTTTTCTTTCCCTTTACTTTTTTTTCTTTTCTTTTTTGATTGGGGGAGGGGAGGCAAGTCCTTTTGCCTCTGATCTCCTTCTTCCCCCTTTTCTTTTCTTCTTCCTCTTCTTTCTTTCCCTTTCTCTCCTCTTTCCTTTCCCTTCTTTTCCTTCTCTCTCTCTCTTTTTTGGGGGGCGGGAGGGGGGGGGGGGGCAAGGCCTGCTCAGCCCCCGCCCCCCGCCCCCCGGATCCGCGCCTGGCATCAACATTAATATTTTGAATTTCGAGCATAATTCAAAAAGTGTTTGTTGAAATTCCATAAAACTTGTACCCAAAGATTATCAAGTATCACAAATCATATGACACAAATTCCAGGTCACACAATCAAGGTCACAAAATCAAGGGTTTCCACTATCTTTTATTCACACTTCCGTCTGCATGACCTACCGGCGTACACCGTATTTGATTGCATTTCTACAGATTCACACATTGATACATGTAGTTGAACACTTGAAATAATCATTATATCTCGACCAAAAATAGACAGAAGATAGACTCCCTCTCTATATACAGGATGACCAATTGGTATCATGCTGTGTAGAGAAGCTACTCTGTTTCCGGAATAGAATGTGAACACGTGTAAAGTAATTAGCGCGCGTACACTTTGTGAAAACTTATTCGACCAATCAACCGCCTTAAACGAAATCACGTGATGATACTTTCAACACCGAGCATAAAACTACACCATGTTTTTTTTTTAATGATATTGTATTCCAGAGAGCCCACGGAGAGGCGTATAAACAAAACCTAAAATGTGTCCCGAATCACACTTTCCCGCACCTGACCAATATTGGACAGTGAACTCGATACATTGTATGGCACTATTACTCCTAATTACCCCCGAAATTTCAAAATCGGAGGTAAAATTAACGAAATAATAGCAATTATATACCTCACTTAAGTAATCCAGCCATCTGATTGGTCGAAATTGCATTCATAAACTTCAACTGTTCCTGTAAAATTCCCGGTAACCATGGTTAAAACATTTAATATTTTTAATAACCATGGTTATTAAAAAAATAGGTCAGTCTCCATGGTTACCCCATAGGTTTACATGTTAAAAAATGGTTTGAGCGATCGAAGATACCATACGTGTGCGAAAAATTGGTCGGTATTTTCATACAAGACAAGACAATTCCAAACAAGACAAAAATGGCTCAAGAATCTCTCCCAAGATTTCAACTTATCAAATGCAAGACTCGCTGACAGCAAGAACAACAAAAAGGGTACGTGAAATTATCCATAAACATGTTCGTTTAGTTGCTGAAAAAGCATAGACGTATAGACTGTATACGAAAATAGATCTAGTTGTCAGGGTGTTGATCGCGCACCCGATGTTGTGTGTTAAAATTATTTCCATAGAGATTGTACGCAATGCATTCCCTATACAGTCTACGTGCATTCCGCGACCATGCAAAAAAGGTCAAGTTTTTTTTTCAATTCGAGATTCAAACCTTTATAATCTGTTGTGATCCTGAAGGTGATACTCAATAAGTGAGGTGTCATATGAAAGCGCAGGTTCTTCTCCATATTCCCCACAGGGTCGGCCCACCCACAAAATTGTAAAAATATAGCTTGCTTAGACTAGAATCTAGATCTAGTCTACTCTCAAAGATACGAAAATAGATCCAGTTGTCAGGCCAGGTGTCTGATCGCGCACCCGATGCATGTTGTGTGTTAAGGTCAAGTTTTTTTTTCAATTCGAGATTCAAACCTTTATAATCTGTTGTGATCCTGAAGGTGATACTCAATAAGTGAGGTGTCATATGAAAGCGCAGGTTCTTCTCCATATTCCTCACAGGGCCGGCCCACCCCCAAAATGTAAAAATATCTTGCTTAGACTAGAATCTAGATCTAGTCTACTCTCAAAGATACACTCATAAAAAACAACCGTGCAGGGAAACTAGAGAAAGGCCAAGGTGGTGTCATTAGTTGACTCTTTTGTTTTCGGCATATAAAAGTATTAATGACTGCTTTAATATTCGAGAAATAGTTGTTTTTATACGCTCAAGGGAAGGTTACAATTGGGCTATTCCCCTCGGCACGCCTCGGGTAATAGCACAATTCTAACCTTCCCTTGAGCGTATAAAAACAACTATTTCTCTCAAAGCACTCATTAATACTATAATATCTTCTAAGAACGACACGGCTTAGCTCCCTTTTCACGTGTAGCGTGTGACTTTACGATCTCTACACAATGGTGTTGACCTTTGTCTGGCACTCTGGCTGCCACCATTTAATGCGCTGAATAGCACTCATACAGCGCATTATACGGAACCACTGAGTGAAATATTGGCCGGCACGGTTTTCATATTTTAGCACACTAAATTTCGAATTGATTTCAAATTTGGGCCCCCACCCCTAAGAAATCCTGGATCCGCGCCTGATCCTGCTGTCTGGAGGATCTACTTTGTTTTTGGAATAGAGCACTGATTTTGATATATCTTTTCATTATGTGGGTATATACCTTTTATTGCAAATAAAACCAACCAACCAACCGATTAGAGAGCGCTTTGCTCATCGGATTTTTTGAACCCCCCCCCCCCCTTTCAGAATCCTGGATCATCTCCTGTGATTATGTGATTGCTTTATTAAAGATCGTTATAAGGGTTTACACTATTTTCACTATTTACTGCTTCATAAACTATCAACGATCTTTGCTCCTCCCCCTTTCCCGAGTGATTTCTTACTGTGTGTTTGGTGCGTGTGCATTTGCAGTGGTATTTTGATATAATTTCTTTTTTTTTCTTCATATATCTTCTCATGTAAACTGACATGCTATCTAAGGGAGTTGCATCTATTTATAAATAGCTTTGTTATTTGTTGGCTTCATTTTCTTTGTCATTATTTTTGTTGTTGAACATGATATATATTTTGTATTTGTTAATGATTTTTAATGATTTAGAAATAAATTTGAATTGAACTGAATTTAATTTTAATATTTGTATTTTCCGCAGATTCACACTTTTAAGTATTAGCGGCTTGGTATCACATGATAACCAATCAGCATCTTGATGTCTGGGGAAGTAACGAGGTTTGGACCAATCACATCTCGGTATCTGTCTAAGCTATCTAATGTATGTGAATGTTTAATGTGAGAGTACAGACATTTATAAGGGTTTCCAGATTTTTCCCCATTTCATGCTTCATGAATATTATGTATGCCATTCATTTAAATTTCCACAGATTCAGAAGTTTATTATTAACAACGTGTACCTTCATGACGACCAATCATCATCTGGCTATCTGGGGATGTTTCTTAGTCTCCTTTGTCATCTGACACACCTGGAGATTGACCCATGTGACTTTCACGCTGATTTCTACAAAGAGATTGCTGCTCGAGCTTCTTCATCTCAGGTAAAATGTATTTTTGTTAAAGAAGAAGAAAACGATGCAAAGTATTTGTTTTGTGTCTGTTTGGAGAAGTTTTCGAAGTACCACTCAGTTACAGACTGCAGGGATTCCACTATCTTTTATTTACACTTCCGTCTGCATGACCTACCGGCGTACACCGTATTTGATTGTATTTCTACAGATTCACACATTGATACATGTAGTTGGCGGGAAAATTGCAACTGATATCCCCCTTCTTTTCTTTTCTACTTCCTCTTTTTTCCTTCCCTTTATCTCCTTTTTTCCTTTTTTCCTTTCCCTTTCCTTTCTTTCCTTTTCTTTTTTGATTGGGGGGAGGGGAGGCAAGTCATTTTGCCTCTGATCTCCTTTTTCCCTCTTTTCTTTTCTTCTTCCTCTTCTTTCTTTCCCTTTCTCTCCTCTTTCCTTTCCCTTCTTTTCCTTCCCTCTCTTTCTTTTTTGGGGGGCGGTGGGCAAGGCCTGCTCAGCCCCCACCCCCCGGATCCGCGCCTGGCATCAACATCAATATTTTGAATTTTGAGCATAATTCAAAAAGTGTTTGTTGAAATTCCATAAAACTTGTACCCAAGGATTATCAAGTATCACAAATCATATGACACAAATTCCAGGTCACAAAATCAAGTTCAAATGTCATTGTAGGTCAATAGACTTGGATTATGTTTTTCAGAACTTAATATGTTAATCAATTAATCATTCTTTGTTATTTGTTCATATTTAATGAAAGTTATCAATCTTGGTACAAATAATAGTAAATAATTATCCTCATGATTCTTAGTCAATTTTTACTTTAAAATGCTGATTATATTCAGAGGAGTTAATTGTTTGGGGCCTGCTAATTGGCCACCCTGCCTATAAACAATGTCCTAACTTCAATTTGTTATCATATCGAATTGCGTATTAAATGCAGGCGAGACCGCCGAGAGCATTTCTCTTGTTTAGATAAAGAAGTTAATGAAAAGTATTTGACAATGAACAAGGGTTACTACAGTACTAAGGGAAACACAGGAAAAGCATCGCGTGAGTATGTTTTCTTCGTGCAATGATTGGAAAATACAACTCACATCTTTAGGGAACAAACATATCTGCTTCATGAAGAATAAGTTGTATTTAGAACACAAATTCTCTTTTCATTAGAATGAGAATTTCTGTCTGTATGGCATTGTTAAACATGACTAACCATTTTTAGTTTAATGTGGAGAATAAACACATCATTACTAGAGTGTAATATATAAACAGATATATTGATAATACTCTACTTCTTTGTCATTTCGCACACAGGGAGATAAATCCTCAATCAAAGAGCTGATTGTAGATCATCAATTCCTAAATGGTCTACACAGGTCTAATATTGATATAAATGTCACCATTGGAGATCGTTTCCCAAGCTTGACACAATTGACTTTGACCACTCTTCAAACTGTCTCACCAGGAGTTGTTAAACGGTTGGCACATTCCAGCCTAGCAGTGTTGACTATTGAGTGTGACCATGACGAGGTTGATGCAAAACTAGTTCCTCTCATTGGAGAACCTACTTCACTGGGACGACTTTTCTCTAGTTCATTCCAACAACTCACCCATCTGACCTTCCGAGGGCTAGTAATTGGCAACATACGCAGTGAAGCAATACTACGGAATCTAAAGAACCACCTGCATTTGAAATCAATAAGGTACGTTTATCAGGGCCACGTTTGCAGAAATTGTCATTATTTCCAATGATAGTTATTATATTGACAATAATAATATTAATATTGATAATAATAATAATGATAATTATAATAATAATAATAATCCTTACTATAATTTGGTTAATCTTGTGTGTGTGTCTGTCCGTTTTTTGACGGCCCTTTTCTCCGTGGACTTCCACTCAATCGAGTCGGAATTTCGCCCATTCCCAGTTTTTGTCTCGCCTGCGTAGCAAAAAGCGAGACATAGGCGCCGCTTTTCCAGTGACGGCGGCGTCAACATCAACAACTTAACCTAAGGAATTGTAGACCATTATTCTAGAAAATAGGAAAAAAATTAAAAAACTTTCAAAATTAATTAATTATGCAAATGAGGTAGGTTCCGAAGTGTGTCCCGTACGTCACAATTTGATCATAATTTGTTTAATTTTGATTATGATTTTTTTTCTTTCTTAAAAGATATTCTAGGAAGTTCTAATTTAGATGAATACCTAACAAAAAAAAGGTTTAACAAAATTTCTGTGTTGATTACATAATCAAATTCAGAAATGTGACGTATGGGACAAGTGTGTGACGTACGGGACAACCCCATATAAAACCAATGCAAGATGTGAAAAAGGAAATGACAAAAAAGAGAATATATACTGAGTTAGGAAACTCGTTGTATACAGGGATATAATGAACATTCCAATTGGGTCCCTTGTAGGAATTTACTTGTACTGAATTTGATGTAATTAGTCTTCAAGCCAGACCCCTGGTATTATCAACTTTGGTATTTTGCTAGTTGATGTCCCCAACATTGGCAGGATGCTAAATATGTTAATCATAATAGTGTACTAGTTCCTGGAATGAGTCTAATGAAATTATATGGTAGTATATGCACCAGAAGCTGGCTTTTACAACTCATAGATGCTGCAGGTAAGAATATCACATGGTATCGAGCTCTCCCTGTGAGCTTTTTTTTTGTTGATATTCTATTTGAATGTCATATATGATGGTAAAGGATTACAGCATTCACTGTACATGTTATGGAGCCAGCTCGGGAATTCTGATCTCCTAAAAACTAAATCATAACTTTTAAGGAAGGATAGCCTTTTTTGAGTATTTCACACTCTCACCCACTTAAGATTTTTAGCACTTTTACACTCATGCATTTTTGTTGATTTACGCTTTAATCTTTTGAATTGTGAAAAAGGTCACACAAACCTTTAAAGTTTTAATTTCTTATAACTGGTGGTGTTTATAATAAGATGTCTTTAATCAATACGAAATACATTCAAGATTTATATTTTTGTATCCATCTTTCACAAGCATGTACATCAATGTACATCAAAATTCTTGAATATATGACAGCAACATATACATGTTCTAATCTGTGATAAAAAGATTTTTTAAAAGACAATATGTTCAGTGTTATCTTTAAATTCCTTCAAAATTCTATGATATTACTATCAAGTAATTCAAACAAGCTACATGTATGAAGAAAAGACTTCATATTTGTAATGTATCTTTGTTCACAAACATAAGAAATGTTCTTTGACAAAATATGATGTGCCGAGTGTGCCCCTGTGTTTCAAACAAGTTTAAATAAAGGTTTTCAAGTTCGAGTTCATCTTCTTTATTAATTATTATTCAAAAACATTTAGCAATGTTAAATGGAACGGATAAAACTAAAAGAAATTAACACAGAGGATATTAAGTGATGGTCAGAGGATCTAATTGGGTTCTAAAACACTCTAATTGTCACTGATTTAAATTTAAATTGTTCACATTAAACAAATGTTGACTAAAATTCTTCATTTCAATGCATTTCCCATAGGAAAAAGTTGTCCCGTACGTCACGTGTCCCGTACATCACATACACACATTTATGTTCTGGTATATTACATAACAACGAAAGGTCAGAAAAATATTGTTATAGTTGTGATTAATGCTTGATTCCATGATGAATTAAGATGTTATTACCATAAATCTCATAACTAAATAAATTCAGAGAACTTTTATGATGAACTTATTTTTGAAAAAGTCAGAAATTCTCTGGTACCGTACGTCACGCAGCACATTAATTACATTAAAAATCAATTTATGAATTGGTCAGAACTAAAACTTTCCACAAATGAACTAGCCCATAATATAGCCACAGACTCATACCAAAAGATAGCCATATGAATAATTTCAACCATTGTTATTTCTTGTTTAAAGTCTCTGAATGTCCCGTACGTCACAATCCAAACAGCTTGGACCTGCCCTGAAACTTAGACTATAGGCGTAAATATTCATAATTGAATGACACACGCCCTTAAGACTAAAACAACAACAACAACAATCCCCAATCATGTGAGTAGAACTTCAGGTCAAAGGTCATTTTAGGTCAACAAACTTAGACTTTGTTGTGGCATCAACATCAAGATTTTGAATTTTTAGCATATTTTCAAAATTGTTTGTTCAAATTCCATGAAACTTGTACCAAGGGTTATCAAGTATCACAAATCATATGACACAAATTCCAGTTTACAAGGTCAATGTTCATTTTAAGTCAGTAGACTTGAATTATGTTTTCACAACTTAAACATTAATTTTGTTCATATTACATTCAAGTTATCGATCCTGGTACAATTAATATTAAATATACTTTTGATGATTCTTGGTCAATATTCACTTCAAAATGCTGATTATATTCAGAGGATTTCATTTTTTGGGGCCACCCTTTTTCATCATATCGAATTGCGTAATGCAGGCGAGACCGCCGAGAGCATTTCCCTTGTTAAACCTCTAGATTGCCATGAAGAGGTTTATTTTAACAAATTTTGTCTATTTTGGGGTTCTAAATTTAAATTAAAAATACGTAAGTTTCTGTTCGCTGACCCAACAGGGAATAAGAATGCTTTGTAGGCACATTGTGCAATGAGGGTCAGCGCACACGCGGGGATTCGATCTTCGCATGCATACGTGCTCCATAAACAGTCACTGCGGGTATGCATGGAGATTACGCTAAATTTACAGTCCTTTTGACAGTTGCTTGGGTTTAATTAAAAGGTTTTTTTCAGCAAGTATATATAAATATTATTATAAACTTTACCCATCTTCTTCTGCACTCATGTACATGTATGAAGAAGAAAAAGACACAAATATACAAAATCCTATACAAGATTTGTCTGTTACACATCGTGAGTTTAATAATATGAAACTAAATGGTAAAAATATACTTAATTATGGCCGCAAAAACAACAACAAAAAGTCTTTATATTATATTTTCTGTGATTCAGATGAATGGATTACGTCGTTATAAAATTTGACCGATCGCATTGATTATATTATATCTAAAAAGTTAATCCTAAAATAAGATTTAGATTCAGATAATGAAGAACTGTAAGTCGTATATATTACAAAAATAAACAAATAGATAAATATTATAATAGTAAAAAATAGTTTTAACTTAATAATTAAATTAATATGTGATATACATTCCAACAAGAAAAAAATAAGAATTATAAATGTAAAAAATAGTTTGAGCCGTAGACGAGAGTCTTCATGCATGGCTGATTGTCAACGAAACGGAGTTAAGTCTTTTGTCAAATCTGCGTTTTGCTACGGCAGGCACCCAGTGAAAACGAATTCGTTTGTTAAAATTATGAAAATGTAAGGGCTACTTTAAACAAACAGAACTTTGTTATTCCTGGCTCATTTTTCTTGATTGAGGTATCATATGAAAGAGCAGAAAATGAACTTTCTAGAAATATAAATTTTTCTTTGAAATTCAGATACCGCCCGCCAAATTACTTGTTGGTTTCCTTCCTTCAAATTGTTTTTAATCACTTATGCGTGAAATATGCATCACGTGAGTAGCATCAACTGAAAGAGGAGACTCTAAGCTTTCCAAATATGTATCATTCATTAATTATGGTTGTGATTAAGTTATGATAAAACATCGATACTTCTCGGTTTCGTTTTTTCTGGGACGCACTGTATAGCCCATATAGAAGGAAGCAACATATAATATATTATACTTCTACTTCTACTTCTACGACGATACTCAGCAGGATCCATAAGTCAGGATGTAGTGCTGAGGAATAAACTATATCACAGAGGATTATATTCTCCTTTAATTCCTATACAATTCAGTGATTCAAAATGTTTTAACATGCACTTTCCATAAAAACGCATTTCGTATAGTATCATCAGCTGTTTTACGGATGGCGAATTGGATCCCCTGGCTGAACAAATAACTACTGAGAACAGCATGAAAATAACACTTCAACATAACATGGTAAATGTCTTTGTCATATCGACTATGTTGGTCCTAAAGAAGTTTTAAAAGTTAAAATTATGATACTTACGGGAAGTTCACCCTGATATTCAGTTGGTTTTAATAACAGCAGCAAATTGAGAGGAACAAGTTAGTGAATGTTTATGCAAAATATGAAGGAAAAATTATAGAATTATTGGTTATTTTGAGATGCATATATATCAATCAAACACGTATTGATGACGCTATGCAGGTTTTTGCAAGGTCCTCTCTCATTTGCTCTGTATTAAAAAAATACCACAATATCCCCTACATAATGATCGCACATGTGTTTCTACACAATGCCGGTATGAAAAGAAAATTGAAATTGAATATCTCTTGTACATCGCAAATGGAAGGACATCAAGTTTACACGTATCAAATATCAAGTATCATTCATGTCCGATTCTAAATAAAAAAATAAAAGCATATATAAAATCGTCAGAAACCTTTCATTGTCATAATCCAAATTAATTGAAAATTTGAATATATTATAAACTGTATGATTAGCATCTTATGGAAATCATATTAAACTTTGCCATATACTACTGTTACTATATACAACATGCTTGTTTGTATTTGGGCATATTTCGAAAATATTGCTGATACCTCGTTCTTTGTGCCCACTATGCGGGCAATGTCATGGTATGTCCTCCAGGGTAAAAAAAAAGAATCTCTACTTTTCAACAGGCACAAAGGACGTTATCTTTTGGCAGCAGTATTGGACCATTAACAATAGATATAATAGATGCACTTTGCCATCGAACGTGTGTCCATCAGTTAGAAGTGAAGAGGAAAGGTGTACATATTGCAGGGGAAGAATGTTTTCCAGACTTTCATGGCCGAGAGGTGGATTCAAAGGTAAGTGAAGAAGCACATCAGCTTGCTTACATTTTTACCCCCCCTTCTCTCTCTTTATCCTTCTCAGTCTTCATCTCTTCCTTATACATAAAAGTTCCCTTTTTTGTTCACTTTCTTCTTCAATTTCCTTCTGACAGTTCTCGCAATGTATCATTCCTTCTCTGTGCTCTCTTTATACTTATAATTAGAAGTCCTTTAACAGAAATCTTAATTCTGTTATGTATACAGTAGGTGATAGAGAGGAGAGCCTTCAAGTCTAACCAGATTTGTTTGGATAATCCTTTTTTTGTTCATTGTTCTCCGACGAATCTCTTATGCTCTTTCATGCTGGCCTCTGTATTTTGTTTTTAATTGTAAAAAGGGAAAGAAAAATGACAGACTCTGACTACTAGTGTAAAGACCAGGGTCCCGTCTTATCCAAATCAATCGCAATTCCTCCTATCAAACGCAAGTTTGCAGTCACCTATCTCTTATGTACATAGTTGCGATTGATATCAACTCTTTTTAAACTTTTTAATTATCACGACATCAATTTATCCAAAAATTATATGGTAATCAAACGGGCATGTTTTTGTGAATGAAAGGGGGGGGGGGGAGCATGTCTATACACAAACATGCAAACATTGAATGGTTCTAAATTAATAAGTACAGCGATCACCATCATCAATGACAATTTTTATTCTCCATATGATATGATAGGATGCTAGGGCTATAATCCTCTGGATTCAAGTCCTTGAACACAACACCTTATTTGAAAGAAATCAATCAAACAAATGGGAATAAATAACCATGAATCACAAACTACGAGAGTATTAATATGGTGTGCGTGTGATCCATAAAACTAACCCAAATTGCCATTGCATTTCTCAGGCATGCCGATAGGTGTAATTCTTTTTTCTTTGTTTTTCTTTCTTTGTTTGTTTGTTTGTTGTTGTTGTTGTGTTGTGTTTTTTTTTGTTGTTTTTTTATATGTGTAATTCTTTTTTCCTTGTTTTCTTTTTGTTTGTTTGTTTTTTGTTTTATGTTTTGTGTATGTTTGTTGTTTTAAAGGTGTGGGGGGGGGGGGGGGGCTGTACAAAGTATCACTGAGTTCAGCCTGAAGGGTTTCTTATTTTTTATTCAAATTCCCTGCCTCATGACTTGCTGGCATATGCCGTAATCTAGATTATATTTCCACAGATTCAAAAGTTGAAAGATGAATACTTGACATTATTATTACAACTCTAAAACGAATAGGGGAAAATAAAAGACTTTCTCTCTTTATAATACACGATGACCAATCCTGCTGTCTGGAGGATTTACTTTGTTTTCGGAATAGAGCACTGATCTTTATATCTTTTCATCATGTGGGTATATACCTTTTATGGAAAATAAAACCAATCGACCGATTAGTGAGCGATTTGTTCATCAGATTTTTTCCACCCCCCCCCCCTTCATAATCCTGGATCATCTCCTGTGATTATGGGATTGCTTTATTAAAGACCGTTATAAGGGTTTACACTATTTTCACTATTTACTGCTTCATAAATTACCAACGATCTTTGCTCCTCCCCCTTTCCCGAGTGATGTGTGTGTGTGTGAGTACTTACTGTGTGTGTTTGGTGCGTGTGCATTTGCAGTGGTATTTTAATTTTGTTTTTTTCATTTATATCTTCTCATGTAAACTGACATGCAATCTAAGGGAGTTGCATCTTTTATAAGCTTTGTTGTTTGTTGGCTTTCTTTTCTTTGTCATTATTTTTGTTGTTGAACATGATATATGTTTTGTATTTGTTAATGATTTTTAATGATTTAGAAATAAATTTGAATTTAACTGAATTGAATTTTAATATTTGTATTTTCCACAGATTCACACTTTAAGTATTAGCAGCTTGGTATCACATGATAATTAATCAGCATCTTGTTACCTGGGGTAGTGACGAGCTCTGGACCAATCACATTTCAGTATCTGTCTAAGCTATCTAATGTATGTGAATGCTTAATCTGAGAGTACAGACATTTATAAGGGTTTCCATTTTTTCCCCATTTCATGCTTCATGAATATTATGTATGCCATTCATTTGAATTTCCACAGATTCAGAAGTTTGTGATTAACGACTTGTACCTAACTGACGACCAATCATCATCTGGCTTTCTGGGGAAGTTTCTCAGTCTCCTGCCTCATCTGACAGACCTGTCGATTCACCACTGTTTCCTTCATGTTGATTTCTACAAAGAGATCGCTGATCGAGCCTCTTTATCTCAGGTAAAATATAAATGGTTTTAATGCAGAAAAACACAAGATGCATAATTATTATAAACAAGTATTATACTTGTTTGTGTCTGTTTGGAAAAGTGTACGAGGTACCGCGCAGTTACAGACTGATGGGTTTCCACTTCCTTTTATTCACATCTCCATCTGCATGATTTAACGGCGTACACCATATTTGAATGTATTTCCAAAGATTCATACATCGAAAGTTAAAAACTTGAAATAATCATTATATCTCTACCAAAAATAGAAAGAAGATATACTCTCTCTCTATATACAGGATGACCAATTAGTATCATGCTATGTGGAGAAGCTACTTTGTTTCCGGAATAGAGCAATCCAGACATATCTTTAATAGCCGATTTTTATATTTATCTGTGTTCATTATGTGGGTTTAGATATATTTTGTATGGAAAATAAAACTAATCAACAAATAATTAGTGCATTTTCCTTATCCAACTTGTTTTTACTGAACCGCCCCTCCCTTCTCCCCATACTGCAAAGTTGTGGATCATCATCTGTGAGTATGTGAATGCTTAATATGAGAGTACAGACTGTTATAAGGGTTTCCAATTTTTTCCCCATTTCATGTTTTCATGATTTATGTATGCCATTCATTTGAATTTCCACAGATTCACACTTTAAGTATTAGCAGCTTGGTATTATATGGTAACCAATCTTCATCTGGCTATCTGGGGAAGTTTCTCAGTCTCCTGTCTCATCTTACAGACCTGAAGATTCACATATGTACCCTTCATGATGATTTCTACAAAGAGATTGCTGATCGAGCTTCTTTAACTCAGGTAAAAAAAAAATAATAATAATAAAAACAAAAAGATGCAAAATATTTGTTTTGTGTCTGTTTGGAGAAGTGTACGAGGTACCACTCAGTTTCAGACTGAATGGTTTCCACTTTCTTTTATTCACATTTTCGTCTGTATGACTTACCGGTGTACACCATATTTTATTGTATTTTCACAGATTCATACACCAAAAGTTGAACACTTGAAATAATCATTATATATCAACCAAGAAATGAAAAGAAGATAGTCTGCCTCTAGATATACAGGATTACAAATCAGCAACCTGCTGTGTGGAGAAGTAACTCTGTCTCCGGAATAGAGCAATCCAGCCGATTTTTTAATATTTTTCTGTGTTCATTATGTGGGTTTACATACATTTCATATGGAAATTAAAACCAATCAACAAAATAATTAGTGGATTTTCCTTATCCTTTTTTGTTTACTGACCCCCTCCCCCACCCCTTTTTAACTGCATAATTCTGGATCGTCTGCTGTGATATATGTGAATGCTTAATGTGATAGTATGGTTGGTGAGGTGATGGCTACAGGGGGGGGAGACATGGTCTGGTCTTAATGATATAACATCCACTTTATCTTACACTTTTAACTGCAGATCGTGTATTTTATTTAGCTGATTTTGCTTCTTGAACATATCTTCAAGTTTTTTATATGATTATTTTGTTCTTTAACCTTTACTGTACTGGGCTATTTTTAGCATCTCGTGACTGGGGGGGGGGGGGGGGGCTCGGAGCCCCCCCCCCCTATGATCTCGGCCGTCGAAAATCCGATGAACACGAATATTTGCATGTTTGTAGATATTTACGTAAGGAACAAGATGGTATAATAATTTTTTTCCTAATATGCAGATTTGTGTCGTTATAGCCTAATTAATTATGCAAAATGCTAATTTTATGCATTTTACAGAAAACTCTACATATTTGTCTGTAGACTTGTGAAAAATTTGAAAATGTATTGAATACATGTGTGGTTCATCTCAAATTCATGAGGTTACATCATTTTTATGATATTTGAAAATGCATAGGTTAATTTGCATAAATTATGAATACGCATTCATGAATATCAAATATGGAAATATACAGGGAACTAGAATCATTACAAAAATTGTCAGACTCCACTTTTTGAATGTTAATTGAAACTCATTATTCATATGAAACTTCTTTTCTAACACAAAATAGTTATTTTTATGTAATTAATAATGATAATTTATGCACATTTGATGCAATTTTCAAATATTTATTTTCTTTTTTATTTTTTTTATTTTTGTATTTCTTATTATATCTATTTGTTTATTTCTAATATATTCTTTCGTTCTGGAATACATCAAGTTACTTTGGGAAACCTGTATTCACATTTCTGCTTGTACATGGATATATGCAATTATAGCATATTCTTGATGACATGCGCATACTAATTGTTATGTAACACCGTACAGGTATATCCGATTTCGACGAAAATGGTATCAAAATGTGCGTAAGACTTGAGGAAGAAGTCATGAAACGACAATTCAAAATTCCAAGCGGTTGCGGCGCAATCGCCGAAAATGTCGAGGGGGGGGGGGGGGGGGGGTGTCTCCAAGCCCCCCCCCCCCCACAGTACAGTTAGGGTTATTAGGGACTTTTCGATTTGCACGTTCACTAGTGGACTGCGACGTATGCGGTCACTCTTGAAGCAGTGCGCATGCGCATCGACGAACTCATCGTTCGTAGCAGAATTTTCGAACGCGTTTGCCCTTGTTTTGCCGTCGTTCGCGAACTGTGACGATACATGTTCGTAAGCAATCTTTTGTACGCACGAAATATCACATTGAAGTCACAAAATGGACCCAATTGACCTAATTCTAGAACCGGAGAGTGGTGGAAGCGAGAATTCCCGTAAATTAACACATTTTCGTGTCTGTAATTTCCCTTAAATCAAAATTGTTGCAGAATAATTCATAAAATGAGCACATTTTATTTATGCAACACTAATCTGTTGCAGGATAATTTTTGAGAACAGTGCCATGCACCGAATTTGGTGTTATATCTTTAGCTATTCGATCGAGTTTCGCGCTCACTAAGCGAGCGTCGTAGTTGTGTAAAATCGAAAAGGTAACGAACAGCAGTCAGCGTGCCTCGTGAACCCTGCTTAAAAATGACCGCATACTTCGCAGTCCACTTATGAACGTGCAAATCGAAAAGTCCCTAATAACTTCTGGAGGTAGAATATGGTGATAGTTTTACAGCCATTTTCTACCAAGGAACTTGAACACACTACTGTAGTCCAATATGGAGGATGCTGAGTTTGCTTATTTTGCCCAGCCTTCTTCATACCCACACTACAGGCTGCAATGACTGTAAAGTATATTTTATGACTGAATTATGCTTATATTATTCTTATGACATAGAAGCATTTACTCACTGGGATTTAACTCTTTTAACAGATGATTTAGCTTACCGTCTACTACTACTTATAGCTAGACTACATGAAATGGGTGCTAGCTAGCTGAGTGAGACTGAGACTGCTGAGCTTGTCTGACTTATCATTTTCTGTTCTGAATGTGTATTGAATATTGAATATTGTCTTGCCGATTTTGTTTACTGGTAAATCATCACCGTTTGACTTGCAAACGCCATCATGAATAATTACTTCTTACCACCCTCTTCTTCTATATCACATCCACTCCTTCTAGCAATACTTTCAATAGTGTGTGCACTTAAAATAATGAAGAGTGGAAACCTGTACACACAGATTGCAGACCATAGATCAGCTTCTTTACCTTTCTTTGATCTACACGCAACGCTTTGTGAACCAAGATCACTACACCAGCCGCCCCTTGGAAGGCGTACTTACACTGCAGATATTGATAACTGCAAAATGTTACTTTTTATATCATCCTGTAATAAGTGGAATCGAAATACAAAGCTTTGTCCACTTGACCTCAGGTCGACATCTTTGAGCCACCTAACCATCCTACTTCTCCTCAGCGGACAAGTTGAAACCAACCCTGGTCCATCGAATAGTGCTCCTGAGACATTTCCATGTGCCATCTGTGGGGATGAAGTGAGAGACAATGACCCTGCTCTCTTATGCGATCACTGCGACTGCTGGTGCCATATTTCATGTGTCGGTATCTCCCAAGACTCCTATGATATCTTGACGAAGAAGTCCAGCAGCTTCGCTTGGGTGTGCTGCCAGTGTTCCTCTACCAACATAGGGTCAAGCAGCTCGCTGCAAGGACTTATTAAACCTTTCACAGTCCAATCGTTTCTCACCCCTTCACCACGAATCCAGTGATGAAGAAATCCTTCCCTCCATCAACCCTCTAAGCCCAAGTGATGGTTGTAAACTGCAATGGTCTGAAGGGGAATGCTAAGAAATCAAGCTTCCATGCAGCTATTGCTCACCACACTCCTGATTCTGTTTTTGGTTGTGAATCAAAACTGGATGATAGCCTATCCATCTGCCGTAAGGACAGAAACATCCATGGAGGTGGTGTTTTCATAGCAATCATCGACACGCTAATTGTCACTGAATGTCCAGAGTTTGACTCAGACTGTGACATACAGTGGTGCAACGTGCAACTTGCAAATGCCAATCCACTGTATATTGGTAGCTACTACTGCCCCCCTCCAACAACAGACAACAAGGTCTTGAAGGCTTGCACCAGTCATTGTCCAAGATTATGACAAGGCACCGACGCAGCCACCCTAACATCTTGATAGCCTGCGACTTTAATCACCCTGACATCAACTGGGATGACCAGTCGACTACAAATCCAGCCATTTATACTTGTCACCAGAAGCTGTTGGATAGTCACCCGATCTTCATCCAACAACATCCTCGATCTAGTTGTGACGTGAAATCCCGCCCTGGTTGAAAATGTGTGCGTACAGTCTGGGATATCAGACCACAACATCGTCACTTTTACACTTGCTGCAAATCCAAAGATCTCTGTCAAGCCCCTGAGGAAGATCTACCAGTTCCACAAAGCTAACGGACAGCAACTGAGAGATGCAGCAGCTGAATTTACGACAGAATTCCTCAAATCATATCAAGAAAGAAGATCAGTGGAGACAAACTGGTCCATCATTGTCAACTTCTTGAACAGGTGTTTGTCTGAGCTTATTTCTTCCAAAATGAGCAAAGGAAGGAGACATCTTCCTTGGATTATTCCTCCTTTGAAACGCCAGATGAGGAAGAGAGATAGACTATTCAAGAAGGCACACAGCCAGTCTTGCTCCACAGCTTGGACAGCCTACCGACAATACAGGAACCAAGTTGCCAATAATGTGCATAGAACACGTTGTGAGTACATCAACAACATCATCGGGGCAAGCCTTAAGGAAAACCCGAAGTCTTCCATCAAGACATGTTGTTTTGAAAAACATTGGTATTCTAACCTTGCGTACTACATCTAAACTATGCGCCTCAGCATTAGACAAGGCAGAGACAATGAACGACTACTTCCAGTCTGTCTTTACTCCTCAACAGAAAGGACCTTCTCCTTTTCTATTGGTCTATTGGACTATTGGTCACCTTTCATGTTCACAGGACCGGAGTCGAGAAACGCCTCCAACAACTGGACCCTTCAAAGGCCAGCGGACCTGATGAACTTCCACCCAAGCTCCTAAAGCTGGTAGCTCAAGAGATTGCTTCTCCACTGTCCTTCCTGTTTCAACAAAGGTACAACAGTGGCATCGTTCCATCCCAATGGAAACAGGCACTGGCTACCCATATACACAAGTCGGGAGAAAAGTGTGGCCCCTCCAACTACAGACCGATCTCACTCACCTGCGTCTGCTGCAAAGTCATGGAACACATCATCCTGAGCCATGTGTCGAAGCATGTTGCAGTGAATAATATCCTCACCGATGCACAGCATGAATTCCGATGAGGGTTGTCAACAACCACTCAGTTGACAACAGCCGTCCACGGCTGGTCCTCCATCCTTCAGCAGCGCATTATAATCTCATTGGACTACGGAATAAGTGGTGACTCACCCCAGTGGATAATGTCTCTCCTCACTGATATACAACAGGCAGTCGTAGTTGATGGATCCAAATTCCCCCAGGGATCTGTCATCAAACCTACCCTGTTCCTATTGTATATCAACGATATCCAGTACACAATGCGTCTCTTCGCAGATGACAGCACCCTTTAACGTGAGATTCGACGCCCTGATGACCATCAAATCCTAAAGGACCATGACGAAAACTCGTCCTTTAAAATTGAAACCCCCGTTTGACTTTCACCACTACTACTTGTACTAGAGCTGAGATTGTGATAAGCCCTTAGGAAACACTAGCGCTGTAATCCACCCCCATCGAGACCTTGATGAGATGATAGAGAGAGAGAGATAAGCATGATAGAGGGGGAAAGGAAGGGAGAAGGGAGAAAGAGAAACATGCAGGGGTTCGCTGCCAGAGTTAAAATTGTTGTTATATCGCCAATTATGGGTCATTTTGCTTCGTTCGAAATTTCGTTTTGGTCTTCATCTAACTTATTAGTGATTTTTGGACATGAAAATATCTTGAAACAAGTAAAATACTTTTTCCTACTTCTCATTTCCTTTCAGGCAGAGCCCCAGTAAGAGTTTGTTTACACTAGTATTACGTAAGATGAAGAAGAGTCCAGCTGCAATCCAATATCTTAATCTCTCACTCAGAGCCTCAAGGCTCTGTCCAAGTTTTTAACGAGAGAAACGAAAATGGGGTAGTGGCACCCCATTAGAATTACATTGACTTCTGTCTTAAAGTAGAAGCTTTCTCAAAGTTTTAACGAGAGAAACGAAAATGGGGTAGTGGCACCCCATCAGATTACATTGACTGCTGTGTTAAAGTGAGGGGTATAGTTTTAACGAGAGCTTTTCGTAATGCGATCTCCAACAGCTGTCCAGGTCGTCTTCAAACTCAATGATGGACTTCAACGTGAAAAAGAGCGCTATCCTCGCCATCACACGGAAGCGCACTCCCAGCACCCGAGAATGCACCTGTCAAATGGACTGATCCCGAGAGTCAAAAAAGTACAAGTACCTTGGAGTAACAGTTTCTGCTGATCTTTGTTGGAACAAGCAGTGCTAATCCATCCGCAATAAAGAAAGCCGTACTCTAGGTCTTCTTCGTAGGACTCTCTCACCCTGTACCAGGGATGTAAAGTCCAGGGCCTACACAGCCTTTGTGCGCCCCCAATTCGAGTATGCCTTGGAGGCTTGGAACCCACACAGCGTCACAGTCAACAACAAAAAAATGCTAGAGCAAGTACAAAGAACAGCGGCTCGCTTTGTTTACCGTGACTACAGATACACCACGTCACCATCAGCTTTTTTAACAGCTCTAGGGTGGGACACGCTTCACACACGTCGTATCGTCAACCAATGCACCCTTCTCTACAAGATCCATCACCGTCTTGTCTCCATACCTGCACCAACTATTGTTATCCCTGCTACATACTTCGGAAGACACGACCACAACCTGAAGTATGTAATTCCTGTTGCAACTATCGACTCCTTCAAGTTATCATACAACCCAGGAGCAATGAGGATCTGGAAACATCTGCAGGCTCAGCAGTCAATGCAACAGGAATAACTAAATTCAAGGAGGCTGCTCTACCCTCCATCAGAATGATGCAGCCCCATGTTGGTTCTCACATCTCACAGCTTACTAGCTTGTTTTTTACTTGCACTGGGCATATTTTACTGTAAATTGACAAGTGCTTTGTCCACACACCATTCCAGCAATTCATGACACTCCTTGTAGTTAATCGTCTCACCTACCATCCCAGTTTAGCTTCCTGAGTGAGCTGCCAAAGGGATTACCCAACCAAATACCAAGTACCAAGTACAGACTTTTATAAGGGTTTCCACTTTTTTCCCCATTTCATGCTTCATGAATATTATGTATGCCATTCATTTGCATTTCCACAGATTCAGAAGTTTATCATTACCTGCTTGAACCTACATGACAACCAATTATCATCCTACTGTATGGGGAAGTTTGTAAGTCTCCTGTCTCATCTTACACAAATGGGGATTCGCTCATGTTCCCTTCATGATGATTTCTACAAAGAGATTGCTGATCAAGCTTCTTCATCTCAGGTAAAATATATATTTGTTTAAATTCAGAAAAACAAAAGATGCAAAATATTTTTGCCTTAAATGTACTATGTCCCTTTTGCAGCCAACCTCAAATTCTGTAGAATTTTGCAGGAATTACGAATATTTCATGTATATGTCCTATCTGTGAAATGTAAACGTTAGCAGTGTCCTCATATTCAAATTATGCAAGGAAACCCGTTTACTTGCTAGACTTCACTGACAGACACTATTGAGTGACTGACTGGCTTTTTTCTTCTTCTTTGGTAATAACATACATGAAAAGAGTTGTAAAGGGTACATGAGCATTTGTCTACATCAATAACCCACTTCTTGTGATGGCCAAGATTAAACTGATTGAATATTTGCGCAGTATAAAACGTATGACCATTTGGTACAACTGTCTGAAAATCAAGACTATTAATTTTGGGCTCTACTAAAGTTGATTTGACAACTAATAGTCGTTATTTTCCCACTTGAAGACATTTTCAAGCCCCACCTTTTTTAGGGAAGTTCTAAATTAGTATTATATTTCAAATGCAGTTGGAATTTAACTTTTTCATTTTTTGGGCCTGCAAATGGGACATAGTACCTTTATAAAAAAATAAAAAAACTTGAAGTTGTGTGATAGGAATACAAACGGTTCTAGGACAACTACCCCCTGGGCAATCACCAGCCGGAAAACTACCCCCTAAGGACAATTACCCCTTGGAATATTACCCCCCGGAGAATCACCCCCCGAGGACAACTACCCCCCAAGGACAATTACCCCCCAGAAAATTCCCCCCCGGAGAATTACCCCCCGAGGACAATAACCCCCCAAGGACAACTACCCCCCGAGGACAATTACCCCCTAGGACAATTACCCCCCCGAGGACAATTACTCCCTAGGACAATTACCCCCCCATGGACAACTACCCCAGAGGACAATTACCCCCTAGGACAATTACCCCCATGGACAACTACCCCCGAGGACAATTACCCCCGAGGACAATTACCCCCCATGGACAACTACCCCCGAGGACAATTACCACCCGAGGACAACTACCCCCCGAGGACAATTACCCCCCATGGACACTATTGGGCATGGTGGCTCAGTGGTTAGAGCGCCCGTCTCAAAAAACGGAAGGTCGTGGGTTTGAACCCCGGCCGAGTCATACCAAAGACTTATAACAATGGGACCTTCTGCCTTCTAGCTAGGCGCTCAGCATATTCGATTGGATAAGGGTAGTACTAATTATGTTATGTTATGCTGGGCCCGCTGGAAGAGCAGTTTCATAACTGAAGTGGCTACCCTGGATAAATAAAACGTTATTATTATTGCAATGACGAACCTTCGTCATTGCCTTGTTTTCGTTCACGTTATTAATATTCTTACTTCTTCCTAGCGTCCGAAATCCCATTCGTTTTGCACGTAGTGCTTGTGGACCCTATCTAGATCCTTTACTCTTGCTCGATTCCTTTCAAACTTCGTAGGCGTAATCTCTGATATCCAATCTAGGTCACCTACTTTTTCGTTTTCTAAAATCACTCATGCGTAAACGTCCAGGCGCCATTTTGTCCGTGTCTGGTCCATTTTAAGGCCTTTCTATCTTCCTTACTATCTCCACTATCCTAGATCCTACAAACTTCTAACAAATTCCTCTAGATAGTCTTAGAGATATCCTTTCATCTGCGACGCATAACCTGCCCTTCAAAATGCCATCTTCATACTCAAAATTCAAATCTGAAACCGTCTACGTCAACAATCTCTCAAATTCTTGAAAAATTGACCCCTACATAATCTAAAACTGCCATAACTTTCTCATATCAATTCTGTTTTGTATTTAAATCACACGGTATCTTTATCTCATAATTGCACATAGCCATGCCAAATTTCACGCTCCAATGGTTTTGCACTACATAAATAGCGCCCTCTAAAGTTCTGGGAATTGGCTTTCTTTCTGTGGCCGTATCTCCATTATGGCTTGGCAGATCCGTACCCTTTTTTGGATTTAGATACTTGAGGATATGCCCTTTCCAGCCATATACAAAATTATATACCCTAACACTGACCGACTTTGAGAAAAATGCCCTCAAAATTCGCCATTTTCAAGAAAATTCCAAAATAACTTCAACTTGCTCTAAAATGGCGATCTTTGTACCAACGTCAATGAAATTTGGCAGACATATGTATCCATATACGTGACAACTGTCTGCCAAGTTTGGCAAAATTCAAATATGCCAGCGCAAAGTTATCGCCAAAAATGATGAATTTACTATGCATTACGTAATAGCGCGTTTAATGCGTGCAATACATTGCGCGCAAATGACATTGGTGCCAAACTGACCGCAATGAAGTGCCCTTTCGAATGATACCAAGTATGGTATATGTTCACACAGAAAATGGTGAGTAAATCGCATTTGAACAAGGGTCACTTTACGAATTCCGCCGAGTTTCCGCCCGATTATAACACTTATCGACCATGACGTCATTTTTTCAGACTACTTTTCGCCCCCTTAACATCCTTTTTTTTCCTTGAGAATTTGCAATGACATTCCGAGATGCAATACGCAGGGCACCTCGTGGCCGGATTTTTGAAATTAGTCAAGGGGGCCATTTAAGACGCCATTTTGTCCTTTAAATCTATTTTACATCACATGTTTCGATAGGATTATCATAGGAAAAATGAGAGTGGTTTACAATAACAACCATGAAATTCTCTTTCCAATGATACCATATACGGCACATAAAGAGACATAAAGAGAGAGAGAGAGAAAAAACAATTTAACTCCGGTCAGAATACAGATCCTGTACGTTTTCCGCCCATGCATTACACGCATTGTCTATGGCGCAAATCGGGTTCACGCTTTTGACCCCTAGAACGATCTTGATTGCAATGACGAACATGCAACTAATCCCATTGGTTTTTGCACGCAGTGCTTGCGAGCCCTTTCTAGGTTCTTTCCCCTATCCCAATTTCTTTCAAACTTCGTAGGCATAGTCACTACCATCCCATCAAGGTCACTATTGAGGCCTTTCTTTCGCCCTACCTGTCTCCAATATTACAGAAGCTCAAGACTACGTACACAAAATTGCTCTGGATAGTCCGAGAGAAGCTCTTTCGTTCGACACGTAGAAACACGGCGTCATTGCACGCACATCGTTGTGACACGATTGCATTTCTAGTTATTGTTATTATTATTATTACCCTCGAGGACAACTACCCCTGAGGACAACTCCCCCCCCCCCCCCCGCGAGGACAATAACCCCTGGAGGACAACTACCCCTAATGACATGGCATTTATAACACTGTGACGTTTAACGCAATCTTCTCTCCAAATTGCTATTTACAGAAAATTGCATAAACCTTCATTTTCTTTGTTATTTATGAAGTTCATTTCAGTCTTTTCAAATTATTGAATTCGATATGGGGGTGGGTAGAGGTGTAGTTTTGCTACCGAGTAGGAACAGAAATTACATTTCTTAGAAATTGAACAATACATTGCGCGCAGATGAGTACGCGTTACAGCCTCTCTCACCATCAATGGCACAACAAAGAAATTAGGATGAAAGATTTCCTCTATGCATCGTCTGTAACTTTTTCATCAGCTGATCGTGTATTTGTCTTTGTACGTATAATGGGCCTTCAACCATGCCATGATCCTTAATTAAGGTTTTCTTCACGTTATCTATTTATTTATGTTGTGCTGAAGTATAATATGTTTTCGTGTACGTTAAATTATTTTGAAATAGAAATTGCCTTCAAGTTATATGTACGGTGACATGTCAAAAGAAAATAAATATCCGCTCTCTGGTATTTCATCTCATTCGATTTTGTAACTCCAGCACAGCATTTTTCAACCGGGGTGCCGCAATTAAGAGAATGATTTGGAAAACGTTAATTAAACAAAAAATCAAATACCAGAAACGGTTAAAATATGTAATTACAAGAGAAAATAAAATTTTGAAGATACTAAAGTGCCTTCCTTCCTCGCTCGCTGACAATATTTTGAAATGTTTGGCATTTTGAAAAGCGCTGGACAATTACCTAAAACTGACATCCTTCGTGAAAATTAGCAACTGCGCTGGTGTTGCATAAATTATAATAAAAGGGAAATGTGTAGTAATGAGGAAGACAACGTGCTATAGTATTTGAAAGAATATGGGTTCATGCAGGGGATCTTATGGGCTCGCAGCCATCTCTCAATGTGTCAGATCGTCTTTTGCTATTGAATCCCGATTGTCCACGGGGTTAGTTGTCCTCGGGGGGTAATTGTCCTTGAAGGTAATTGTCATCGGGGGGTAGTTGTCATCGGGGGTTAATTGTCCTCGGGGGGTAATTATCATCGGGGGGTGATTGTCCTCGGGGGTAATTGTCCTCGAAGGTAATTGTCATCGGGGGGTAGTTGACATCGGGGGTTAATTGTCCTCGGGGGGTAATTGTCCTAGGGGTTAATTGTCCTCGGGGGGTAATTGTCCTCGGGGGTAATTGGCATAGAGGGTAATTGTCCTCGGGGGTAAATGACCTCGGGGGTAGTTGTCCTCGGGGGTAATTGTCTTCGGGGGTAGTTGTCCTCGGGGGGTAATTTTCCTCGGGGGTAGTTGTCCTTGGGGGGTAATTGTCCCCGGGGGTAGTTGTCCTCGGGGGGGGGGGTAATTTTCCTGGGGGTAATTGTCCTGGGGGGTTATTGTCCTCGGGGGGTAATTCTCCGGGGGGTAATTTTTCGGGGGATAATCGTCGTACGGGGGTAGTTTTCCGGGGGGTAATTAACTGGGGGGTGATTGCCCAGGTAATTGTCCTGATACGGCAGTGATATCCCTACGTAAATGCTATCCTGTCAGAGCAGAGATTTGTTGTTAATGAGTTTAGACTTTTTGATGGATTTTTTCTGTTTTCTTTTGAATGGAGAATAACGAAGCAACATTTTCCAGTCGTTTATTTCTTTGTATATCCTCATATTCACCTATTTGGTAGAGATTTAATACGAGTTTACTGCTTGAAAAACAAGGTATGCGCGTCTGAATAGGCGGATGCATTAACTTGACATCCGATAAGATACAGGGGCAGTTTTGTAAAACGAAAAGGCGGCCTAGAATCAAAGATAAAGGTGAGTTCTGGTAATGCGATTGCATTGTGAAAGAAAAGGTGTGGAATGGATCAGAAACAGTTGATCCTGTAGCATGTAAGTATTTGTGTGCACTGCAAGGTTCTGGAGTCATCAAAATCATAATAGATTTGGCCAAGTCTTGGTAAAGTAACAAACACTGTACACAGAAAGCTATATATGGGACAACACAAATGGTGTCGGGGCTAGTACTACCTTGATTTTCTTGTCTTTCTATGCTCATTACTAAGCCAGTACACATTTTCTTCCAAAATTGTTTGGCACATGTCATTTATTTGTAATCTTGAACATTCAGTGTAAGTTTCGTTTGATTCTGTGAGATATTTTAAATATTTTTTTAACCAGAACTGGAGTTTATCTTTAACTTTGAAAGTACTTATCAGAGATGTGTGTGACTGCCTCAGAACAAAAAGGATACTGGGGGTGTTTCATAAAACTATTCGTAAGTTACGCATGACTTTACAAACGACTTGGATATGGAAAGCCAAATGGGATGCTCAATCCTTTTTAATTGCATCAACAAAAGTTCAACTGTGCAGTTGTAGATTAACATTCTTATTAAAACAAACATTTTTTAATGCAAATTAGTATATTTTTTGCCATCATTACATTGAGGTTACTGGAAATATATAGTCACACTTTGTTAAAACATCTGGACAAAACTTTGGGCATCAAAGTCATGCGTAACTTACGAACAGCTTTATGAAACACGTACCCCAGGACCAGTTAAACATTTTATGTTGTAAAATATCAAACTTGAACGAGATCATGCAAGCGCGCTTCCTCTATAATATTGTAACGAAACCGGGGCGCTGTCGAATTCTTCCCAGCAGTTTTTCTTGTCAGGATGCCTCCTGCTGGCAGGTTTTCCAAGTCCGGTATAAATTTCGCCGTGGATCCGTTTGGCAGAGATATACTGCCCAGTTGACGTTGACACCACTCTGATATATGGCTCTGCACCACCTCTCGATCACCGTCCAGTCGATACTACCAGACCGTCGCCGGTCTGTACTTCACCACCGTCTACTACCAACCGTTGTACCGTCGTGTACCACCAGCCGACTAGGCCAGTCCGCTTCTATACCAGTCTGCTTGTGCATGCAACTCCAATTGGCCGCACCAGTTAGCTTCATGCACCTTCCGTCTATACCAGTCTGCTTGTGCATGCAACTCCAATTGGCCGCACCAGTTAGCTTCATGCACCTTCCGTCTATACCAGTCTGCTTGTACAGTCAGCTTACTCGACCATGCCACTGGCTCTGCTACATAGTAGTCCATACCAGCCGTCTACTCCAGACCAATCCCTGGTATTGGTCTTATGCTAGAACGCAATAGACCCAAACAAACACAATCCTAACCATGGTCGTCACCTAAAACCAGAAATCGATCTTATAGTTTCCTCATGGACAGACATGCAAACGATAATATCAATCATTTCGTTTGCACGCAACTTTATTGGGCAAAAAATCCAAATATAGTCTGATTACTTTACAGTGTAAATGTGCCCAGTGGGCGACAGCAATTATGTAGGATTTGACGGGAAGCTCTTCGACAGATGAGACACTTGATCTATATACACATTTCTTAAGTATTTGTTATTCTCGTTAGGTTTCCAAGAATTACATAAACATTGGTATAACTTCACTTTCCAATATCAGATTGAAATAAACTACATATCAAATGAAAGCACTAGTTTTAATCTATAAAACTAAACAGGAGAGAACCGGTAATTATTTATGGTAGAATAGTAATTAGACTAAAACTGTCTAAAACATGCACGATCAAACATTACTCGAAATTGACACGTGACTAAATCATCGTATATCTAACTGGAATTACGCCATCTACGCCGAAGATATGAGGAAAACGAATTAAGACAAGTGATTTTCTTGGCTCCAAACTCCAAACTAGCTATCTACGAAATCAAACCAATTAGTGACAATATGTTGACAACGTCTAAGATAAGTGATCGAACGAAAACAATTGGGGGGCACGTGCCCCCCCCCCCCCCCCCCCCCCCGTGGCTACGTGCCTGTCGTGAAGCGAGCAGAATCGGGAGGTAAGACCAGGCCGCTGCTCTAGGGGCGGTTTGCCTATAGTGATGGAACGTACGTGCGCTAATTTATCGGCAATTGCAAGAGAATGAAAGCGACGTTACCAGCTAAGAAAATCAACTAACAAAGACCTGCTCCTCAGTGACTACCGGTGTCAGAATTGGTAGATCGCACAATGCACAGCATGAGAAGGTGACGGATCTTCAGGGCCAAGGAAGGCGTAAGACATGGGAAAAAGGAAGAAGAAACCATCGGAAGATCGCTGTATGGTAATGAACTGTGGGTCCACTTACCAGACAGGTTCACTCCGTGCCTAGGCCGATTTCAACACCAAAACAAAAATTACATGGTGAAAATATCGACTAATAGCACATCGTTGGCTTGTATATTATGTCATAATTTGTAAAAAAAAGGGGAATTGATATTAATACTATGAAATATTAGGGGAAGGTAAAGAATTGTACATAGAATTATGATTTATTAGACTTTTCAACCTTTGAAACAAAATAAGCAAAATATATTATCTCTCTGCACATGCTTTCTTTGGAACATCCGGGTATTTGAATATACTCTTTCCCGAACGTGATGTCATAACTAGTAGACCAGCGCAGTGACTGATTTGCTATGCAAAGAGTGGCGGATATTTTCGACATTTTAATATTGAGGATTTTGAGTATCCAGAATTTTTTTGTGATATACTATGTAATTGAAAAACTTATAAATAACATATGCTTGCCGTAGGTACCAAATTAAGGAACATTTATTTGCTTAGAATATCAGCTTTAATGAGTGTAACATTGTTTTTTTACAAATCAACAACAAAAATACAATAGATGGGCTAGTACTAGTAATACAAGTGAAGCATTATCTTGATCGAATCGGATATGTATTCAGTAGTGTGCCTAGCTAATAACGCTGAAATGTGTAAATCTATGCTTTCACTAGTTTGATTGATAAATTTCTAGTTTCGTTTGAAAGATTCAAAATTAATTTTCCCCTATACAGTGTGCTGCTGCTCCAATTACTGTATTTCTTCCTCAATGAAATGACAAATGCAATGCAAAACTGAGGAGATGTGAATTATTTGTTAACATATTATTGTTTTACTTTGTGCTGAGATTTCAGGTAACAAGTAGGCCTACATATAAATGTAAATGTCCTCAATTTTCTGGATACTTTCCCAAGAGCTAGGGCTGAGAATTGTGGGTATATCTGTTATTCGGGAACCCGCTCAAATCTAAAAATTATAGATTAAAAAGTCACCTGCTAAAAAGTACTAGATTCACTCCTGTTGTTAGATCTATATGTTCCTATTGCTTAAATTTTACTATTTATCGCAGCAAAATACCTTTAAATATACATGCATACCTTGGTGAATATCGGAATACCTGATATGAAGTTATATCTAATTCATGTTGGTGATGTTTAGTACCATTATCATGCCTCTGAAAGTAAAATAACTGGGGCAAAAATAGAAAGAGAACATGCGAGCCGCCATTTTGATTCATGCAGGGTGAATAAATCAGGCTAAAAACATTAATGTTGGTATAATAAAACGGCTTTCTAAAAAAATCTTCTAGTTTACAACATACCGATCAAATAATTATTTAAGACAAAATGAATATTTTTTCTCTTATTCTAAACACAGCATGCTGCTTTTAAAAGCTGATAATTACCTAGTTATCACAACAAGATTCAATACTAAACGCTGTTGTAAGGCAAGATCGGACTAGCCACGGAAGGAATGTGCAGTACACTTCATTACCGTAACTGCAATGCATGCCGAAACAAACCCCAACAAATATATAATACCAAGAAATCATTCAAAACTACAAGACCACAATTGGAAATACAACAACTGCTCAAAATTACCATACATAACTTGGACAAAGAAAACAATTGTTGTCCAGAGAAAGCCACAGAAATGATATTTGTGGAGTTACTCGGTACATTTTTATGGGAATGTAGGGGGCATAAATCCGTACCGAGGAGTGGGGGGGGGGGGGATGATCGGCGATAGCCATCACATACTAACACGAGCACACGCCCACACTAATTTACGCAAGCGCGCGCAATCGCGCACGCACAAACACACAACACACACACACGCACACGAACAAACAACAAACACACACATACCCAAACACATGTACATAAATTTAGACATGCATACATACATGCATACATACATGCACGCACATGCCAAATTTGACAACCATAAAGTAAAAGAATTGGACATATTTCGAAATACTGACAGCTGCAAACTGTAGTTTTTTATTTTAATGAACTCCGAAATAAGACGACACACTTTCAAGTAGTAACATAAAGATTGAGTATTTCGTCAGGAAGATGCGAACTCTTTATTTTGAGTCCCATCACTTAGGCGTTTCATTAAATTATTATAAAAAAAAGACGATTTGCTGTACCGTTCTCGACTGTTAATCCTTGTCTGAATTCAGCCCCCCCCCCCCCCTCCCGCGCGGAAGTTTTGGCGTTTCATTAAATTATTAGAGAAAGTAGACAATTCGTTGAACCGTGCTCGATTCTTAATCCTTGTATGAATTCAGTTTCTCCCTCTCTCTTCCGCGCGAAGCGCGGAAGCTTTGACATTTCATTAAATTATTAGAGAAAGTAGACGATATGTTAAACCGTGCTCGACTTTTAATCTTTGTCTGAATTCGGTTTACCCCTCCCGCGCAAAGCGCGGAAGTTTTGACGTTTCATTACATTATTAGAGAAAGCAGACGATTCGTTGTACCGTTTTCGACTCTTAATAAGCCCTATTTATCTGAATTCAGTTTCCCCCTCTCGCGCGAAGGGCGGAAGCCTTGGCGTTTCCTTAAATTATTAGAGAAAGCAGACGATTGGGTGTACTGTTCTCGACTCTTAATTCTCGTCTGAATTCAGTTTCCCCTTCCCGCGCAAAGCGCGAAAAGCTTAGACGTTTGATTTAATTATTATAGAAAGAAGACGATTCGTTGCACCGTTTTCGACTCTTAAAAAGCCCTATTAATTTTATCTGAATTAAGTCAAACGGCCACTGTAAATCTCGAACACGCCAGGTCTGGAACTTCAGTCTTCATCTACCCCCCCCCCTCCCCACACTTCGGGGTCGGAGGGACCGCATGCGCGTTCCTAAAATCTCCAGGTAAAGGGTACTTTTTCGCGCGACAAAATCCGGCCCGAGAATTGTATTTGACTTTTCACCCGGAGATTTCTTTAAAAAGGGGGTGTTTTTTTTTTCTCTCTCTCTTTGGACTCCTGATGTAAAAAAATGTAAAAAGGCGGTTATAAAATATTTTAAATATCATAGAAAAATTGATCAAATCCCGGGATCAAATTCCTGAAATTCCTGCTAGCTTTGAAAGCTCATTCAGGATTATTTCATTTTGAAAAGTAAAAACATTGGCTCCCAGTCCCCCTCGATCGACTAGAGCTCACCTAAAATTGGGGAGGGGGGTTGGTACGTTTAGCAGTGTTCCGGATTGAGGGGGGGGGGGGGGGTCTCCACGGCAGGAAAAGCCAGCGAAAAGCCGGCGAAAGGGGGATTAAGAAATGTTGGCAGTCCTGAGATAGGGGGAGGGGTGCTTTCAAAGGGAGGGAACGAGCATACGCGTACCCTAAATAACACTGAGGGGGGGGGGGGGGGAGCCGGGCATCTACTGTACATGATTGCACTTTTTAAGCGCTCGCGCGCTGGCGCACTTCATGTCTGGGCTATAATAATACCTTGCAAAATAACGAAAAAGTATTCTGAAGTTTGTGAAGTGATTGTTCGCGCACGTCGCGCAACTACTCTCAATGATCGTGACATACTGTATACGTGTAGGCTTTAAAGTTATACATACATACACAAATAACACATTTCTCATGCATTATGCTGAAATTGAAACAATAACATTTTTTTCTTCTTCTTCTTCTTCCTTTTTTTTCTCTCCCCCCCCCCCCCCCCCATCCCCCCGGGATTTACGCCCCTGGTGATTAGATATGTGCAGCACGCCCCTTCCGATAAAATATATTCTGTCACTCCTCGAAAATCACTGTTTCTGTGGCATTTCCTGGACGACTGTTGAATTCTTTTCCATGTAGTGTATCTGTTTTACAGTAATTTTGAGTAGTTTTCATAGTTGTGTGCTCTCGTAGTTTTGAACGATGTTTTGGTACGATCACATATATTTGTTTGGGTTTGTTTCTTCAAATTTCATGGGCATTACACTTTTCAGCAATCAGGTAAACACCAACGACAAAAAACTACAGCATAATGTGCTAGTAATCCTGATGAAGTATCTTCTGAGTCGAATTGGGTGCATTTTCAGTGCCTGAGGATACACTGATAATGACACCATTTGTAAAATCCCTGCTTTCTCCAATATGATTGATAAATTTCTACATGTAGCTTCGTAAAGGTTCTTATCTTTCTCCAATACAATATGCTACTGCCCAAATTACCATTTTTCTCACCTATTTTCTTGCTCATCAGATATCTTTTTTCCGCCCCCTTCAAAATTCTGGATCTTCTGCTGCGATTAAATGAATGCTTTAATGTGAGAGTACAGGTTATCATAATGGTTTCAATTATTTCCCAATGTTATGCTTCATGATCGATGCATATGCCATTTATTTGTAAAATGTCAATTCTATCAATCCACAACCTTCCCCTTAAAAAAAAATATCTGGGGATGCCTACCAAACTTTGGCTAATCTAGGTATGGAAATAAAGTAAAATATATAGAAATTAAAAGCATAAAAACTTATAATTCCCTCTCTACAGTTTTGTTTTCCTCACATCTTGTGTTTATCAACTGAAGATTGTACATATTATAAGTGATGCATACATGTGATATTATATATGCTGCATGTACATGCCTCATGCCAATCGACTTTTCTATCCCTGCAGATCCAAACAGTCAACCTGGATTTCAGTGGGATTCATGACTTACCAGTCCAAAGTCAGTCAGCATCCAAGCAGCTAGCCAAGTTTCTCTGCTCTCTACCCTCCCTTACAATATTAGACATCAGTGGGAATCAATATTTACATGATGATTTCTTCACTGAACTAGAATCCTTGGCTGCATCCTCACAGGTAGTAAGCAAAGTCAGTGCTCAGGCAGTATATAAACATGCATGAATGAAGAAGCACTTTCGCTGCTCTTCATCAATTTTCACACAGTTGTGTAACTAGCAAAGTAAGGATTTTGTGTAGGAGTTTTGAAAGCCAGACTCGTCCATTTATAGATTTAAAAAAAAAAAAAGAACGAAATTGGGCAAGAAATACAGAAGAAGAAATATTGGGGTTGTGAATCAATTAAACAAAATAATATATATATTGAGTAACTACTCTTCAGGAATTATATAATTACATATGAATTTACATAAGCATGAGATTTGTATACTTCATGTATGAAATATTGTGTACATGAATATTTGAACTCCCCAAAATATCCCATCCTTTTTCAAATTTTAGCTAGACCTTGAGTCTGTTCAGTTTATCGAATTGGTGGTTTCATCACGTGGCGTGAATTAGCTTGGAGAGTGTAGGGTGATATAGCAAGAGAGAACGGGCGAAATAAACTTTTGTTGGCAACCCAATGTTAAATCCCCAATGCACTACTTCTAGCTACTTGCGCCCTCTATATAGCAAACGATGCATAATCGGTGCCTGTTGGTCCCACATGATCCCCTTTTTATGCCTCCGTTACGAAGTTCTTATGTTTTCGGGTTGTCCGTCCGTATGTCACGTTCTTGTGATCACGTTATCTCAATAACCGTTTGATGGATTCCTGCCAAACTTAGATCATGTATGTATCTTGAAGAGCTAATGAATTGATTAGATTTTGGGTTCACAAGGTCAAAGGTCACAATGCTCATTATGTATGCAAAAAAAGCTTGTGATCGCGTTATCTCAAGAACTGATTGATTGATTCCTGCCAAACTTAGGTCATGTATGTATCTTGCAAAGCCAATGAATTGAGTAGATTTTCGGGTCACGAGGTTAAAGGTCAAAGGTCACATGGCTTATTATGTATGCATAAATAGCTTGTGATCGCATTATTATTAGAACCGATGGACGGATTACCATCAAACTTATGTCATGTATGTATCTTGCAAAGCTAATGAACTGAGTAGATGTTAGGGACATGAGGTCAAAGATAAAAGAGTCATACATGTATATGAAAATTAGCTTGTACTCACGATATTCTGACAACCTGTTAATGGATTACAACTAAACTTGAATTTGAAAAATTGCTTCTGTTTTGGTTTGTGAAATGGCTCTATGGAGGAGGCATCATTTTCAACTTTATGCAGTCGAAGTTCGATCTAGTTCTTATCTTGATTGAGAACTGATTTGATGAGATAACCATGACCTGTCAGTGACCTTGCAGCGAGGTCT
Organism: Strongylocentrotus droebachiensis; assembly: GCA_035222895.1. NCBI lineage: Eukaryota > Metazoa > Echinodermata > Echinoidea > Camarodonta > Strongylocentrotidae > Strongylocentrotus > Strongylocentrotus droebachiensis. Next base: position 363,915 of record JAVYIG010000867.1, on the reverse strand, counting down.
AATCCCACTGGCCACTATTCCATTACCGTGATGACTTGGAAAGTATTAATGCAATACAAACCAAATTTTAATGAAGTACTATACACGGATGACTGATATAATAGTGATAGAGGGGAAACGTCAATAGTCAGAGAGTCATCAAAAATGTTTGAAAGTACAAAAAATACACAAGAAAATATTGTTATACCGTGTTAACTTGAAAAGGATCGAAGCAGATCAAACCAAACAAAACAAAACAGAAACTCATCTATCTCTTTTTGTATACAACAACAACACAAAATAGAAAATGTAATGTTTCAGTGTTAACTATAAAAGTATTGAAGCAATTTAGGCTAATCTTGAACAAATATTTATGAGCATATACCAGGATGGACTGATTAGATTAAGGGTATAAGAGGTCATGAATGTGAAAGATTATAGGATTTTAAAAGTGTAAACAATTCCAGAAAATATCTTATTACTTTGATAATTTAACAAAAATCATGAGGTCAGATGTTACAGCTCAGTGGATAATGTATCAATGAAATACACATAAGCTGATGCAATCCTATTCATCCTGTATCATTGAGAGGGGATGGAGAGCTACACCACGATGACAGAACACAATTTCTGAAAAACTGTTGAAACTACTTCTGTTCGAGAAACCACACAAGTCATACAAGTTTGTTTCCTCTCGATTTGTACATCATCGCCCCCTCGCATAACTGCTGTTCAATTTGAAGTATCTAATGAATAATAATATTTAATGAATTGTAATTGTAATAGTATTGTTTATAAACTCTAAATGTACGCTTGTTATATTGTTCATAGATCTACATGTATAGCCAAAAAATAGGGGTTTCATAGAAAAATAAAAGTGCATTTATAGGAGGATATGGACGAGGTTGGCCGATTCCGTACATTCCTAATCTCTTGTCTCCTTTACCCTCTTTTTGAAGGCAATCACATTTTATTTATATCCTTTTTTTCTCTAAATATCTGTGTGCACTTGTCATGTCAGAATCCTTACTTCAGGGAAAAGCAGCATATCAGCATGATACAGAAGTGGTCAGTAAGAAAACAACAAGGACAACAACAACAACAACAACAGTGGTTAGAACAACAACGACAGCAACAACAACATCAACGGTGGTTAGTACAACAACGACAACAACGAAAACAATGGTGGTCAGTAATAAAACAACAACACCAACTCAACCAGTGGGAAAGGCTAACGACTAGTACACACCAACAGACAGACCTCCCTCACCATGTTCCCCTGCTGGAATCAGCACCACCTTCTGGACAGTTCCAGAGTGATCCTCACAGAGGTATTCAATCAGAGCCAGAACAAACCGACCAATCCACAACTTATCAGCAACTTTCACCGATAATGCCACTCCAATCTTCATTTGCACCAGATAAATCGTTCAAGCAACATCTCGAGGGGTTAAATCAGTATCTACAGTCCTATCTATCTGCACAGCATAACGCCAGTAATGGTCAAGGTACTCAATACTTAGCAAACTTCAGTTCTCAAGAAATGCTACAACATTCGCCAGACCGTGGTCTAGGAGAAGCAACACAGGCCACTGATGTTAGCCAGAGACAGGAAGATGCAACCCCAATAGAAACTGATGACACCTCGCTAGCATCATCATCTTCAGAATACATCAATTCCCGAACTTTGGTGTATCAAGGAGGGCTGTCAATTGGAACGAAACCAATCGATGAGAATGCTGATAACCTTACCATGCCCTCAACCAGTGGATTGAGTCTTGTACAAAGCAGAACTGATGCAGGTATGGAAATCAGTCTCAATACTTTTTATAGGCCCTTACAATCACCATGCAATGTCTAATTAAATCATGGTATGACAAGGTCAGTATGAATATATTTTCTTTGATTCACGAAATGGGATAATCATTGTAGAGTAATATCGAGGTCTAGTGGACACGTCACTGGACTGTGCATCAGACTGTTCAATTTTCGAACCCCCCCCCCCCCCACACACACACCACTAATGTCCTTTCGCAATATATCATTCTACATATGCCACTCTCCAGGTGTTAAATTGGTACTCGGTAATTAGAGTTCATAATCACTTTTGTCTAGTGTGTTCAGATAAAACATTTACTTCGAGTAATGTGTTTTTCTTGCATGATGTAACTTTTAGCTATAAAACAGATATGTATTCTGTCAAATTATAAGTTAAACAAAAAATGTTCATTAGTTTAACCTGTAACGTTAATCATAAAAGAATAGGAATCATTAGATTTCAATATGATTTTATAAAACATTGAAAAATACATACATTCATATCAGGGTCATAATTAAATAAAGTATGAGCAATCTACCCAAAGGAAGTGATACAGTAGTGACTATACATACATGTACAAATAACATTGTTGCTTCTATTGTATATGCATATTGTAAATACTTGTACTCGCATATAAGATTGTTAAGGTCGTTTCAAAAACAAGATTTGTTATGAATTTTTCAAAGCTTTACTATAATTTAGTTTTATATTCTTCATTTGAAGTTCTTTTGCAACTGGATTTCCTCCCATGTTTTATTTCTTTTGTTTTATTACAGCTCCAGTCGAGAGTGAACAAAATCCTGAACATCGGTAAGTAACATAATATACAATTAACTGTTTTCTTTTTCTCTCATCTCCCCTACTCTCTCTTTCCCTTTCTCTTCATCTATTTGTATTGCCCAACGTTGCATTGCTGTCTTCAACATATTTTCTACCTTTATAATTGTCTATTTGGAGCCAGAAGGGCATTAATTGATTATACTTTGACACACATCTACGCCTTCTTCACACTCCCATATTGTCTTACTGTGATGCTTTTTATTTATTTCTAATGACATTCAATGACATTATGCCATGATTGAAAGTCATCAGGTTTTCTTTAGATATGAGCTAGCAATGGATGTAGAGTATCCAGGTTTGAATAATTGAAAACCATTTTTACATCCCAGTTATCCCCCTCATCTCAACCTGGCTTTTAAGGCCTATCTCATCCTCCCCTCTCCAATCCCTGCACTCTCTCTCTCTCTCTCTCTCGCCGTTTAAACGTTTCAAACTCCCATTACACTATTATCTTAATGTTGATTGTTTCTCTCTCTCTCTCTCCCTCACTCTTTTTTTTCTAAACTTTTTCAATCTCCATCTGCCCCCTCTCTTTTTCTCTATCTCACAATCTCTCCATGACCCCTCCTCCTTGTCTTTCTATCTCTCTCTTTGTATCGTTATCTCTCTCTGTCTTTCTCTCTCTCTCTGTGTCTCTCTTTGTATCTTTATCTTTCTGTCTGTCTCTCACCCTATCTCTCTTTCTCTCTCTCTCTCTCTTTTTGTTGTATGTTTATCTCTGTCTCTCCGTGTCTCTCCCTCTCTTTTTTCTTTCTGTCTCCCTATTACATAGCAAACGCATTCACAGCCACAACGCTAAAGGTGAGGGTGATGGAGTTGATGAGAGCCTGGAACAACGTCCTGGAAAACGACGAGCTAAAACGGATCATAAACCTTCCTCACCATAGAGCAGGATGTGGCGGTAGCGAGAATTTATCTTACACACACACTGATGGAATGACCTACCTTTACCTAAGCCTTCCACACCATCTGGGAGATGTGTGATGGCTTCTGCTTCATGACCTCAAGCCAGATCTTCCTATCTTGTGACATTCTGGTCGCTCCTGTGAGGAATCCCAGACATCTAGTAGCACAGTCGGCCTTTACACAATTTAACCATTTCTTGGCTGGTCTTCGCGCCCGGGGTCTATCACCATGAAAATAAGAAGTTAGGAGTATCTTTGGGTATCGTGATGGTCTCATCCTGTTAACGTGGCCAAAGAATCGCAGCCGTTTTTTGGCTATTTTTGTCCAGAATGGTTTCATCCAGTCCTAGAGTCTTCCGAATTGTGGTATTCCTTATTTTGTCTAGTCTGGTTACACCCAAGATTTTCCGGAGGCAGATGGAATACTTATTTGAATACTGACATTTCCTATTTTGATTTCTTGCCATTCTACCTCAAAACAACCGTTACATATATATAAGTGCAATACTAATTTACTATGCAAACACTTACAAGTACTTAACTGTCGATCAATTATGCAATACAGGTCATCAGGTTTTTTTTTATTTTCTATTGGCATATATTTTGATGATTGTGCTGATAGTCTAAAATTGTATAGTTCTGATGATATCTTGCTTTCTTTTGTAATACAATAATGCTGCATTCATCTTAACATTATTACCTCTCGGATATATGCAACTTTTACATGTTCTGTATAATATTGGTTATATTCTATGCCACTCTTTATTTGTTAATGGATGGACAGATGTTTATATCATATTAACTGATTATGAAATGTAATACATGTGATATTTAATGTTTGCTTTAGGCCAGTGGCCTATATGCGTTTTTGGACCAATGCACGAAAATCCTCTGGTAAAACATTAATCTTCATGTGCCTCTCTACACCCAGGTGTAGGAAACGTTTACCTGGTACGAAGAAATATGAATGTCATATTTTCTTATAACATTTGCTAGCCCGGCGTAAGATGGAGTAAGAATAATATTGTACAGCGCCTAGAACCATAAACGTTGTATACATACTGTAATATCATACCGTTTTACAGCTCATACATTGAAGCACTAAGTAATATTTGTATCATGCGCTCTCTAAATGTTACTACACATGTATTATCGATATTGTCAATACCGTTTTTACAGCTGATAGAAAAATGCCTGTTCACTTTTAAGAGATGAAACATTTCATTCACTTATTCCAAAAAAAAATTAATTTTGCATTATTTTGTATTTTGCATATACCATGCTGGTTGCAAGGATTTTATTAGCATTTGATAATATTTTTTTGTTTGCACCTTGAGCATTTAATTTCAAGTGTTTTGGGCGCCTTACAAATCATATATATACAATTTCTTTGTGTACGGAGCATTATTATTTCTTGTATTTGTGTGTATTTTCTCGAACTCCAAGAAGAAACCTAGATTTTCTTCTATTATAATAAACATGTATTGTGCAATCGCAAACGATAACCATGCAGTTCAGGTATCAGCAGATTATTGTTCACAGCTGGTCACACCAGAAGTCTCTGTATTAGAGTCCCTAATAGGACTTTCAAATTGGTTTACTACTTCGCGGCTGCTCATATGATGTCATGTAGCTCTTATTTATTAAAACAAAAAAGTAAATTTTTAACGCATGTAATACATCAATAATTTGTTTTCTTCTGTCAATGTAAATGTGCGCAACAAATTACTTGTGTGTATCCACTGAGCGCTGTGTTATGAGATACAGACATAGGAAACGTATTGCACATTACGTTATTATTTTAAAACAGTTTGTTGGAGACGTATTTGTTAATCAGGCTTATCATATACATACATTGTATATGTATATATTTATAGTCATCTTTATTTCACTGGAGGAAAATCAAAAAGTTAAATGTATATTCACTGTTCCTCTGTCAGAAGAAGAGAAATAGGCCTACTTCCTCCTCAACTGAAAACAGGCAGTGTTACGAATTGCTAAGTTTGTTTTCATAATTTTATCAAGGAAGAAATGCCAAGTAAAGTGAGCTGTGATACGTATGAGTTGTTCAAACGATTGCATAAGTAAACTCTTAATGTTCTTTGGCCATATCAGAGGATTGCATATAATTTATTGAAGGGAAATCCACCCTAACAGCAAGTTTGTTTAAAAGAAAGAAGAAAAATATGAAAAGCAGTTCGGTTAAAGTTTGAAAGAAATCGGACAAACAATAATAAAGTGCCATATATATCCCAACCGTTGTTAGCTGATTTATAAAGTGCTTTAATTACCAACCATAAGTCTGCAAGTGTTTGTTTAATATTACACATTTATCTTACAAATTTATGTCAACGATTGCCATTAGACCATATAGTTACTAGATGGATAGAAAGATATATAGATAGATGAATGATTTATTGATAACAACAAACATGCATTACGGCAATGCCGAATTTAGATGAATTTAAAATGATAGAGTGCACACAAAGAAGGTAATCAGCAGTGACAACAAACTAAAAATTAACGATTGGCATATTGTACCTTATCTCAATTTATTTTGTATAACCTAATACGGCATATGATTCAATATTCTACATGATAATGTTAATCCTAAAAATGTTAAAGTGATTGATTTTGAGGGGTCTTACTAGTTATGTCATGACAATGTTAACAAAGATATCGAAATCTAAAAGCATTGGTTGATATCTTTCTGCATTAATCTGTTAAATATAGCAATTGGAATTGTAATTGATTTTAATGAGTCCGTCCCATATAAAAAGCTTGATGAATATGATGGAGGTATTATTATGTTTCAAGACAAGTTTCACTTGAATGTGCTGTCTAGCACTTTTCATTGAATAATTATGTTTGTTTGTAATTGAGAATATTTATGAAATAAATTCACTGTGTCATGCCATTGATGCCAATAAATGCATACGTGTCACTGTTCTTACTGCATTTTTAAAGTGCCAGACCATAGGTATCAAACCTGGAGTTGCGATCAATCAAACACAAATTGGCAACTCTTTGACGTATCTTGCGAGCTCCCCTCCCCCCTTTTTTTTTTACATGAATGTCATAACTTTCATTTTCTTCGTTATTGATGACGGAATTTATTTGTTCACACATTGCTTGAATAATAACATATTTGATATAATGTGATTGACAAAAAAAAAAAAAAATCCGATTTGTTTTAGTTAATACAGAGCAAATGGGAGGGGAGCTCGCAAGATAGGTCACAGAGTTGCCAATCTGTGTTTGAATGATCACAACTTCAAAAATACGTAACCTTCTTAATTTTAACCACAATTTCCTACACTTTCAATGACCTGTTCCTCTCATTTTTCTGCTTCTATCAAAACCAACTTAATATCAGGGTGGGCTTCCCCTTGAAGGACAGGTGTAATGTGCTATATCATGATCATGATGATAGTCAAACTATATTTTTTGTTCAAATAAGGGAACCGTTATGCAGCGTTTAATTCCTTGAAAAGTGCAATGAAAGGACAGAAATGAAAAGGGGTTAGCTAGAACACGGTCTTTCTTTTATTTGATTGTCTGGTTGTTTATGTTTGTTAGTTGATTGTTATGTCCCTCTATCTCTTCCCCTTTCTATTTCTCTGCATGTCTCACTCTTCCCGTCTTTCTTTCTCTTAACCCTTTCTCTTCCAGGCTCCTCCTGTGCCTATATTTTTCCATACCTGACTGTTTTCCCTAACTTCGCATTTTTCTTGTAGAGGGTGTAGTTGTAAATATGGCTGTCGACATTTTAACGGTCGTCTCTCTCCCCCGCTATATTGCTCTCTCTCTCTCTCTCTCTCTCTGTCAAGTTCTCTCTGCTCTCCCCTCTCTTATTTATACGCTCACGCACACACACACACACACACACACACATACACACACAAGTTTGTTCTCTCTTTCTCTCACTCTCTGTCAAGTTCTCTGTGCTCTCTCTCTTCCTGTCTCTCTCTTTCTCTCCCTCTCTCTGTCTCTCTCTCTCTCTCTCTCTGTCTCTGTCTATGTCTCTCTCTCTTGCCTTTCTTCTTCTCAATTTACACTTAGCTCTACCCTCCCTCCCTCTTAATTCGTATGGATGCACATCGAATTGCCCCTCCCAGGCTCTTCAATTTCCCAAATTGTGCAGTTGGCCTACGTATATTACATGTTCTTGCTAATTCACAAGTATAACTGTATCATGTTTATCTTAAGGCCCGGTCACACAGAGGGGACGCATGAGGAACGCACGGCCAGCGCATTGGAAATTTGCAATTTTGGCCAGTGCGTTGTCGTGCGCCCAACTTTTGTCGTAGCTACAGCGAGCTGACACCAAATGCATAGCGTGTTGCTAGCGCGCTGAGCGCATACAGGGCGCATACAGTGCGCATACAGACCGTACCCAGAGCGCATATGATAACAACTTCCACGATTGCACAGCGTGTTGCTAGCGCGCTTGACAAATGGTCCACGCATGCACCGCGTTCTACGACGCACGGCCAGCGCATTGGAAATCGGAAAAGGCCGTGTGCCTAACTTTTGTCATGATTTTGGAAAAGCTAGCGAGCTGACACAAAATGCACAGCGTGTAGCTAGCGCGCTGTGCGTATACAGGGCGTGTGCTCCGCGTATGTCTGGCGCTTGTCTAGCGCGCTTAACGCACGTCTGGCGTGCCTTTGGCGTGTACATTCATGCGTCGAGCTCCGCGCACACTTTTGAGCATGCTCAAAAGATCCCGACGCACACAGCGAATGACGACGAATGCATAGCTTGGGTCCAGCGCGCTCGACGAACGAGTAACGAGTGATGACGCACGCCTAGCGAACGACAACGCACTGGCCAAAATTGCAAATTTTCCATGCGCCGGCCGTGCGTCCCCCATGCGTCCCCTCTGTGTGACCAGGCCTTTAGTGAAATGATAGCTAGGTGATGGCCTCCGTCGAATATCCGCCATGTATGTGCTAGCTGTCCAACTTAAACAAAATATAAGTAATACATAACAATAATTGTATGTTCATTTAGCGTTCTCACACGATTGGCTTCACAGCGCTTTACATGGTATGAAATTGAGGAAATCAGTTAAATAAGTATACGTCTTTAAGTGCTTCTGATTAATTCCAGAGGCTTGGTGCATAGGATTGAAAAGCATTGTCTTCTGTCACTGTGGATGGTCTGGGTATGTGGAGAAGAGAGCTGCATTGTCCGTTGCTGATCAGTTTATATAGGTCAGATTTCCGTTCTAAGTCATGAAGATTTGATATATTGTATTATTTTTAAAATGTAATATTTTTTGAGAATGTCTTTATTATAAAGATATCCTCAATGTTTTTAGACATTGTTGTCAATACACGTATTCTACATCGATAAATAATGCAAACATTTCTCTAAATTCTCTAAATAAGACCTCATTGCATACAGCTCTCGAGCTTCCTTGGGCCATCTTGACAAGTGGATTTTTATCTACTATTATTTCTCATGTTCTATATAAGTATTATGTATTATATACCTCACTTAAGAAATCCAGCCATCTGATTGGTCGAAATTGCATTCATAAACTTCAACTATTTCTGTAAAATTCCCAGTAACCATGGTTATTGGGAAAATAGTTCAGTCTCCATGGTTACCCCATAGGTTTACATGTTAAAAAATGGTCTGAGCGATCGAGGATACCGTACGTGTGCGAAGAATTGATCGGTAATTTCAATACAATTGAATCTCGATCGATCTTACCGACAATTTTATCTTGCATTGTTGACATGAAGACGAAAATAAACTTCCAAAAACAAAAAAACAACATCTGCCGATAGATCTTGATCTAAGTTCGTGCCAATATGCATTGCAAAAGTAAAAGAAGGGCCCGTTTAATGGAGCAGAAGCGAAGCATCCACCACACGTAGCCGTTTTCAATTCATTTTAATGTATATATTAGAAAAAACTATTAAGTGAGGAAACAGAGCGCGATAGCCGAGCGGATTAAGGCGGTGATTTTAGTTACATCACCTTTTGTACGCAAGAGTTCGAATCCCATTTTCGACAAAAGTTTTTTTATTTTTTAGTCTATTTTTTTTTCGGCATATAAAAGTATTAATGACTGCTTTAATATTCGAGAAATAGTTGTTTTTATACGCTCAAGGGAAGGTTAGAATTGTGCTATTACCCGAGGCGTGCCGAGGGCAATAGCCCAATTGTAACCTTCCCTTGAGCGTATAAAAACAACTATTTCTCTCAAAGCAGTCATTAATACTATAATGTCATTTACACCACTCAATTTTGACTCTATGAATATAATAGGCTTGTCAAATCAATTCAAATCAAATAAAAAGATCTTGCTTCGACATTGGCTGATCGACAGGTTGCTGAGGCACTACGTGTGATTGAATATCTTTGTTTCTGATGTTTCAGCTTGCCGAGGTTTCACAGCTGATGTTTATCTGATGTTTAAAAAAAATATGTATGAGTGAAAAGGAGGGGGGTCTGGGCGTTTTACAAGTCAGAAAAAGCTGTGTCTTTGGTCTTTGGATTTAAAGAAAATAAAGCACGCAATAGCACTAACCATCATATATTCGATCTTTAAACTATTGTCTAATGGCCTGTCTTACCACTTTAAACAGATCACATAATAATAATAATAATAATGAACGTTATTTGTATAGCGCATATCACTCACACAAAGAAAGTCCCTATGCGCTTAGAAATGAAGGAAAAGGGCGGAATAGAAATGAACATTTATGCCTGATACATGAAAATAATTAATTACAAACAACAATAATGATACACAATTCCTACATAGCTTACATGTTATATATTGTAAATTCAGGTAATACAAATTTAAACATGAAAATTAAACGAAAATTTAATTAAATATTAAATATGTACATGATACTATAACCAAAGAAGTCACTAAACAGCTGGAACAAAATTAACAATTTACAAAAAGATGGGTCTTCAACAGAGTTTTAGATGATTCTGTTGTGCTTGCCTGTTTGACAGCATCAGGCAAGCTGTTCCACAATTCGGCCGAAGAATTCCTGAAGGAGCGAGTGCCATAATATTTTGTTTGAGTGCTTTGAGCTACTAGGAGGGATTTACTATTTGATCTTAAGTTTCTTGTAGGGGTATATTGTAGAATGAGATCTTGGAGGTAAGACGGGGCTGTACGGTTTAGGCATTGATATGTCAGTAAAAGGATCTTATAATTAATACGGGACTTAACTGGCAGCCAGTGCAATTGTTTAAGTATGGGCGTTATATGTTCTCTGCGTTTAGTTCTAGTGATTAGTCTGGCTGCTGAGTTTTGGATTCTTTGTAATTTATTGGTGTGAACATCAGGAAGAGAATAAAGTAAACTATTGCAAAAATCTATGCGAGATATAACCAGGGCATGAACCAGCTGCTTAGTAGCTTCTTTTGTTAGGAATTGGCGGATTTTTCCAATTTTGTGCAGAGCAAACGAACTGGTTTTACATACATTATTGACTTGAGCTCTCATTGTAAGATTTTTGTCTAGCTGCACGCCAAGATTTCTAGCATATTCTTCTCACATAGGCCTAGAGCAATACAATGTGGTTAACATTTGTTATGAGTTAATTTAATGGTTCTCTTAAAAAAAAAAAAAAATCTAAGCGCTATGGTAGGCCTACGCTATAATGTTCGTTAGCGCTATACCTCATATTAAACTTGTGTACGCAGGATATTTGGACATTTTGCGAAAAAGAGGTGATTTTCAGTTACGGAAGGTAATTGATTTGAAAAACAAAAGGGTTATTAATTGTGTCAAACTTCAAAGATCAAGAAATTTTACGAAAAAGTGTCAAGTATTTCAGAACGAAACCCGCGATTCGTATACATAGTCAGGATAATGTTGCGAAAATATAACATATTTTTGTTCCGTGAATTTGTACTTGATAAGTCAAACTTATGGCCCGAATTCACAAAGCAAGGTTTGAGCTCAAACCTCCTTTTGTTTCGCCAAACCTCCTTTTGTTCTTTACAAACCAGGTTTGTAAAAAACGCGTAAAACGCGTCATATGACATACGAAAACCAAGGTTTGTCGACAAACCTCCTTTGTGAATTCGGGCCATAGGTACGTGTCATTTTAAGAACAATTTTTCGTTCCCATATTTTATTCAAAAAGGGATCGTAATGTATTGAAACTGAAAACGAAAGTCCGAAAACAGGAGGTAAATTTTAATTGCTAACGATCATGCGTTACCCGTCTAAATATAAAGTGACGTACACCACCGAGGAATGTGACATTGATTGAATTGATTCATGTTTGGTTTGATAAGAGACTGATGTCGATTAGAGTTGTCTACAGATCTCCGAACGCAGCCTATGTGTCAACGATTTTTAAAACAGTTTACGCCCTCTTAATAATAATAATAATAACTATTTCTTATATAGCGCTTTTCAGGAGGGCCCTATCAAAGCGCTTTACAGATATATATATTATTACCCCGGTCATCGGATTCAGGCTTACCCGCACACAATATATGCACATTCTCCACTCCCTGGGGAGCATTCCAGCCAGGCGTCATTTTTACAAGCGCACACTTGCTAATCTAAGCACATTAGCTTTCGCATCCTACCGGGTGCCCATTTAACACCTGGGTGGAGAGTGGCAAATGTAGATCAATGTCTTGCCAAAGGACATTAGTGCCGCGGTGGGACTTGAACCGCGGACCTTGTGATCCACAGTCCGGTGACATATCCACTCGTCCACGACACCTCTACACCTCTACACCTTTCTTGCGTTGGAATTGCTCTTTACCTCTTTTCTTTTCAACCTCAATATTTTTCCCACCTCCATAAAGGCATACTGTATTTCCTGTATTGTGAACATCGACTCATTTGAATTGTCTAATCAGTTGTGTCTTTCCTCCTTATTTGAAAATCCAATGAAAAGTATTGCAACTCCTCTTAAAGGTAAACTTTCTACTAACAAAGTTAATTTGAAGAGGTTGTATTTCCCCAAAATATGTAACATTCTTTAAAAAGGATTATAGTACACGAGAAACGTGCTTTAATACCTACAATCTGTTAAATACAACAAAATCAACATGACATTACTATTAAATAGACCTCTTTTTTAATATGTCTATCAATTATTATGTCTTAGTGTGTTTAGGCTTTAATGCACACATTCAACACATATTAGGCAAAACGACTATAAATTGAATCTTACAAAGAAAGGTAAACTACTGTTTATTTCAATTTGTCAGTATTTCCGTGTCAAAGATTTCTTCATATGAGTGCCATGAATAAACAACTTATCAATACGATATTGATAATTCAATATATATAAGACTATTTAACGTTTGTTTGTTTTCTTCTTACATGTTTGGTGCATTCATGGTTATTTAATGTATTATAAGTTCATGTAATTTAAATTAGAACATCCATTTCATCTCTACATTATATTTACTTTACTGGAAACACACAAACCTCAGCTTTAACCCAGCTACACCTGCATGAAGCGAGACCCAATGTGGAATCTATACTATTAAGTGAATTTCTGCACTGTAAGAGTTAATAATGTTCCCGCTCTTGCCTTTTGCCTACTGTGAAACTCCGTTTGGTTTTCTTCCAAGATTTTATTATCATCGAATGTTCGATCGAAACTAAAAAGTTGACCTATTGATCGTGTGTCTGGTAGTCGACTGGTCGAATTGATATCATAACACTGAAGGATAGCATCAACTACAAGGTGTGACATAAACAATGAGTCCCATTGTCTGAGTTTAATTTATTGTTATGTTTTGAAGTGTCTATTATTGTTATGAATAGTATTGAAAATAAGTGATTTGTTATGTTGTTCTGTTACTTTTTCGTTTTATATACCATGGATATAGTCATAAATATTTAAAAGTCATGTACCTATGTGGGTTGATTAAAACCAAGGCCCTTGATAAAGGGGGAAAGGGTGAATCCAACCCTTATCTTTGTTTATTTGGTACTATTTCTCTCTCTCTCTCTCTCTCTCTCTCTATCTCTTTCTCTCTATGATACTATATCAAGGCAGAGAGAGAGAGAGGTATAAAATCTCGAAAACTTCACTGTAAGTGATTCAGTATGCTCTTTCTCGTATTCCACAGTTTAGTGATCACTTGGATTTAAATTATGACAAAAGTAAGATTTCACATTATCAATTGGTAATTTGAGATGATAAATGTACTATTTTTTTCAAGCGGTCCTTGCATAAAGAATACTTACAATGTTTGAATTTTCACATGGATTTATACACGATTTAATGATCATTTATTACAATATCATCCATAAAGTTCGCGTCTAATGACCCGTCTTGCCACTTTAAAAAGATCACATATCCTTCTGACAGTAATACGATATGGTTTACATATTTGATGAGTTTTGTGGTTCTCTTCACAACTTACTTCTAAGCTCTATGGTACCCTATGTTTTTTTGTTGCGCTAACTTCATATCGAACTTGTGTAAGCAGGAAAGTTAGAAATTTTGCGGAAAAAGGGTGATTTTTAGTTACCGAAGTTAATGGATATGAAAAACAAAAGGATTGTTCATTCTTTCATTATAAATGCATTCATGAATTGGCACCAATTTATCTGCAAGAACTAATCCAGGAATACAAACCTCCGCGCAATTGACGGTCATCTTCAAAATTAAACCTCGTGTCTACTTCTGTGTCAACTCTTTCTTATGGTAATCGCTGTTTTTGTACAGCTTCTGCTGAACTTTGAACAAACTACCTTTAAATGTCAAAAACTGTCAAACTGTTAAACTATTCAAAACTAGTCTTAAGACACATTTATTCAAGATTGCTGTCGATGATTAATTAACTCTGTTCACTTTGATGTGTATTCCATATGTATTGTAATGTGTAGGCTTATTTGCACTTTTTTGTTTTGGTTAATATGTAATTGTTTATCAGGCTATCTTGTTTGCAATAGCGCTTAGAGACTTCGGTGGTAAGTGCTTAATAAGTAACGTTTTTATTAGTATTATTAGTAGTATTGTTTCAAATATCAAGAAATGTCAGGAAAAAGTGTGAAGTATTTCAAAACGGAACCCGCGATTCGTATAAATTGTCAGAAAAACGATACAAAAATATAGCATATTTTTGTAACGTGAATTTGTACTTGATAAGTAAAACATGGGGTGTCATTTTAAGAACAGTTTGTACCCATATTTTATACAAAAAGGGATCATAATATATGGAAAATGTTTTTGAAAGTCCGAAAATAGGAGGTCAATTTTAATTGCTAACGATCAAGTGTTACCCGTCTGAATATAAAATGACGTACGTACACCACCGAGGAATATGAACTCATTTTATTCGACAGGATCGAAGGTTAAGACTGTTTGGAAGTTATCATTGACGCGTACAGTTCGCATGAAAAAAGTACACCCAAATTAGATTGATTCCAACGTACAGATAAAAACCTGTATGGCATTGAATTATAATTCGCATTAAACAGCTAGTAACTCATATTCCGTGTAACGAAACCTTACTCATAACGCTGCTGCCATGGATGACTGCATGAGCAGCAGCCTTTTCAAAAGATATTGTCAGCACCCCCTTGTATCAATACGTTTAGGCTGCATCATTCAATGTGGGTGAAAAGCATTTACGCATTGTTATTTAAAGCCCCACTGCACTACTTGTTATTTAAAGCCCCACTGCACTACTTATAGCTACTGTCGCCCTCTATATAGCAAACAATGTCTAATCGGTGACCATTGGTCCCCGTTTTCTTATATTAATTGAGAGCTGATTTGATGAGATAACCACCTGCCAGTGACCATGCAAGGAGGTATAATCCCTCCTGGCCAAACTAGTGAAGATACGTTTTAAGTCTGATAACTTTTTTTTTTGCATTATTTTGTACAATTTCGTAGAAAAAGTAAACATGTAAAAACTCAAGCTAAAAAAAAAGGCTTATTTGCTAGAAACTATTATGATTTCTCTTTGTTATGATGGTACAATCTTGTACAATTTTGTATTCCTTGTTAAAGGGCTAGTTGCGTTCTTTTG
This sequence comes from Strongylocentrotus droebachiensis, assembly GCA_035222895.1. Lineage (NCBI taxonomy): Eukaryota > Metazoa > Echinodermata > Echinoidea > Camarodonta > Strongylocentrotidae > Strongylocentrotus > Strongylocentrotus droebachiensis. The sequence continues at coordinate 348,369 of JAVYIG010000867.1, read as the reverse complement.
CAGAGGGCGCTACACAAAATAATTTAGTTGTGAGATAATAAAAAACTGAGTGTCAAATTTGAAAGTATATACAATGTAAATGACAAATTAATCTTTGTTTGATCAAAATCGTCTTCAAGTGCTTCTTATTTGATTTTGATTTTAAGTAATTTCTGTATAAAAATAAAAATATAATATGTACACATACTATAGTATGGATGGCCCTACTCAGCATCCACCAACATGGTGGCGCTGTTTCACGGAGGTGTCCAGAAGAAAGTCACTATTTACAAATTAATAATTAAACAAATAGACAGATATTACAATTCAATTTAAAGTTCAACAAGTAACATCCTAAGTACACCCTTAAAAAATTATTAAAGCAACACCCTAAAATTACCCACTAAAAGCTACACCCTAGAAGAAGACCAATACAACATCATCGGCTTTATATAAAACTTGGAAGTAAGTCATTAAATAAATTCCGGAATACAGCTATATTGGATGAGGAAGATTTATGATGTGGAATTTTGTTAAGAGAGCATGCTCCTTTGCAGTGGCGGATCCAGGAGGGCAGGGTGGCCCGCCCCCTTCTCCCATGGGGGAAAAACGTGCCAAAAAAACACGTTAATTTAACCTTTTTGGGAGATGCCCCCCCCCCCTGGCGCTAAGGGGGGGGGGGGGGCTGCGATTTTTCACATTTTCGAGTGCCAAAAATAAAATGTGCTTATTGATAACGATCAAGTGTTACCGGTCTAAATATAAAGCGACGTAGGCCTATACCACCAAGGCATATGGAAACGTTTGCTTGTATTTGTCTCATAAAAGAATTTGACCACAAACTGACTCCCACACGGTGTTGAGTGCTCGGGGTCACAGGCCACTGACTTCATCGGGCAGGTAGTTCCATTATGTGAATGGGTAAATTAACTATTACAAAATAAGGGGACACATCACATTGTAAAATAGGGACACACATTGTTTTTATTGTGCAGAACATACTCTTTTATTGACTTACTTATTGCATGAAACTATTAAACCAAAATGCATTTTGTATTCTAACAATTGGAGTACAAAGAATAATAACAGGTGAATGAAATGCATTAAACATCACAAACACCTGGGGAGGAAGCATTCATAAATTTGAATACACATAGTTGATAAACGACTCCGATGAAACTATCAAACCAAAATGAAATTTGCGTTCTGGCAATTGGAGTACAAAGAATGATAGCAGGTGAATAAAATGCTTCAACAGCAACACAAACAACTGGGAAGCTAAGAAGCATCCATAAATTTGAATAATTTAGTTGATAAACGACTCCGCATGTGAACGTTTGTTCGAGCAGAAAGAAGTGGATTCATAACAACACGAACCCATTTAACAGAATGTCGGAACGAAAATTAAATTTGGCGCAGTTGGAAATGCATATTTCTACCCTGCGACTTTAATGGTACGATCCAGTAAATTAAAACAGTAAAATGGCTCTTATTTTAAAATTACTCATTAAATAAAACCCCAAACTTCATTGATATCAGAAAAAATATGTTATATCTTACTTATAATTAAAAAAGATGTATAAACATTGTGAAAGTGTCGCATTTTACGATAAAAGACACCGATTTAGCGAAGATGACCTCATTAGTGCGCTTGCATCAGGGAATTCAAGGTCAAAAGGTCAATTCAGACGCTGATAAGTTATTGGTCGAGCCTTTTTGTTTCCTTTATTCCGACATAATTATACAATCAATCAAAACAAGTTTAATACCAGAAGAAAGCTAACGATTAGTATTTTCATTAACCGCTTGCCCCTAAGTCGCTTGACCACAGTGAAAAGAGTGAGAGCTTGCGAGAGCGGCCAAAGTGTGATTGAAACTCGCTATTTGTTATTCTTCAACGCAAAAAGAGACGACATTGTGCTGGATAAATGTATTTTTTCCGACGAAAGTACAGAAAATTTGCATATGGTCTTTTTATATTATACTTTATGAAATGTTACCCGAGTGACTTCCGGGCGCCCCAATGCTGGAAAGAAACGCACATTTTCAGAAAACTTCACTTTTTCATGGAAAAATGCGTATTTGTTCTGTGCACGCAAGTCAGATTGAGCGGATGATACAACATTTTCATATAATGTGACATTAATTGATTGAATTGATATATGAATTCATTAAATCACATTTAACATTATAATGTATACAATATTGTAATTGATATAAGATAATCAGAATTGAATTGATAATTACTAATATTGTTATTCCAATGATTTTTATTTTATTTGTTGGTTTCATTTTCTGATGTAGCCGATAAGAGTTGTGTACAGATCTCTGAACGCGGCATATCTGTCAACGATGTATAAAACAATTTACGCCCTCTTGCGTTGCAATTGCTCTTTGCCTCTTTTATTTTCAACCTCAGTTTCTCCCCACCTACATTAGGCATACTTTACTTTCTGTATTGTGAACCAGGCGCGGATCCACAATGGGGGCCCAACCCCCCCCCCCCCGCACCGCCCCTATCGTCTCATTTGAAGTGTCTTATCAGTATATTATGTCTCTTTCCTCCTTTTTGAAAAATCCAATGAAAAGTATCGCGTCTCGATCCTCTAAAAGGTAAACTTTCTACTAACAAATTAAATTTGAAGAGGTTGTATTTCCCCCAAATCTGTAACATTTTAAAAGAAGAAAGCAAAATGATTATAGTACATGAGAAACGGGTATTACTACCTACATTTTTCATGAGTTGTATGGTTCTCTTCACAACTTACTTCTAAGCGCTATGGTACGCTATGTTCTTTTTAGCGCTAACTTCATATCGAACTTGTGTAAGCAGGAAAGTTAGATATTTTGCGGAAAAGGGGTGATTTTTAGTTACCGAAGTTAATGGATATGAAAAACAAAAGGATTGTTCATTGTTTCATTATAAATGTATTCATGAATTGGCACCAATTTATCTGCAAGAACTAATCCAGGAATACAAGCCCTCGCGCAATTTACGATCATCTTTACAATTAAACCTCGTGTCTACTTCTGTGTCAACTCTTTCTGTTGGTAATTGCTATTTTTGCAAAGCTTCTGCTGAACTTTGGAAAAAACTACCTTTAAATGTCAAAACCTGTCAAAATGTTAACCTATTCAAAACTAGTCTTAAGACACATTTATTGAAGATTGCTTTCGATGATTAATTAACTCTGTTCACTTTGATGTGTATTCCATATGTGTTGTAATTTGTAGGTTTATTTGCACTTGTTTGTTTTGTTTAATATGTAATTATTTATCAGGCTATCTTGTTTGTCATAGCGCTTAGAGACTTCGGTGGTAAGCGCTTAATAAGTAACGTTTTTATTAGTATTGTTATTAGTATTGATTCAAATATCAAGAAATGTCACGAAAAAGTGTTAAGTATTTCAAAACGGAACCCGCGATTCGTATAAATTGTCAGGAAAATTTTGCAAAAATATAGCACATTTTTGTACCGTGGATTTGTACTTAATAAGTAAAACATATAGGGTGTCAGTTTAAGAACAGTTTGTAACCATTTTTTGTTTGCGAAAGGGGATCATAATATATGGTTAAAGTTTTTGAAAGTCCAAAAATAGGAGGTCATTGTAATTGATTATGACCATGTTTGTGTTACCCGTCTGAATATAAACTGAAGTAGGCCTACGTACACCACCTAGGAATATGAATTCATTTTATTCGACAGGAACGTTAAGATTGTTTGGAAGTTATCATTTACGCGTACAGTTCGCATGAAAAAAAGTACACCCAAATTATATTGATTCCCTTGTACAGATAAAAACCTGTATGTCATTACATTATAATTCATATTCCGTGTAATGTAACCTTACTCTTAACGCTGCTGCCATGTATGACTGGGAGCAGCCTTTTCAAAAAGTATTGTCAGCACCCACTTGTAACAATACGTTTAGGCTGCATCATTTAATGTGGGTGAAAAGCATTTACGCACTGTTATTTAAAAGTCCCACTGCACTACTTATAGCTACTTGCGCCCTCTATACAGCAAACAATGCCTAATCGGTGGCCATTGGTCCCCATGGTCCCCTTATATTATGTTAATTGAGAGCTGATTTGATGAGATATCAACCTGTAAGTGACCATACAGGGAGGTCTAATCCCTCCTGGCCAAACTAGTGCAGATAGGCTGTAAGTCTGATAACTTATTTGCATTATATTGTGCAATTGCGTAGAAAAGGTAAAAGTGTAAAAACTCAAGCTAAAAAAAGGCTCATTTGCTAGACAATATTATGATTTTCTCTTTGTTATGATGAAACAATCTTGTTTTTTTGTATTTTGTATTCCTTGTTACAGGGATAGTTGAGTTTTATTGCTACCCTCCACCCAGGTGTTAAATGGGTACCCGGTATGATGCGACCGTCATTGTTGGTCAAACAGTTTTTGAGCGTCATGTAACGCCTGGCTGGAATGCTCCCCAGGGAGTTGAGATTGTTCACATATTGTGTGCGGGCAAGCACTGAATCCGTTGACCGGGGTAATATTATATTTGTAAAGCGCTTAGAGACATTTGTATTAAGCGCTATATAAAAAATAAATATTATTAAATATCATTATTGCAGAGGACGCTACACAAAATAATATTTGTTGTGAGATAATGAAAATTGAGTGTCAAATGTAAAAGATTATACAATGTAAATGACAAAATCTTCTTTTTTTGATCAAAATTAGTTCAGAGACGGCTAAAATATCCATAAATATAACCATTTCTAAAATTTGTGGGGCACCACAAATATTCGGTAATTTTGAACCAGCTGTTGAAAAACGAGATAGCACCTTATACGTTCTATTCCAGCCAATGGCCTTATTGTTGGCTTGTTCGTGTTGGTTTATATACGCACAACCAGCCGGCCTGTGTATTATTATTATTAATTAATTGATGGTCACTGTATTTTTGTTCAAGTGAGCTGAATTAGTATGATCGTATTCAATATAAATTCACAAATTTGGGGGTCTAAAATTACCTTCATAGCAAAGTTAGGTTCTAAAAGGACACTAGAAATGTAACAAATGACCATGCGTATTAAAGGCATTTGCGGTCTTAAACAAGAACTAAACTATCCCTGATAAGCTAAGCCTTGTCATTGAGTCATTTAGAATGGACAAAGTTTACTAGGAATTAATGCTTTCTTTTCCCTCAAAAGTCTACTCCTCTGATTTGTATGTGCTGTCGAGAGACTCGAGACAACCGTATGCACCTATCTTTAATATGGAGGTAAAATGGTAAAATGGACAAGTAGTGAGCAGAGAGATCTTCGATATCATGAAATAAGAAGTTAGAAGGCTATTAAGACAGTAATGTAACATAGCATTGGTAATGTCCACACTTTTACAGTAACACATTTATCAGAATAAGTAGAAGTAGAAGAATTATGAGTAGTAGTAGTAGTAGTAGTAGTAGTAGTACTAGTAGTAGTAGTAGAAGTAGTAGATGTGCGGCGCATCCCTAGTTTTTGGAAAGAGTTGTATAAGTTTTCTTCAGCAGGTGGGGGATGTGCGATGGAAAATAATCTTTTGTGTGGTACGGTGTGTCACTGAAACATCTCCCGTAGGATTTCTGTGCTAATATTTTTTTATTTATTTATTTATTTATTTTTTTTTTTTTGGGGGGGGGGGCTTCATTGGGGTCCAAGCTATCAGAAATTGATGGGGTTCAAATTTTCCCGAAGACACCAATTTTCCCTATTTGCCATTTTGGCGCCCAATATGGACCCCCCAGGAAATGAAGGACGGGTCTGAAAATTTGAACCCCATCATTTTTGGTCAATTGGGACCCTTTTGAAGCCAAAACAGCAAACAAAAATCAACTTTGGCAAAAAGATCCTACGGGATTACATACCATACCGCACTATATTCGTCTCGATGGGTTTTACAATTTGGGAACTAATTATCTTGATCTGCCCATGCGCAGATAGTATTTACGAACTGTCTTATTAGACCGCCTGTTCTTTTTTATTTGATATGTTGCCTGGACTTAAATAAAGCTGAATGACTTTGAACTGTATTTGCACTTGAGCTTGCATTCATATTTTCTGGTTTTACTACAAAGGCTTTTCACCCACAATGAATGCTGTAGCCTAAATGTATTGGTACCAGGGAGTGTTGGTACGAGGGGATGTTATCAATGCCTTTTGTAAAGGCAGCAGCCCAGTCATCCATGGCAGCAGCGTTATGAGTAAGGTGTCATTATATGTAAGCTGTTTAATACGAATAGGCCATTTTCGTAATGTAACCAAATGTAATGCCTAAGTTAGTGCCTCAATACATATTATTTCATTCACCTGAAAAGAATAATAGATGTACGAAGGGAATGAGCCAGTAATTACTCCATCTCTTAAAACTTCACTTGGGTATACATTTGTCGTACGAACTTACTGTATGCGTAAATGATAACTTTCAAACAATCTACATCTTCCCTCCTTTATTCATTTTTTGCTCTCTCTCTCTCTCTCTCTCTCTCTTTCTCTCTCTCTTAACAAAGCTGCTTTGATTTGAGGCTACTCAAGTGCCTTCCACACCCACAAACACACTCGTGTAACCTATACGTACATAGATCGACATGCATGCACACTAATTTTTATTTCAAACCCACAATCATGCTTCCCACACGCATTTCTTTCCTAAATCGATACATTACAACTTCGATCTTCACTGGTTTCTAAATAGCATGCACAGTCCAATTCATGCACACTGTACTAGCTATATTTCTATTCCCCTCTCTCCATTTCTTATTCACACCCCAGCCCACACCCGCCATCAGATCAATGTAAGAGTCCTAAGAGTTTATTGGACATAGAGATAAAGCTCTGAGGAGATATAAACTTGATCTAGATCAAGAATACATCATATTGCGACGATCATTAATTTTCAAGAAAATGTGGTTATTGTTCTAACTTTATAGGCAACAGTGCAATAAAGATAACGATAACATTGATATTAATAATGATATTGATAACAATAATAATGATAATAATGATAATAATAATGATAACACAATTAAAGCCGAGGAGCAATGGTATATATATGGTTTTCCCGTGTAGTGCCCCTGTGGTATGCATTTGGACCAACAACAAAAAAATTAAACTTGTTTGCCATTTATACGTGATCTTTGAACGGAGCCGTTTCTATGCGACGCGGGGGATAACAATAGTAATATAAATTTTACATTCAAAACGTGTTTGGTGTGCACGCATACACACGATCATACAAGGGAGTGACGCTCATATATTTATATGCGCAGGGAAGACCACGTTGACTTGAATGTAGCCATCTTGTATTTTACAGTAAATTGGCTGGTTTTCGGCATTGTAATATCAGTTTATACATGCACCATTGCCAATGATACATGCCAACATTTGACATTGGCGTTGACGATGAGTGTTTCGTCTTGCGTGTATTCAAGCAAGTAGGAGAATGATAAACAGAATTGACTTCCCTTCTAAATTTGATTTGGTGTAACGGTGTACACGCACATCAAAATATAAGGTAAGCGTATATATCAAACAGCATTCCTATACCAATAAGCTGTAATAGTACTGTACGTAGACCTACTCAAGGGTAGTAAAAATGTAATCTTCTAGATCTAATGTTTGTTTGATTTGTGCGATTTTGTATTTGTATGAAGATTTGATGTATACATAACGGAAAGTCTCTTTTTCTGTTTCTTTATTGATTTTTGTTCTTGAGATGTTTTGTTTATAATCATTATGTCTGTTTGATTCTTGGTTGATTTAGTTCGAGAAGAGGGGAGGGGGAAGGGTATCAGAATATGGATCCGTTCATTTCAGAGTTTTAGAGTGAAACTCGTATAGATTTATTCAAGTGTTTGAATTCGCACTCTCTTCATCAAAGTGCTTGACTTGAGCATGCTGGCCTTCTATTTATATTATGTATATAGTAGATACAATTATACAACAAGACAATTATCGTATTCAATTTTCATTTGCTATGTTTTTTATGATATCATTTGTTCAACAAACATGTACATGTATGTGCATGTAAACTACTTTCTGCCAAATGATTAAGGGTCGAAAAATAATGACTAAAATACCCCCAAAATCATAATAAAACATTTTGGAGAAAATTAATACATCTGGGATCAAGAGCAATTTCAATACTGTAAAGCTAATAGAAATCATGTTCGGATCATATCAAAAGCAGGAGCATAAAAAAGCCTAGTGAAATGGCTGTAAGTTGTTTTATCTTGAAGTCATTGCATAAATGTATATTACATGTGCAAGACATTTTTTTTGTAAAAAAAAGTGATAAAAATAGAAATCATGTCATTGCCAACACACTCTTTAATTCATGTCAAATTCATATTGCCTCAGGAATAGATCTATGCCAGTGCACCTAAATATATTTACTTGAATGATAAATTAATAAGCTGTTGTTTTTCAAAATAATCTTCAACAAGCTTAAAAATAGAACTATGCCAGTGGACCTAAATATATTTGTTTGAATGATCAATTAATTCACCGTTGTTTTTCAAAATAATCTTCAACAAGCTTAAGTCATTTGATTTGATTTTGATTTGATTCATCTATTTCTGTTTGATTTGTTTTTCTTTTGCAGTTCTACAAATATAAAACAAACAAATCATTGAACATTTTATACATGACAAAAGATTATATGTAAAACATAGTAAGGTTGGCTGTAACTTTAACGTCAAGAATAGGAAAATGCAGAATGTACTGAAACTTGTTGATCTTTTGAGTAATGATGACAATGACAATGTGGACAAGGTGTCTACCGACTCTACCCTATTCGTAATTATTGAGTCAACCATTACATAACATCAAATGAAAACAATAAAAGTATATCAATTCAGAATATTAAACAAAATTATGGTTAGGAACACCGAAAAACACAATGCTTGTAATTGGTATCCCGAAAGATGAAAAAGTGAAAAACAGTTAAAGATTGGCTACATACAATATCACACACAGACACACAAACGCACACACCACAGATAAGCTCACACACGCATGCCCGGGATTTCAATTTTAAAATATAAATAGGGGGGGGGGGTCACATATACATTATTTGTCATATACATGCATATATCCATAACATTTCATTAGAGGGAGCCTAATAATATTGACTTGGACAATACTTTACATGTCTTAAGTGATCTACTTGATGTTATGTCTTGTTGGAGTTCATTCCATTCCTTCGATCCCTTACTGATAAGGGATTGAAGACCAACTGTTGCTTTGAAAAAAAGAATATAAAGATTATTCCTTTGACGGGTGTTGTATTTGTGTAAATCGGAATTGAATATTAAGTGCTTATATATTCAGTATTAAATATCACTAATACTACTACTTGTACAACTGCTATTCCTACTACTGCTACTACTACTACTACAACTACTACTACTTTTACTTCTTCTCCTCCTTCTCCTACTACTACTACTACTAATAATTATACTACCAATAATACTAGTACAACAACTACTACTACTACTACTACTACTACTATATACTGCTACTACTACAAGTACTATTACTATTACTACTATAACTATATTACAGGTACAGGTTTGAACAAAAATACTACTAGTAGACGACTTCTAATGTACTACTACTACTACTACTACTACTACTACTACTACTGCTTCTCCTCCTCCTACTCATAATACTACTAATACTAATAATAATTATACTACTACTCCTACTAATACTAATACTATATACTGTTACTACTACTTATACTATTACTATTACTTCTATAACTATATTACAGGTACAGGTTTGAACAGAAAATACTACTAGTAGTATTAATACTACTACTACAACATCTAATAATACTTCTAATGTACTACTTCCCCTCTTCCTTCTTCTACTACTGCTACTACTACTACTACTACTACTACTTCTACTACTACTACTACTACTACTAAAACTACTAATTAGCTACTCCTACTTCTACTACGACTACTACGACTACTACTACTACTACTACTACTACTACTATTTCTGCTGCTCCTACTATTCCTACTACTACCAAAACTAATAGCTAACTACTACTATACTGCTGCTACTACTTCTACTACTACTACTACAACAAAAACTACTGCTACTACGGCTAAGTAATACTTCCGCTACTTCTTCTACTACTACTACTACTACTAATTTACATGTAATACTACTACATGTTCATAATACCCATTCATTTATTTTGCCAAACAAAACTAGTAGTTTACGAAATAAAACACTGTGGGCATTTCATTACTCACTCCTTCTTGTTTTCTAAGTTTAACTATATTACAATACTACTAAAACTACTAGTAACATTACTAATAATACAATTATGTAGGCTACTACTACTACTACTTCTACTACTACTTCTAGTCCTACAGCTTCTACTAATACAGATACATGTATTATGTTCTACTACTTCTTATACGGCTACTACTTCTTCTACTTCTGCTACTGATATTAACTACTTCTGCTACGACTACTTTACTACTACTAATAATAATTGTACTTCTACTACTTCTATTAAACCACTACTCCTACTTATACTACTACCACTACTACTACTACTTATATTTATGTCACTGTTTCTATTTCTAACTAATGCTCCTATTTCTACAACTACAACTATCTATTTTTGCTACTTCTAACAACTACTACGATTGTTACATAAACTACTACGACTGCGTACTGCTACTGCTACTGCTTCTCATAAATGTGTTACCGTACAAGTGTGGACATTAGCAATGTTATAGTATGTTTCATTAATTAACAGCCTTCTAACTTCTTATCTCTTGATATCGAAGATCTCTCTGCTCACTTGTCCATTTCACCATTTTACATGCATAAGATGTGTAAGGTGCATACGTTGTTTTGATAGCACTAACAAATCAGAGGTTTACTAAATTCAGAGATACTTACAGTAGGCTTTGGTGGAAAAAAGATAGCATTCCAAGTAAAGTTTTCCATTCTGAATGCCTCAATGACAAGGCTTAGTTTAATAAGGAATACGGGAAACAATAATCTCGCAAAAATAGCGATTTTGTGCTCTCATATATGAGAGCAGAAATTTGTATATATAGCCATCTTATCCCGATATCTCAAAAACCACTTGAGGTATGAATTTCAAACATGATGGCGGCGTGTATTATGATAGGAAAACAATCTGGTTATAGATTACGGGGCAAGTCAAAGGTCAAAGCTCATCGCCCTGGCCAATCTCTGTATTTACAGGTATTATACGTGTTACCACGGTACATCAAGAACAACTCGAGATATTAGCTTCAAACATGATTATAGTTTGTATCACGTAATTAAAGCCGAACTGATTAGATTTAGGGGTGTGAAGTATTGGGTCAAAATTAATGTCAGGTGTCATAGAGGTCCATTTTGAAAATGAAGGTATTAGTCTTGTTATCACAATATGTCAAGAACTTATTGAGGTTTGAGCTTCAAACATGGTGGTAGTATTACCACAGGTAGATAATCCAATTTTTAGCTCACCTGAGCCAAAGTCTCAAGTGAGCTATTGCGGTCGCTTTTTGTCCGTCGTCCGGGGTCCATAAACTTTTTACAATTTCAATTTCTTCTAAAAAAATGCATGGCTGGATTTAATTAAACTTGGTAGGAATAATCCTTAGGCAAGGGAGATCTCATGTTCTTTAAATGGGGTATGTAACTTCAAGGGGGGCCTGGGGGCAGCGCACTCATCCTCAAAGTTCCTTATTGGCAGTAATTGCACATTTTCAACTTCCTCTTGAAAGCCAATGGCTAGATTCCATCCAAAATTTGTAGGTATTACCTGCAGGAAAAGGAGATTTAAAGTTGGTTAAATGGGATGTAGGCTCCGATGGGGCATGGAGGCAGCCTTAAATATCCACCATGCTAGCAGCAGTGAGAGCACGACACGCTTTAAAATATATGCATGCACGAATCTTGAAAACCCTCAAAAAATTGTTTCAGTGAAATGAAGGATATCTCTTCAAAAGGCCTGGTTACCCTCATTTCTTAAATTTCATACGCTGATAGAACATGTATGTAGATATGATTTTATACCAAAATGTTGGTATGGATTTTGACCACATTGTAGGGAAAATTAGGGATCATTTTTTTATGTGAAGAAGAACCAACTTCAAAGTTCATATGTATACCTGACACTCAAGGGTACTTGGGAGCAGAACCCTTAAATTGCCCTACTGTTTCAATAGATGCTATGTCCCTGGTGCAAAGTGGATGGGAGTTAGGTCCCTTATTGCGAGCCCCCTACTGGGAGTAGCACCCTCTCCCACCCCCACCCCCAAACCCCTCTGGTTTACATTTTTGATTTCGTCTCAAACAAAGCATGGCCAGATTTTCACCAAACTTGGTAGGAATCATCCTTAGGCAAGGGAGATCAAAGGTTGTTCAAATGGGTTATGTATACTACGTAACCCCTCCCAAAGTTCCTCAGTGGCAAAAAATCCATGATTACTTCTTGAAAACCCACGGATGGATTCTATCAAAATTAGTAGGAATCACCTACAGAAAAGGGAGATATCAAGTTGTTCAAAGTGACTATTTGCCCTCCAGGGGGCTTGGGGGTATCCTTTAATATCCACCATCCAAACAGCAGTTCCAGCATGGCAAAATTAACTACTACTTACTACTATACTAGTACAACCACTATTAACCCATTGCATACTGGAACCTGGTAGTCTCTGTGTTAAGTCTATGGGAATTAGATAATTCAGTAGTCAACGGGTTTAACTAGTTACTCTTACTATTACTTCTACTATAACTACTTCTCATACCTACTACTACTATTATACCTTTTCCCAGTCATTACTTATGCGAAATAAAACATACTACATATACATGTAGGTATATTAAAAAAAAATATAACATTGTAGGCTATTCAAACTGACTATTCTCTCTCTCTTGTTATTTAATTGCACTTTCAGTTGACCTTTTTCATTTTGTTAATGTGGTACTGTAAAAGTGTGGACATTACCAATGCTATGTTTCATTACCTAATGTAGCCCCCCCCCCCCCATTATTTTCTTTCAGATCGTGGCTGGCTTGTTCTTGTGACTGAGTCAATTAATTTGCCAAGATGCCTGTATCACTAAGTGAGTGGAGGGTCCGAATCGGAACATTTGTTCATTGGATTAAGGAGTATGAGGTCAAGGAGAGGAGAGAAAGATTTATTAAAGAAAGGATTCGGAGACTGAAGGTTCTTTGCGAGAGGCTTGAAGCGAAAATGGGTGATTCTGGAGAGGAGTCCGAATATGACAATAGCAGACAAGATGGCCCTGATTCCAAGGGATGTCCTCATAAAACTGCGAACATTCGGTCGTCAGGAAACTCATCAGATATCAAGGACTTATTAACTTCATGTGATCAGTGCATACAGGAATTATTAACAGCACGTGATTCTCATATCAAGGAGATACTCACCCCTTCTGATACATGTATTAAACAATTGCTGACACCAAGGAGAGAAAGATTGCAAAGGATTCAGAGACTGAAGGTTCTTGTCGAGAGACTTGAAGCGAAAAGGGGTGATTCTGGGGAAGAGTCTGAAGATGACAAAAGCAGACAAGATGACCCTCACCCAAAGGGATGTCCTCATAAAACTTCGAACATTAGGTCGTCAGGTATCAAGGATTTACTAACTTCATGTGATCAGTGCATACAAGATTTATTAAAAGCAAGTGATTCTCATATCAAGGAGATACTCACCCCTTCTGGTTGTAGCATCAAAAAACTCATTACTCCAAATGACTGTAGCATCAAAAGTACAAACACGTTGAATGGTTCGACTATCAAAGATATAATCACACCAAACGATTCTGGTCTCAAAGAGTTAGTTACAACAAATGATTCTATAATTACAAATCTGGTCAAGGCAAATGACTACTCTAGAATTCAAGGTCTATTCAAGGCAAATGATGATTCAAGAATCCAAGATCTACTCACGAGAAACTACTCTAGTATCAGGGATCCAATTACACCAAAATATTGTTGTATAAAAGATGTTATCTTATCAAAGAATGCTGACACTAAACCACTTGATACCCCAAATGATTCTAGCACCAAAAAGTTAACTTCATTAAATGCTTCCAGTATCAAAGATCTCGTTACATCAAATGATTCCAGCATCATAGATCTAATCACATCAGAATATTCTAATGTCAAGGATCTAATCACATCAAATGATTCAAAAATCGATAGTCTACTAAGTCCAAATGTTACCAACATTAAACAGCTAATACAGCCAGACGATGACTACATTGAAGAGCAGCTTGTACAAGCTTATGATTATGTCAAAACAGTACGTACATTAGACGATGAAAGCTTAGAACAAGATACACACGTTGGTGATTCGGAAGAACAGCATATATGTGATTTTTCTATTTCACCACGTCATAGTCTGTCAGACGCTTCCCTGAGGGAGCTACTCACATCCTATCCGTCCACGAAAGACCCTCGGACTTCGAGTGATGATTTGAATGCTGATCTCATCATACAGATTTACATCAACGACCATGAAACCCAATCAGATGGCTCTGTGAAAGAGCTATCACCACCTGGATCAGGAAAAACAGTATGCCAACCATTTGCAGCATGTGATGATTTCCTGGTGGAGCTCCTAAAACGAACTGTGTCTGCAAGCAAAGATCTTCCTTCAATTGACCTACATGTATGTTGCCATGAACCTGACAGACGAAATGAGCCATTCTCTGAAGAGAGTGGCAATCTACCTCATTTCGTGGGAAAAGAGCAGCATCCTCAACCTGATACTATCACCAAGGAAGCAACTGATGATGAACTCCTCAAGGAGCATCAGACTTCATCGGGGAGCTGCAAGAAGTCACAGACTGAATCCAGTATTCACACGGCAGGCAGATGCAGTCCGGTGGTTCCAATCGTTTCCACAAAATACCTCATCAGCGACAGACATGGAGAGGTGGGTACACGTACTATTTCAATCGTCCCTTTTAATAACTAATTGTTAAATTGCTAAAAACAAGAAGGAGAGGAGCATCAAGTATATTTTCAACCCTTGCAGGACAAGAACTTTTCAAGGGCTCAATTAGTTCCAGTTTCAGTTTTATTTTCATTTTCAACAGAACAATCAATATAAACATTTATAACAAGATGTCAATCACTGAAATCAAAATACTTAAATAAAATGCATTTTGAAAATCATTAATCAAATTACAAAAAAGGACGTTTACATTTGCTGCAAGTTATGCTTCTTCTTTTATTAAGTAAAGACTGTGGAAATTCCATGGAGCGATCCATTGAGAAGATTGGCAAGAAAAATATTAATCATTCATTGCTAAATTTGTTCTGATATAATTTATTGTCTCTCAAAACAAAATACATTTCAAGGCACTTTGTCTGAAAGTTAGAAACATGCAATTTTTTATTTAAAAAAAACAATGATTTTGAGCCCCTTAACATGATACTAATGTTACGATTTTAAGTACCGGTAATGATTATTTCATGTTAGCAAACGCA
Organism: Strongylocentrotus droebachiensis; assembly: GCA_035222895.1. Taxonomy (NCBI): domain Eukaryota; kingdom Metazoa; phylum Echinodermata; class Echinoidea; order Camarodonta; family Strongylocentrotidae; genus Strongylocentrotus; species Strongylocentrotus droebachiensis. Next base: position 332,869 of record JAVYIG010000867.1, on the reverse strand, counting down.
ATATGGTCATGCAGTGAAATGCACACAGTACATGTGTTCGTAATTTTTTACTTTTTATATTTGTGTATCTAGTTTATTATTTAGGAACTGTACTGGGTGACAGGATATTGAATTAAACCACATAATGTGGAATCACTGTCTCGAAAAGGTTAAAGACCATTGTCCTAGAGCAAATTCAACTAGTGATGAATGAATGGAAGATTTGTACACAAACAAATAAATATATTCTTATGATTAGGCAAACAACAATGATATGCATTTCCACATGTGCTGGTGAAGTGAAATACATTGTATACCTGTATACTAAATCATAAGTTATATCACTGTCTTTTCTCTTTTTTTGTTAAAGAAACAGATAGGAGAATCTTGTCATGGACCGTCCTTGAAGTCAAAGACAGATTTGATCTCTGGACAGATTCCTCCTCTCTCTGAACTGCTCCTCTTGAAATCTGGTGATGTAGAGCTCAACCCAGGCCCTCGTGAAGCGTAAGACTCTTGTATTTCTTCAGCTAAAATGACATATAAAAGTTTACTACCAAAAAAGCTACTTCTACTTTCATCAAAATTGACTATTTTTGCATTATGAATGTACAATTCTTTTTACACATGTAGTATACTGCAAATAATCAAAAAGTTGAACTCTTTACGAAAATATAAGAACTTCGGGGGGGGGGGGTGTTTCACAAAGACTAAGATCGACTTAACCCTATTTAGCCCGGGCTAGTTTGAAACTGCATAGCCCGGGGGGGGGGGGGGGGGGGGGCTTCTAAGGCCCCCCCCCTATGATCTCGGCCGTGAAACACCCGATCGCCGCGAAAATTTGCATACATGTCAAGTGAAGTGTATAGAATACTATGGTAATTTCAATTTTTTGAAAAATTCACTCATTTGCATATTTATGGTAATTTATGCAAATAAGGTCATAAAATTCACATTTTTGCCCATAAATCAGACATTATTCATATTTAAGCATTCTTTCTCACTACATATATTTGTTAGACCATTTGGAATAATAATACAGCACAACAAATTGAAAAACCTGGGTTATTCCTTATGTTATCTATTGTTTTGATAATTTCTTATGTGTTTCTTTGTTTTTTTAACTTATGTATTTTATTGTTTTTGTTGTTTTATTTCATTTCCAACTATAATTCAACTATTTTGACCCCAAAATAAACACCTAAACTATAAACAAGACCAAATAACCAATGTTTTATCTCTTTATTTGAAAATTGAGATTTCCATATGTTTTGTACACAAATCACAAAAATGAGCGATTTTCGGGCCGACATGCGAAGACAAAAGGACACATGACTTTGTAATGGTAGGTCCGATTTTCGAAAAATTTCTTTCAAAAGATGCGCAAGACTCGAAAGAAAAAAGTCACAAAATTTCAGTGCAAGATTTTCGTTGCGTTAAAAAATTATCGCGAAAAATGTCGAGGGGGGGGGGGGGCTTCTAAAGCCCCCCCCCCCCCGGGCTAAATAGGGTTAAGTTGGACTTAACTATAACAGGCCTTTCAAGGCGTTAAATGCCACTGTTTGCTCTTACCATTTACTGGAATTGGTCTCTGAAGGAATCGTCGTCACAAATCTACAGAATTTACATTTTTTTAATAGTTCATTATTGAAGGAAAATATTATCTAAAGATCATATTTGACAAACCAATAGTGAGAGCAACCAGTGGGATGAATATCCTGTAATAGTCGAGTCCAACTTAGATTTATATATAATATGTACATGTAGCATGTTTAGGAACACGAGGCGTAATCTGTCTCTAATATTTCAGGGAGTAGATTAAGGGAGGATTAACTATGTGCTAAACAATGGTGTGGTGATCAAACCAGCCCTAGACACTGAATTTGCCCTGCTCCAGCCCGTTGCTTGAATGATTTTCCGGTAAACCTCATGCACAGGCTCTGTTGTTTACAACCAGTAAACTGGACGACAAGCGAATATGACGTTTATAGCACATCTGCTCTTTATTTGATTTACGATTTAGTTCATTAATTTTCTTCAGACAAAAGAAATGGTACCTGATACAATCATAAGCATACAGCAGCAATTAATCTTATTTTGCTCAGTTTGGCCTATCTTTTCTTTCTCATCAATTTTTCTGTTAGAGCTGGGTGGAGCTTGGAGTTAGAGAGAGAGTTGCTGTCATTGGTCAAAGACGTTTCTCCGACACACTACCACGACTTGTGCAATGCTCTAGATGTCTCCTACGCACAAAGTAAAGTGATTTTAACGAAAAACCACTTAGATGTGTCCAATGCATTGTCTGAAGTCATCTTCAGCTGGAGAGACAAGCAGAAGGATGGCACTAATTACAAGATACTTCTAGCTGAAAAACTCAGGAGTGTACATTTAGATGCATTGGGAACAAAACTAGTAGAAGGTGAGTGAGCTGTGCAATTTATATCACGTGACTGTCTGTCCTTGGTATATTATGTGTAGACCTACGTGATGCAGGAGGGGGGGGGGATTGGGGCACTCCAAGTCAATAGTCATCCATGTATTTCAACAAGAATATCACTTGTTCTGAGGCCTAATTTGCATGTGGGTGGGGGGAGGGAGGGTGTAATGACGGACACTCCCCTTCCCTGCAATCATTTCTTAACGTACGTACATGCTACAATTTCAGTTTTTATATGACGTATATTTTCATCAATATTCTAGTGTAATTAGTAACACCCGTTTTCACTGAATTTATCTATAGCAAATAATTGAAAAAGTGTAAATGCTTTGGCAATATTTTCTTTCAAATTTCTATTTAAAAATAGATACACGTTTGAGGATAATTTACATTGATTTCATTACATAACACAATAACATTCAATATGTCTCCACTGTCATTTAGCTATTATGCCTATTGTAAGATACTACAACTCCTTCTTATCTTCTCATTGTTGAATTTTGGCTTCATAAGCTACTGTACAATAAGCACCACTGCTTCCTAAGTTCAGCCGAGCAGCGGGTGACCTTTTGTGAAAATATCCATGATTTATAAGGTTTATCAAGAATTTGATTTTTTTAAAATCTACCTCGTGATAGTTTTGTACCAAAATTAACTTAAAAATTCAGTTACTTTTTTTTCAGATTAGAAATTGAGTGTGTGTGTGGGGGTGGGGGGGGGGGAGGAGGGAGCATATGTGCCCCTTGGAATATGCTAACAGTTCGTTGTAAAAGGTTACTGGTTAGGTATGGAAAAGCATGAACTTTTGTTTGAGAATTCAACAAAATAGCAGTTACATGTACTTAATTGCATGCCTAAACATTTTGTGGGGCATAAAAGCAAGACATTTTTTGTTAATGACTTTATAAACACAGTTACATAGGCATCACAGGAGGGGGCACAATACGCTTGTTTAAGAAATTTGTTGGAGGCCTGTCACGATAAGTAGTAGATTTAAAAAAAAAAAAAAATTGCCTATAGGAATTTTATGAAAACAGGTACTCTCTCTTCGTCAAATTTGAAAATCAGAGCTCTTCATTTGTATTAAATAATGATCATATTTCCTGTAAATATTGATCGACAGGACAATGTTGAATTACATATTTGTTTTAAAGATCATTCAATTTAGATTCAGTTGTCTCATTTTAACTTATAGGTGGATACTCGACACAAGACACCCCAACTCAGTGTGAGTATACATGATCAAGTACCGCAAATAGAAATCTAATTATAGCAATTGACTGATCAAAAAATCTGTTTATAAATTGGTTGAAATACTCGGGGGAAGGTGTGAATGTCTTGATAACTACAGTTAGGATAGAGACATGGTTGAAAAGGTTAATTTGTCTCTGGTCATAATATGTTGAGTTTATGCATGTGTGCGTCTGCGTTGGGACCGGATCGGCTGCATGAAATAGACCGGAAGCCACTAAGTCACCACGCTATTCCAGAGTACATTTGAAATGGGGGCATGAAAGTAACCAGGTCGAAAATCCCATAGAGACCAATAGAGACCATTAGAAAAATTATATTGGTCTCTAATGGTTTCTGTTAGAGTATATTGGTTTCTGTTGGACCCATAGAATTGAATCCAATAGAGACCATTCAAACCATCAGAAACCAATAGAAACCAATAGCACCCATAGAAACCAATAAAAATAGAAACCAATAGGACCAATAGAAACCAATAGGACCGATAGAAACCAATAAGATCAATACAAACCAATATGACCAATAGGACCAATAGGACCAATAGGACCAAAAGAAACCAATAGGACCAATAGAAACCAATAAGACCAATAGAAACCAATATAACCAATAGGACCGATAGGACCAATAGAAAACCAATGAGACCAATAGAACCCGATGGGACCAATAGAAACCAATATGACCAATATAATTAAGAAACATAGAAACCAATAGGTCCAATAGAAACCAATAGAAACCAACAGCTAAATCTATCTCATGTATATTCATGATTAAATTATACGTGTTCACAGACAATTACATTTATCATAATTTGTCAAGCAACTTATGACAATGCACATCAATTTTGTGATTTTTATTTTCTTTCGGCAACTAATGACCAATAGATTATTTGTTTAATCATGTTACAATTACATTCACGTTTTAGCAATAGATATATTAATAATAATGATTACTAACCAAGAAACAATTCATGTATGTTTATTATATAGAATAGTACAAGCCTTCAGGTAAAATAAAGGATATTCTTAAACTCACTTCAAGTGATCTTTGTGATGGAGTTAATGCAATTGAGATTAGAATATACCTTTTTTGGTGGACAGTTGCTAAAATCGATTTTGATTTATCATTATTGATTTACCAATAGAAGCCATTGGACTATTGGTTTCAATAGGGAATTCAGAATATGGGACCATTAGAAACCCATAGAAAGATCTCTAGTGGACCAACAGGAACCCATAGAAAATATCTAATGGACCAACAGAAACCCATCATAGAAGAAAATATCTAATGGACCAACATAAAAAACCAATAGAAAACGTGGGGGGATGTTGGTCCAATAGAAGCTTTCTGTTGGTCCATCAGGATTTTTTTCTGTGGGTTGGTGTTGGTCCAATAGATATTTTCTATTGGTTTCTGTGGGTCCATCATTTCATTTTCCCTATTGAAACCATTAGACACCAATAGCTCTAATGGTTTCTGATGGTCCAATAGGATCGGATCCTATTGGAATTTCGACCTGTAACATCAGATATTTGGGGGGGGGGGGTGGGTGGGGGTATTGGCGATACATGTAGCGAGAATACTGGAAAAATATCACTAACTTGGGAAACGTTGCTTATGATGTTTTTGTGATGGGTAATCACTTTCCATTCCATTAGTTCAGTGTTTAGGTTAACTTCTCTAGTTACCTTGATTTTGACATAAGATGCGTTTACAATCAACCAAAAGTCGTCGATTTTTCTCACATTCCTGTGATCGCCAGTTAGACGAAAAATCCAAATTGGAAAATCTACCTCTGGAGTATGGTTAAGTAAAAAGCGCATGCCGTTCGTTACAACGATTTTTGCCGGATAAATGCAAAATAGGATAAGACACTGTTTGTTGCTCACGTGACTCTCATCGCTTTCGTGTTAACGCATGCTAAGCCCGACGAAGTGGTGCATGCGCACTACTTACTGAATATAATATAGTACAGTCTGAAAATGCGATGATTTTTTCAAAGTGGTGTTTAGGATGTGTAAATGTGCCTAATATTGATATCTTCCCTGCATGTGTGTACGCGTAAACCAATACAATTTATTAACCAAAGATGTCAGTTGCCTTTCTAGACATGATGCATTTTATATCTGTGTCTTTATTTGTAACATCTGTTGAAATCGATATTTTATTGAATTTACATAAATTGTTTTAATCTTCATACAGATCCAATACTGGATACTTCCCAACCGAACATGACTGAGGCACATGTTCTCCAGTGTGGGGAAGACTTGAAGACGTTTTATCGCGAACAAATGTGCAAAATCAAACCTGACCCGCTTGATTTCAATATCATCCTTGAATTCGAGGAAATTTACACGAACTTAACGCTGCTCAGGAACAAAATGGGAACAATTGGAACCAAAACGCCACTGGATTACACTGATCTTCTTACTACAAAAGTTAACGGGGTGCTTCCTAAACGTCTGCTGGTTGAAGGTGAAGGTGGTGTTGGTAAAACGACCTTCTGTTCTAAGATTGCATGGGATTGGGTCAATGGATCTCCAGAGTTTCAGCGCTTCAGTTGGGTTCTGGTTATACCACTGCGCAACGTTGTGAAGGGTCAGACAATTGGTGATGTTATGAAAAACTATCTCTCTGACAATAATGCTATAAACCCTAAACAGATTGATAATTACATATTGTCTCAACCTACAAAGGTTCTGATTGTACTTGATGGACTAGATGAGTATGATGGGGACCTCTCTGCCAAAGAAAGCTCAGATATTTCTCAGATTCTACGATTGGAGAAATTCAAGGAATGCATAGTTCTGGTAACAACAAGACCGTGGAGGGTTGATCAGATCAAATCCAACGAAGGATTAATTAAGTCGTATGCTTTCATTGCAGTAGAAGGATTTAGTGCTGAAAATGTCTCTACATACATCAGCAAGTACTTTGTGAACGATGAAAAGGTGGGATCAGAGCTGAGTCAATTTATTGAAGTGAATGATGTTATCAAGGAGAACATGGCACCCTTCCCGATTTACGTAGCAATGCTATGTATTTTATGGAAAAATTGTGACAGTGAGAAACGAGAAACAATACGCAGACTGAAAACATTTTCTCAATTATTTGAACAAATGATCATGTTTCTAAAAGACCATTATGTGTCAAAGGTTGCCAAAGCCCATTTGGACAAGGAAATGGAAAATATCAAACTTTGTTTGCAAAGAATAGGATCGATTGCATTCTCAGGACTCCTAAAAACGAAATTGGTCTTTACTGAGGAGGACTTCAGCTTGTGTAAGGAATCCATGGAGACATGTTGCAGAATCGGAGTTCTAAGTCGGGAAAATCGAAATGTATCCAGATGGAAAAGAACTGTGACTGCTTCGCAGCCTATAACCACTAGTATCTTCTTTCCTCACAAATTATTTCAGGAATATGTTGCGTCTATTTATCTTGCCTTTCTATATGACACAAATCGCGAAGAGTATAGTAGGTCAATGAGCAAAGTACTGAGCGATAACCCACGAGAATTCCGCTACCTCTTGTATTTCACTGCTGCCCTGGGAAAGGAGGTTGGACTGGATATTGTCAAGAAAATACAACAAAATGATGTGCACAGTGGTAGAAATCCTCTTCATCGTTCCGGAACCATAACAGAATACACTGACTACGAACAATCAAGAAGAAATAACATTAATTTTCTTGTAGATGTCTCTTTTGAAGCGTATAACAAAGACACAGCGAAAGCAGTAGGACAACGGATATTTGCAGACAAAAGAATACTGACTATCGATAAAGACATGCCTGCTCACACAATGTCTGGTTATCTATTCGTCATGGAACAGCATGGAATGGTTTGTTTTAGTTTTAGTGCGTACAACAAAAGTCAACAATGAATACCCGCAATGAGAAATGCGTGTAAATTTCCCTACAAATACATACATTTTGAAATGCCTATTTTGTTAAAATACATGTATCCCTTTTTGAGAATTGACTCGACGGATGCGGTATACAAATACTGCTCTTTTTTTTTTTTTTGGGGGGGGGGGTCATGCTTAAAATATATTGTTCCTCTGTCATCTCTTGACTGCGCTTTGCCCACCTTGACCTCATCTTGGACACCATATATTTCCGAGATCACCTTTAGTCCAGAATCTGACCGATTTAAGTTTGATCTCCACCACACCAACGCAATGCGAGTATGCAACCTCCTCCTACTTACTCACTGCCAGCCGAAGATGGCGTGATCCTTAAATTAGGATGCCCTGCAAAATATATCAGCATCTTTGGCGGCTTGAAGCAAGTGTAGGGAATATAGACCTATAATTACTAAAAAGAACCGGCCAGATTATTGACTAGATTGCCTTGTGCAATAGTATAGTAATAATGACTGCTTTGAGAGACATAGTTGTTCTTATACGCTCAAGGGGAGGTTACAATTGTGCTATTGCCCGAAACTATGTCTCGAATATTAAAGCAGTCATATTACTTATGACACCACCTTGGCTTTTCTCTAGTTTATCTGCACATGTATCAACACAAAATTATGCCATCTGCCATAGACTTTTGTCTCAGAAAGTGAATGCGTAACAACATTCAAGAACAAAAGGCAGCAGGGTTACAAGTTCCCCAGAAATGATTTCCACTCCACAAAATAGCAGATACTCTGTGTTTTCAAATTCGTTTCGCCCCAATTTATAACGTTAATGGTAACTTAAGATATGGTCCAATTGATGCAACAATGTCATAATTCGTAGTAGGCCTAGTAGTTTACGTGTTGTAGCTGTTACGACGTACACTTATGCGCTCACAATTTCCAAGAACAAATGTCCAACAGTTTTCATTATGAATTGCACGTACCCTTTTGGTGTTCTTGCTGTCAGCAGAATTAATCAAGTCTTGCAATTGATCCTCATCGAGAAGTTGAAATCTAGGAAGAGTTTCTTCAGCCATTTTTGCCTTGTTTGGCAACTATAAATAGAATCTAGGCCGGATTTACTAGTTCGATCGACATAAAAAAATAAAAAATAAGCTAGCGACCAATTCGCACACACTCACAATGTATGGTATCCGCGCTCGCTCAAACCAGATTTTAACACGTGAACCAATGGGTATTTCGGCAAGATTGAACTATTTTCCCGGTAACTGGAATTTTGCCGGGAATTTACTGATTTACTCTAGAATTTTTACATAGGTTTGGCATTTTTCGTTTATTTACGGGAATGGCTAAAACCACGACTGCAATTTCGACCAATCAGATGGCTGGATTTCTTAAGAGTGGAATATAAGTAAAACCATGTCCCTCATAGCAATCAATATTTGTATATTATTTAATGTAGGACAATTACCTAGAAAAGTGTGTATCCGGCGTACAAACCTCCATCTCAACAAAAACTTATCCAATGTTGTAATATTTTTTTTCATAAATGTATGTGAAAGGAAACGAAAACAGAATGACATTCAAATTGTAGATTGAATGAAAAGTGGGTCCATGAATCTATTTTTGTTCATGGGTATATGTCATAACCACTGGTTATTCAGTGTATACATGTAGGCTCGGCTGAAAGAAACATGGATAGTATACACATCGACATAGGTAAATACATTGTGGTAATTCTTCATCAGTTATTAATTGTTGTAATGGAACCATTACTTCCTGCACTTGGTCTTGAAAGAGAGCACCCAGGTATATCCATCCTGGCACCCACCTATTCTTGTATTTTGTTGCAAGCAACAGTATTAATGTGCTTTGAAAAGATAAAAATAACAATACATGAGATTTATATAGCGCAATTATCCATTCTAATTAAATGCTCAAGTTGCTTGATGTACGTTACATTAACATTAACGTGGTTGAGAATTATTGCCAGTTGAACGTTGACGAATTATAACTATACCCTGAGAGAGAATTGCATGTATACTGAAACTAGAAAACAAGTTCTAACAATTAAACTAATAGTTTCATATACATGTACAGTGTATATACACCTGTATATATACACACACACACACACACACACACTGTATCATATACCTACATGTAGGCCTGTGTACATCAGGATGTATAGTAATTATATTATATTTATGCCATTCTCAGGAGACTTTGGTAATCAGAAGCAGATCATGTGGCCCGACTGTATCACGTGACCTAGCAGACGTCCTATTCACATCGAACTCATTATCAAGATTAGAGTTTGATTTTACAACATTGGATCATGAGTTCTACAAGTTAATGCATACACAAGTTTCTACAATGGCGGTAAATATATAAATAATGTTTTAATTATATCAGACACATTTTAGACATGGTACAGTAAATCGTACTTCCATTATGTGTTCAAAAACCTTACCTTAGGATAAGGTGTGCCGGGGTAATGATTTTGAACACATAATGGAAGTATAAATTAGTGTACCATGTCTAAAAAAGAAATTTGGAAAGGGAGTGGGGGCCAGCTAGCAAGGATTTTCAACAACAACAATTTCACTGCATATACATGTACCCAAACAAGCATGTTTTTTTCTCTTCTTACAAGATATTAAAAAATATATATGTATACTTCATCCATTTGTGTGTATTGGGTTTTTACAGACGTGTATTAATCAATCAAATATGATTATTTACGTCTGGGGACCAACCTTTAAACGTCACCATCCGAAAGACGTGGCTCAGTTTCGAACCAGCGTCCTCGGCTGAATCAGTTTGTAACTTCGATAGGCGCACGCCACAACGCCATTAATATCTTCATTGCTTGATCTGACATGGAATTATTGTTGTCTCCGCTGAAAGCAGGATAAAGGGTGACATAGGGTAAAGAGTGAGCACTAGCTAGAAAAGGGAATATTTACAACATTCATTATGGGTTTCGTACTATTGGAATTAAGCTATTATAAGTCTTGAATATGCTTTAAACACAAAATAAATTTAGAGCAAATTCAGAATCTTTATTAAAGGTATTACAAAGTTTTGGTATGGGGTCATGAATTTGGTTCGAATTAACATATTGGAAGCATATACGTTCCTACAATATACATTGATCGTTGTCACGGTTGAAATCGAGTCGTAAGTTATGAAATTATAAATAATAAACTCTTTATGTTGTATAGCTCCCTCTCAAGGTCAAGATATTAATTTAGCTATGAAACAATGTTTCTTGACTAAAATCGACCGATTAGCTATTCCTGTTTGGAAATTATATATCCCAACTACATATTCTGAGATTTTCATGGTCGCAGCTACCATTGTACGGCCATAGGCGCTATTTGAAATTTATCAAAATTTACCGGGAGCACCGGTAAATTTTTATATTCAATTTTTCTCGAAAACAGAAGTGTTTTAGGGGCTAATTTTTTTAGTGCTTATAATACATCCACAGGGGCATCTAAATATATCAAAATTGTAAAGATTCACTATCCACCCAATTTTCAAAATTTCCCAAAACTTTGTATTACCTTTAACGTACAGCTACTCGAAGGGGGGGGGGGGGGGGGCGTAGTGACTGAGCAAAATGGTTGATTGCTTAATTCTGTTGTGCATGTACCGTTTTTGAAGGAGACACTTTATGCTTTCAGAGGATGAAAGTGCGTTTTAGCTTTAATTCAAAACTACTTATAACCCTGTGCATCACGAGATAGATATATAAACAAATTAAAGATTATTTAACTGTTTTCAGTGCATGATTAATATATACCGGTAGTGGTGTTTAAAACAGGGTATTCTGCTGCCATTCCCTCAAGTTTGCATATACTACCATGCTCTTAACTTCCCTACATGTATGTGTTTTTATAGCCGTGCCACACAATGCATCACCAACTTTAACTTTTATCCTGCCACCGGGTTAATCCTCATTGTGCCAAGCCACAAATCCCGTCAGTGCCAAGTTTATAACGAGATAATCGGATTAACGCGATTGTTACGTGCGCGTGCAAAACGGGCATGAACAATAACTGCTATTACGAATGCTTGCAAACATGCAAGAAGCAGAGGAGCAGTAGCATGCTGAGGTGTACAAAGCACTATAACAATAGCGTGCATGCATCCTTATGGCAGGCTATGAGTTAATATGACTCGCGGGTGATGACGCTTGATGAGCACAAGAACCGGAAATTGCTCTATGTACACCTTCACTGAAAGATGGCGCAATTGCATGTGTGGCCAACCTACCGTTCGGAGAAAGAAAATAAAGTATTAAAGGGATCCAGTAACTTCGTCTCAGATTCTGCAACAGGATCCTGGATTTAGCTCATGCTGCAATGCTAATTATAAACCTTTAGGTCAGTCAGGAATCCCCATGACTTTTACAAGCCGATCGCCTGTCTCTTTATCAAGATATTTATGATTGGAAATCGAAACCAAATTTTGCGTTTTTCTAACGGTTTTCGAAACACTACAGTGTATCGAGGAAAACGAGTATGATAAAGCCGGTCACTCAAAGATTTTTGTCTCGCCTGCGTAGCAAAAAGCGAGACATGGGCGCCGCTTTTCCGGTGACGGCGACGGCGTCAGCGTCAACAACAAAAACCTAAACAAGGTTAACTTTTGAATTTGTAATATAAATTTGTAAGTATAAATTCTGATTCAATGAAACTTAGACTACAGGGTTATTAAGAGAGAGAGGGGGTTGTTGGGTGGAGTCATCTCGCTGAGGGAGCAAGAAAGATACGCATATATATGTTGCTGTGTCGGGTCAGCTGTTTCGGTATTCTCGCTCGAATCTTCTGTACGATATCAATGCAGAAGTTTGAACTTGGTGAGATGTATAATGTTAGTCCGCCGGCAAATAAATTTTTTCCAACAGACTGACTTTTTATCGGCTGTGACGACTTCGAGAGAGACTACTATAATACTTGTATTTTCTCGAAGTTTCACCAGCAATCATTAACAAGTATTGTTAACTGTCATTGTCATTTTCAACCTTACTATCATATCAGCAAAACAAAAAAGGGGTTAAAAAACCGCCCCATCGAGCTTCAAACCCGGGAGATTTGTGTACAAGCGCAGCGCTCTTACTGATCACGCCACGCTGAATAGTTGCAATTTATGGTTGCATATTTTTTTGTATAGCTCCGATGCTGACTAGTCTTGACGAAATAAACTTTTATTTATGAGGTCAAGGAAAATGAGCTTGTGCGCATGCGCAGGTATAGATAGTTTGTAGGAAAATTACCCCCTCGGCCCTGGGCTTATAGGGTTAAATTGGTAGACATTGGTAAATTAGCATTAATGTATTTGTCGGTAATAATATTGGTGGCTAGTTTTGTCGGTAATCTGTGGCTCCTACAGCCCACCCCTCCCCCCTCTCCACTTCGTGGCGCGCCGAGGGGTCAGAGCAGGGTGTAACGTCCCCGATAGCCAGTATAGAAACAGCTATATGCCTTAAATATTAAAGCAGTCCATATATTTTTGTTTAAATATGTATACCAAATTCACAAACAAATCTACAAAGAAATATTACCTTATCCTTTTCTTGAGTAAAGATTGGTTAAAACATCACAGAAAATCTGAGACACTGACTGTTAATCTTCGATGGTAAGTTGCCTGAATGTTATGATCATTCGGAATCACACACACACTATTTGGTATCTGCGCTCGCACAAAGAAACTTTTTACACGTAAACCAATGGCGATTTGATCTCAGCAAAATGCCCATTACCCGGGGCAACAGGCATCTTTGTCATTAAATATTGCCCTTAACCGGGGCAACGAGCAATAGTTAGTTTCTTTGCGGGCATGGCTAAAATCACGACTCCAATCAAATTACTAGATTTATTCAACATACTACAGAGAGGTATATAAAGTCTAATATTATATGAACAGATTTATTGATAATACTACACTTCATTTTCATTTCGCACACAGGGAAATATATCCTCAATTAAAGAGCTGGTTGTAGATCATCAATTCCTAAATGGTCTACAGAGGTTTAATAATGTTGACATGAATGTCACTGTTGGAGAGCTATTCCCGAGCCTGACACAATTGACTTTTGCTCCTTTTCATACTGTCTCACCGGGAGATATTGAACGGTTAGCACATTCCAACCTAGCACTGCTGTCTATTGAGCATGATGAAGAAGAAGAAGAAGAAGAAGAAGAAGACGAAGAAGAAGAAGAAGAAGTGAAATGGAGAAAATTAGTTCCTGTCATTGGAGAACCTGCTTTACTAGGACAACTTTTCTCTAGTTCATTCCCACAACTCACCTGTCTGACCTTCCGAGAGCTAGTAATGGGCAACATACGCAGTGAAGCAATACTACATAATCTAAAGACCCACCTGCATTTAAAATCAATAAGGTAAGTTTATCAGGGCCATGTTTGCAAAAATATTTCCAATGGAAGTAATGGTGATAATAATAATAATAATAATAATAACAGTGATGATAAAATTATAATAATAACATTAATGATAATAATGATAAAAATGATACTACCGGTAATACAAATTAAGAAATAGATGAATAAATAAATCAATCAATATTGAATTAGTAAATCAACAAAATATATGTATTGACAAATTTCAAAAATAAATTAAATGGTTTCAATTTAACAGCAATACAAATTATCGGTATGCCAATGACTCACTGTTTTGTTTGTTCTTTGATAATAACATACATACAATGAGCTGTAAAGGGTACATGACAATTTTGTCTACATCAATAACTCACTTCCTGTAATGGCCAACATTCAACTGATTGAATCTTTGCGCAGCTGAAAACGTACAACCATTCGTTACAAGGGTCTGAAAATCAGACTATTTAATTAAATGACCGCGATCACTAAATTCGATTTGACAAATAACAGTCGTTATTTTCCCACAAAAAGACATTTTCAAGCCATTTCGTTTTAAGGGAAGTTCTAAATTAGTATAATCTATCAAATGCCTTTGGAATTTAACCTTTTTGTTGGCCTGCAAATGGGACATAGTACCTTTAATTCCTACAACAAGTCAGTGATTCAAATGTTTAAATATGTACCTTCCATGGACACATATTTTGTTTAGTATCATCAGGTGTTTTACCGATGGCGAATTGGACCCCCTGGCTGAACAAATAACTACTGAGAACAGCATGAAAATAACACTTCAACATGACACGGTAAATATCGACTATGTTGGCCCTAAAGAAGTTTTAAAAGTGAAAATTATGATACTTACGGGAAGTTCACACTGATATTCAGTTGGTTTTAATAAATGCAGCAAATTGAGAGGAAGAAGTTAGTTAATGCCACTTAATTGGTTTACAAGTTATCTGTATGAGAGATACCCAAAAACCACAGTCCATGGTATATCATCTGAGTTTTTACCTATTCAATCTGGAATTCCACAAGGGTCCATCCTTGGACCTCTTCTCTTTATTATGCACATCAACGATTTACCCTTAGTACTAAAAAATTGTAAAATAAATATGTATGCTGATGACACTATTTTATATTATGCTAGTAATGACTTTTCTGAACTGGAAAACAAAGTAAACGAAGATTTAGTAAATGTGAAAAAATGGCTTGATGTCAATAAGTTAAGTTTAAATATAAATAAAACAGAATACATTGTACTAGGAACAAAAAATCGTCTTAAACTAGCACGTAATACAAATTTGAATATTAACATAGATGGAACCCCTCTGAAAAGAGTTACTACATGCAAGCATTTGGGAGTGATTGTGGATGAAACTTTATCATGGACAGACCATGTTAAATCTGTACAAAAGAAATGTAGTAGTGGATTGTATATGTTAAAATCAATACGTAATATTGTTGGTAAAGATACATTGAAATTAGTATATAATGCATTGATTTTATCCCACCTCTCCTATTGTGATGTAATATGGGGAAACTGTGGAAAGTGCCTTCAAAATGATCTCCAGAAACTTCAAAATCGGGCAGCTCGAATAATAAATGATACCCCTTGGGATTCATCGGGAAGCTACAACCTTAATAAACTTGGATGGGATACGCTTGAACAGAAAAGGAAGGAAAATATCGCTTTAATGACTTTCAAAATACTTAATAAAAAAGCCCCTTCTTATTTAATTGATAAATTTTCGTTCAGAGAAAGACCACATAATACGAGAAGTGGCAATCTATGTATTAAGACAATCCAGCCTAAAACTGATAGTACCAAACGCACATTTGTGTACAGAGGCGCTTGCCTATGGAACTCACTACCATACGAAGTGCAAGCTGCACAAACCAAGTACAGTTTTACAACAGGTCTTAAAAGAATAACCAATTTATAATAATATACAATATACTATGCTCAAATATGACTATGAACTTTCGAATGTTTCCTTTTTATTTTTGATGTATCCATTTTTGTGTTGTTTGAATTTATATTGTTGTGTATGCATCTGCTCGGGTATTTTTAAATTTCCATATGATGTAATATAGTTTCATTTCATTTTATCCGAAAATGATTAAATATTATAGTTTTATCTGCTGTGCTTGTTATTCTAATTCACTTTTAAGTGTTCTTTTACATTGTGTCACACGGCCCCAATGGAAATCAGTCTTGTAACTGTTTGGGCTTTTTTAACCGTGTATAAATAAAGATATCAATTCAATTCAATTCAATTCAATGTTAATGCCAAATATGAAGGAAAAATGATAGAAGTATTGGTTATTTTGAGATGTATATATATCAATCAAACACGTACTGATGATGCTATGAAGCTTTTTGCAAGGTCCTCTCTCATTCGCTCTGTATTAAAAAAATACCACACATGTCCCCTACATATAATAATTGCACATATGTTTCTGAACAATACATGTATGAAATGAAAATTAAAATGTATTATTTCTTGTACATTGAAAATGGAAGGACATCAAGTTTACACGTATCAAATATCAAGTATCATTCATGTCCGATTCTAAATACAAAAATAAAAGCATATATAAAATTGTCAGAAACCTTTCATTGTCATAATCCAAATTAATTGGAAATTTAAATATAGACTGTATGATTAGCGTCTTATGGAAACCCTATTAAACTTTGCCCTATACTTCTATTACCAACATGCTCGGTTGTATTTGGGCATATTTCCAGAATATTGCTAATACCTCGTTCTTCGTGCTCGCTGTGCGGGAGATGCAATAGTATGCCCTTCAGGGGTTAAACAAATAATAAACCAGAATCTCTTCTTTTTAACAGGCACAAAGGATGTTATGTTTTGGCCCGAGTTTTGGACCATTAACAATGGATATAATAGATGCACTTTGCCATCGAACGTGTGTCGACTACTTGGAATTGTTTGAGGAAGGCGTAAATATTGCAGGTGAAGAATGTTTTCCAGACCTTCATGGCCGAAAGGTGGATTCAAAGGTTAGTGAAGCAGCGAATCAGATTTCTTACATTTTCACCCCACCCCTGGCCTTCCCCCTTCTCTCTCTTTCTCCTTCTCAGTTTTCATCTCTTCCTTATCGATACTATTTCCTTTTTTTGCCTACTTTCTTCTCCCATTTTATTCTGTTCTCTCAATTTATCTCTTTTATCAATTTCTCTGTGCTCTCTTATAAATTAGATTTCCTTTAACAGAAATATTAATTTTGTTATGTATAGGTGATAGAGAAGAAAGCCTTTTCAATTTATTTGGATAATCCTAGACATTCTTCCTTTTTAGTCATTGTTCTCTGACGATTCTCTAGCGTTCTTTAATGCTGGTTTCTGTATTTTTTAAATTGTAAAAAGGGAGAGAAAAATGACAGATTCTGACTACTAGTGTAAAGACCTGGGCCGAATCCAAATCAATCGCAATTTCTCCTATCAATCGCAAGTTTGCAGTCTCCTATCTCGTATGTACATACTTGCGATTTATATCAATCGCAAATAAGTTGTGATTGATATCAACTCTTTATAAACGTTGTATTTATCACGACATTAATTTTTCCAGAAAAGTATATAGTAATCAAAGGGCCATGTTTTTTGTGTGTATGAAGGGGGGGGGGTGCATGTCTATACACAGACATACATACATTAACTGGTTCTAAATCTACAAGTACAGCGATCACCATCATCAATGACATTTATTTTACATATGGGTTCGGTTCAATTTGATTTATGTTTGTGTTTTGGAGGAAAAAAAACCCTCAATTTTTGTTTTTTATTCAGCGGCTGGCTGAGTCATTACGAAATTTTTAGGACCCCCCAAAAATGTGCTCTTACACCCCCCCCCCCCCGCACCCCAGCTTATTCAGGGGCTGGCTGAGTCGTTGCGTAATTTTTGGCGCGATATTTTCAAATTTTAAAACACCCCCTTGAAAAACTCCTGCCTACGCCACTGTGCTGTGTGGAGAAGCTACTCTGTTTCCAGAATAGAGCAATCTAGACGTATTTTTTTATTAGCCGATTTTTATATTTATCTGTGTTCATTATGGGGGTTTACATACATGTTGTATGGAAAATAAAACTAATCAACAAAAGAATAATTTTCCTTATCAAACTTCTTTTTACTGACCCCCCCCCCCCCCCCCACCGCCCCCCCCCCCCCCCCCCCCCACCGCCCTCCTCCTCTGCTGTGATCATGTGAATGCTTAATATGAGAGTACAGACTTCAATAAGGGTTTCCACTTTTTCCCCATTTCATGCTTCATGATTTATGTATGCCATTCATTTAAATTTCCACAGATTCAGAAGTTTATCATTACCTCCTTGCTTCTACATGACGACCAATCATCATCCTACTGTCTGGGGAGGTTTCTCAGTCTCCTGCCTCATCTGACAGACCTGAAGATTGACTCATGTTCCCTTCATGATGATTTCTACAAAGAGATTGCTGATCAAGCTTCTTTATCTCAGGTAAAAAAAAATAAATAAATAACTTAAAGAAAAACAAAAGATGCATAATATTTGTGTGTGTCTGTTTGGAGAAGTGTACGAGGTGCCACTCAGTTTACAGACTGAAGGGTTTCCACCATCTTTTATCCACATTTCCGTCTGCATAACTTGCCGGTGTACAACGAATATGATTGTATTTCTACAGATTCCACACATTGAAAGTTGAACACTTGAAATAATTATATCTCTACCAAAAGATTGAAAGATGACAGTCTCCCAGGCCTCTTGATATACAGGATTACAAATCAGCAATCTGATGTGTGGAGAAGTTACTCTGTTTCCAGAATAGAACAATCCAGCCGTATTTTGAATATCCGATTTTTATATTTCGCTGTATTTATTATGTGGGTTTATATTTACATACATTTTATATGGAAATTAAAAACAATCCAAAAAATAATTAGTCCATTTTCCTTACAAATTTCGGCATTAAATTACGGTCAGATGAGCATGGAGGGGGGGGGGGGGGGCAACAGCACTGTTACTTCCTAAATTTGTATTTCTTCCTAAATTAAATGACAAATGCAATGCAAATCTGAGGTAGATGTTAATTATTTGGTAAACATATTATTCTATTTCTTTGTAACTGAGATTTCAGGTAAGAAGTAATTATACAGTCAAATCTGCTTTAGTGACCGCCTGTCTAAAAAGACCTGTCTACAACAACCACATTTTTTGTTTCTCTTGAAAATGGTTTCTCATTGAAACATGTACTAAAGCAGGCCTTCTCAACTGCCGGCGCGCGCGGTCAGTCGGAGTGGCGCATGACTGTTGCAAAAAAAAAAAAAGGGAAAAAAAGTATTAAAAAAAATAAAGAAAGAAAAAATATATTTTAGGATTAAAAACTCAGCAAAATCAAAAAGTCGCAGTCGAAGTTGAGCCCAAAATGTCTGCTTAAAAACAAATAGGAAAAAGGGGGAATTTATACATTTTTACCATTTTAAACCTGAGCTCTAAACAACAATAAGCTTACGCTGTGCTACCAATTTTAACATTGCCGACCTCTGGAAACATCTTGTTTTTTTGTTTGATTTTCACTTAATTTTGACATTTCCCGTGTTTCTTGCACCAAAATAACTACATATAAATTCACCTCCAGTGTAATTGTACCCATAAATTATACTAATTTCTTCACATCAATATGATATTATGATTGATATATTTTGAAATAAAATGGTGTTAAAAATGCCACATCTGGGCATTGAGAAGGGCTGTACTAAAGGAACCTTTCTACAAAGACCATTTTTTGTGTTTCCCCTGGGCGGTCGCTATAGACAGGTTTGTGTGTACATGTAAATTTCTGAAATTCTCTGGATACTTTTCCACAGGCTAAGGCTGGGAATTTTGGGTATATCTTTAATTCGGGAACCCGCTCAAATTTCGAAAATTATAGATTAAAAAGTCACCTGCTAAAAAGTGCTATATTCACTCCCGTTGTTGGATCTAAATGTTCCTATTGCTTTAATTTGAATATTTATAGCAGCAAAATACCTTTAAATATACATGCATACCTTGGTGAATATCGGAATACCGGTATCTCATATGAAGGTATTTGTTATCTATGTTTGGTGATGTTTAGTACCATTATCATGCCTCTGAAAGACAATAAACGTTAATTTTGAGAAATTCTCGAAGTTATGTGCTCTCATAGTGTTAAACGATTTTTTGGTACGATCACATACTTTTGTTTCGATTTTTTGTTCAGATTCCCCCCTCCTCTTTAGAGAATCCAGGATCATCTCCTGTGATTATGTGACAGTGCAAACTATTACAAGGGTTTCCACCCCCCCCCCCCCCCCCCCGCCATTTCATGATTTATGTATGTCATTCATTTAAATTTTTGGTTTTGCGATTTAAACCTGCAAAATGACAAATTAGCATCCTGCTGTTTAGGGAAGTTTCTCAGTCTCCTGCATTATCTTACATACCTGAATATTGAATCGTGTTTCTTTTCATGATGATTTTAACAAAGAGATTGCTTCTTGATCATCTCCGGTAAAAATTTGAATTAATACAAAATAAACTGAGGAGAAATGAAAACATTGTAATCATATTTTGTCTTGTTCTTTGTACTGAGCTTCTAGGTTAGAAATACAAATGCATGTGAATGGCATCAATTTTCTGGATAATTTTCCATGGGCATAACAATTTTCAGCGATCAGGTAAAACACCAAAAACAAAAAACTACGGCATAATGTGCTAGTAATCCTGGTGAAGTATTATCTGAGTCGAATTGGGTGCATTTTCAGTGCCTGAGGATACACTGATAATGACGCAATTTGTAAAATCCCTGCTTTCTCCATTGTGATTGATGAATTTCTACATGTACATGTAGCTTCGTATTAAAGGTTCTTAATTTTCTCCCATACAATATGCTACTACCCCAATGACCATTTTGTCTCACCTACTTTCTTGCTCATCAGATATCTTTTCCCGCCCTCTTCAAAATTCTGGATCTTCTGCTGCGATTAAATAAATGCTTAATATGAGAGTACAGGTTATCATAATGGTTTCCACTATTTTCCCAATTGTATGCTTCATGATCGATGCATATGCCATTCATTTGTAAAATCTCAATTCTATCAAATCCACAACCTTCCCCCTTAAAAAGATATCTGGGGATGCCTACAACACTTTAGCTAATCTAGGTATGGAAATGAAGTGAAACATATACAAATTAAAACATGAAACTGAAGATTGTACTGGAAATTCAAACCATAATTATTGTGCTTTCATTATCAATGATACACACATGTGATATTATGCTACATGTACATGTACATGACTGATGCTAATCGATTTTCTATCCCTACAGATCCAAACAGTCAACCTGGCTTTGAGATGGAAGTATGAAATGCTAGGTAAATCACTACTAGGTCGTTCTGCATCCGAGCAGCTAGCCAAGTTTCTCTGCTATCTACCCTGCCTTACAAACTTAGCAATCATTTGGAATAAAAGTTTACCTGATGTTTTCTTCACTGAACTAGTTTCCTTGGCTGCATCCTCAAAGGTAATAATAAAAGTCAGTAATCAGGCAGTAGAAACATGCATGGATGAAATAGCACTTCATCAATTTTCACAAAGTAGTATAACTAGCAAAGTTAAGGATTTTGTGTAGGAGTTTTGAAAGCCAGACTGGTCCATTTATAGATTAAACAACAACAAGGATGAAATTGGGCATGACATAAAGAAGAAGAAACATTTAGTGTTATGAATCAATAATAAAAAAATTATTGAGTAACTATTCTTCATGTAATATAGAATTATATATGAAATTACATAAGTATGAGAACTTAGCATACTTCATGAATTAAATATTGTGAACATGCAAATTTGAATTCCGCAAATAATCCTATCCTTTTTTCAATTTTCGAATCGGTGTTTTCATCATGTGGCGTGAGATATAGTTTGGAGACTCTGAGAGTATATGGTAAGACGGAGAGAGAGAATGAGTGACATGATTTTTTGTTGGCAACCTAACATTAATGAATAGTGTTAGTAAAAACGAAATAGAACAAATAGAAACCTGAGGTAACATGCCTCTTTTGTTTCGATGCCTCCGCCACAAAAGGTGGTGATGATGCATGGAGGCATTACATGCTTGTTGGCTTGTCCGTGAGTCCATCTTTTCGTCATTGCAATACCTTGAGAACCATTATACAGATTTTAACCAAACATGTAATGCAGTATGTATGAGCATGCAAGGATAAACTGAACTGATTTTGGATAAAAGAGGTTAAATGTTACAGGTCACAGGCTCATAAAAGTGTTTAAATATTTCATTACCGCCGTAACTTGGAAACAATTCAAGCAAAACAAACCAAACTTGGATGAAGTATGAATGAGCAGATTAAGATGAAGTGATTATATTACGACTGTAAGAGGGCAAAGGTGAAAGCTAAGAAACAGATAGAAAGTCATGAATCTTTTTCTTTTAACCCTTAAAATGCTAGAAAATTTCTTGTGTCAGTGGTAACTTAAAAATCATTGATTTTGGATAAAAGAGGTTAAATGTTACAGGTCACAGGCTCATAAAAGTGTTTAAATATTTCATTACCGCCGTAACTTGGAAACAATTCAAGCAATTCAAGCTAAACTTGAACAAAGTATGTATGGGCTTACAAGGATGAACTAATTAGATTTCGGTTTTAAGAGGTCATGACGGTGGGATATCATGAGATCATATGATCTTGAAAGTGTTTAGAATCCCCCAGATACTTTTTACTGTGATAATTAAACTAGAATATGAAATTCGCAACATAATTCTGTTGATTTCATTATCAATGATACACACATGTGATATTACTATGCTACATGTACATGACTGATGCTAATTGATTTTCTATCCCAACAGATCCACACAGTCAACCTGGATCTGAGGCAAGGTGTTCTACTCCACGTACTAAGTCATTTGGCATCCAAGCAGCTAGCCAAGTTTGTGTGCTCTCTACCCTTCCTTACAACCTTAGCGATCAGTGGGGATGACTGTTTACTTGATAATCTCTTCATTGAACTAAAATGCTTGGCTACATCCTCCCAGGTAATAACAACAGTCAGTGCTCAGGCAGTAGAAACATGCATGCATGAATGAAGTAGCACTTTTGCTGCTCTTCATCAATTTTCACACAGTAGTATATAAATAGCAAAGTAAAGGATTTTGTGTAGGAGTTTTGAAAGCCAGACTCGTTCATTTATAGTTTTTAAAAAACAACCAGGATGAAATCGTGAAATAAAGGAGAAGAAACATTGCGGTTGTGAATCAATTAAAACAACAAATCTTAAGGAATTATAGAACTATGTATGAATTTACGTAAGTATGAGAACTTTATGCTTCATGTATGAAAAATTGTGTACCGGTACATGAATATTTGAATTCCCCCAAATATTCTATCCTTTTCCTATTTTAACTAGGCCTTGAGTCTGTTCAGTTTATCTAATCATTGGTTTCATCACGTGGCCTGAGTTAGCTTGGAAGAGTTCAGGGTGAGAAAGAGCAAAATAAACTTTTGTTTGCAACCCAATGTTAAAGCCCCACTGCACTACGTATAGCTACTTGCGCCCTCTATATAGCAAACAATGCCTTATCGGTGCCTGTTGGTCCCCCATGATCCCCTTTTTCTTATCTTAATTGAGAGGAATGTCTAATCCCCCTGGCCAAACTAGTGCAGACAGGCTGTAATGAATTGGTAAAAACATAATAGAACAATTGAAAACCCAAGGTACATGCCTTTAATTGTTTGTTATGCCTCTGTCACTGAAGGTGCTGCATGGAGGCATCACTTGAGAAAAGTTTCATGGATTTTGACCAAACTTTGATAGAGTATGAGCATTCATGGATGAACTGATTTGATTGTGTGTAGAACAAGTGAAATGTTAAAGGTCTCGGACTAAAAAAGGTGTTTAAAATACAGATAATATTCCATTACCGTGATGACTTGGAAAATATCAAAGCAATACAAATCAAATTTTAGTGAAGTACTATACAAGGATAACTGTTTTAAACTGATGGAGGGGAAATAGTCAGAAAGTCATCAAAAATATTTGAAAGTACAAGAAGTAAACAAGGAAATATTGTTATACTGTGTTAACTTGAAAAGGATCAAAGCAATTCAAACTTAACCAAACCAAACAGATATTCATATATCTTTTTTTATATAGGAAAGAAAAAAAAAAGGAAAAAAAAGCATACCAGGATGGACTGATTAGATTTAGGGTCTAAGAGGTCATGAATGTGAAAGATTATAGGATCTTGAAAGTGTAACAAATTCTAGAAAATATATTCTCACTGTGATAATTTAACACAAATCGAACCTAGTATGTAAAACCATTAAAATATTAAATGAAAATGGGTTCATGAGGTCAGATGTTACAGGTCACAGGCTAATTTATCAATGAATATACATATGCAGAGGCATATTAGAGACGCTTTCCTATTCATCCTGTGTCATTGAGATAGGGTAAGCTACACCATGATGACAAAGTAATTTCTGCCAAACTGTGTTGAAACTCATTTTGTTTGAGAAACCACACAAGATTAAATTTGTTTTCCTCTCGATATGTACATCATCGCCCCCTCTCATTACTGCTGTTCAATTTGAAGTATCTAATGAATAATAATATCTAATTAATTGTAATGGTATTGTTTACTAACTCTACATGTACGCGTGTAACCTTGCTCATAGATTGACATGTACAGCCAACAAATAGTGGTTTCAAAGAAAAATAAAAGTGCATTTATAGGGGGAAACGGAACTTGTCTGCTTTATCCTCCTTTTGCAGGCAATCACATTTTATTTATTTCCTTTTTTCTCTAAAAATCTGTGTGCACTTGTCATGTCAGAATCCTTACTTCAGGGAAAATAAGCATATCAGCATGCTACATGAGTGGTCAGTAAGAAAACAAGAACAACAACGGTGGTCAGAACTACAACAAGAACAACAACAATGGTGGTCAGTAAGAAGATATCAACAACAACAACAACAACAACAACAACTCAACCAGTGTGAAAGGCCAATGCCTAGTACACACCTCCCTCACCATGTTCCCCTGCTGGAATCAGCACCAGCTTCTGGACAGTTTCAGAGTGATCCTCAAAGAGGTATTCAATCAGAGCCAGAACAAATCAACCAATCCACAACTTATCAGCAACTTTCACCGATAATGCCACTCCAATCTACATTTGCACCAGATCAATTGACCAAACATCTTGAAGAGTTTGATCAGTATCTACAGTTCTATCTATCTGCCCAGCATAACGCCAGTAATGGTCTCGCAACTCAATACTCAGCAAACTCGAGTTCTCAAGAAATGCTACAACATTCGCCACACCATGGTCTAGGAGAAGCAACACAGGACACCGCTGTAAGCCAGAGACAGAAAGATGCAACCCCAATAGAAACTGATGACACCTCGCTACCATCATCTTCAGAATACATCAATTACCGAACTTTAGTGCATCATGGAGGGATGTCAATTGGAATGAAACCATTCTATGAGAATAATGATAACCTTGTCATGCCCTCAACCAGTGGAATGAGTTCTGCACAAAGCAGAACTGATGCAGGTATGGAAACCAGGCTCAATACTTGTTATAGGCCCTTATATTTACCATGCAATGGCTATTAAAATCATGGTATGACAAGGTCGGGTTAAATATATGTTCTTACAAAATGGGAAGATCATTGCAGAGTTATCGAGGTCTCGTGGGGACGTCACCAGACTGTGCATCACACGGTTAAATTTCCGAACCCCGCCACAGCACTAATGTCCTTTGGCAAGATATCATTCTACATTTGCCACTCTCTAGGTGTTAAATTGGTACTCGGTAATTAGAGTTCATAACCTTTTTATGTCTAGTGTGTTAAGATAAAACATTTACTTCGAGTAATGTGTTTTTCTTGATGTGTAGCTTTTAGCTATAAAACAGATATGTATTCTGTCAAATTATAAGTCAAACCAAAAAATTATGTAGTTTAACCTGTAACGTTAATCATAAAAGAATAGGAATCATTAGATTTCAATATGATTTTATAAAACATTGAAGAATATTTATTATTTTGTATTTCTTTTGTTTATTGCAGCTCCAGTCGAGATCGAGCAAATACCTGAACATCGGTAAGTAACATAATACAGTGTATACAATAACCTTTTTCTCTCATCTCCCCTACTCTCTCTTTCTCTCTCCCTCTCTCATCCACTTTGTCGCTTTCCCTTTCTCTCTTCATCTATTTCTGTTGCTGTCTTCAACATTTCCTGTAGTTGTATAATTATCTGTTTGGAGCCAGAACGACATTGATTGATTTTATTTTGACACACTTTTAACTCTTCTTCACACTCCCCTATTGTCTTACCGTGATGCTTTTTATTTATTTCTAATGACATTCGATGACATTATGCCATGATTGAAAGGAATCCGATTGGCTTTAGATATGAGCTAGCAATGGATGTAGAGTATCCAAAATGCAAAAGGTTTGAATATTTGAAAAAAAACATTTTCACATCCCAGTTATCCCCTCATCTCAACCTGGCTTTTAAAGCCTATCTCATTCTCCCCTCTCCAATCCCGCACCCTCTCTCCGTTTACAAGTTTCAAACTCCCAAACACTATTATCTTAATGTTGATTGTTTCTTAATTTGTTTAATCTTCATCTGCCCCCCTCTCTTTTTCTTTATCTCAAAATCTCTCCATGCCCCCTCCTCCTTCTCTTTCTTTCTCTCTCTCTCTTTGTATTGTATTTCTCTCTGTCTCTCTCTGTCCCTCTCTCTCTCTCTGTCTCTCTGTATCTTTATCTTTTTGTCTGTCTCTCACCCTATCCCTCTTTCTCTCTGTCTCTTTTGTGTATGTTTATCTCTGTTTCTCCGTGTCCCTCTTTCTCTCTCTCTGCCCCTCTCTCTCTCTCTCTCTCTCTATCTTTCCTTCTCTCTCCCTCTCTTGTTCTTTCTATCTCTCTATTTCATAGCAAACGCATTCACAGCCATGACGCTAAAGGTGAGGGTGATGGAGTTGATGAGAGCCTGGAACAACGTCCTGGTAAACGACGAGCTAAGACGGATCGTAAACCTACCTCACCATAGAGCAGGATGGGGCGGTAGCGAGAATATATCTTACACACACACTGATGGAATACTTATTTGAATACTAACATTTCCTATTTTGATTCCTTGCCATTCTACCTCAAAACAACCGTTACAAATAAGTGCAATACTAATTTACTATGCAAACACTTAACAAGTACTTAACTGTCAGTCAATTATGCAATACAAGTCATCAGGTTTTTTTTCTTTTCTATTGACATATATATTTATAAATTTGCTGGGAGTCCGAAATTGTATAGTTCCTATGATATCTTGCTTTCGTTTGTAATACAATAATGCTGCATTCATCTTAACAGTATTTACTCTCGGATCTATGCAATGTTTACATGTTCAGTATATATTACTTATTATATATGCCACTCTTTAGTTGTAAATGGATGGACAGATGTTAATATCATATTAACTGATTATGAAATGTAATGTTTAATGTTTGCTTTAGGCCATGGGCCTATTTTTCTTTTGCCATTGCACCAAAATCCTCTGGCAAGACATTAATCTATATGTGCCCTTTCTGCACCCATGTGTAGGAAAGCTGTTACAAAGAAATTTGAATGTTTTATTTTCTTATAATGTTTCGTAGCTCGGCTAAAAGTGGGGGTAATGACAATATTGTACAGCGCTTAGAAGCATAAACGCTGTATATATACTATAATGTGATACTGTTTTACAGCTTATACATTAAAGCGCTTGGTAATATTTGTATCAAGCGCTCTCTGAATGTTACTACACATGTATTATCGATACTGTCAATACCGTCTTTACAGCTTGTAAAAATGCCATTTCACTTCTATAAACTAAGAGATGAAAAATTTCATTCACTTATTCCAAACATTATTTAATTTTCCATTATTTCGATTTGCATATACCATGATGGTTGCAAGGTTTTATTAGCATTTGATATAGTCTTTTTTGGGTGCCCCTTCAGCATTTAATTTCAAGTGTTTGTGGTGCCTTACAAATCTTTATACAATTTCTTTGTGTACAGAACCTCATTATTTCTTGTATTTGTATTTTTTTGTATTTTCTCGAACTCCGAGCAGAAATTTAGACTTTCTTATATATATTTATTTTGCGATTGCGAACGATAACCTATTCAGGTATCAACATATTATTGTTGACAGCTGGTCACACCAGAAGTCTCTGTTTTACGGTCCCGAATAGGACATTCAAATTGGTCCGTGGCTTCTCATATGATGTCATGTATCTCTTATTTATTAAAACACAAAAGTACATTTCTAACACATGTAACATCAAGAATCTTGTTTCTTCTTTTTCTGTCAATGTAAATGAATGGCAAATGTGCGCAACAAATTACTTGTGCGTATCCACTGAGCGCTGTGTTATAAGATACAGACATAGGAAACGTATTGCACATTACATTATTACTTTTAAAAAAGTTGGTTGGAGATGTATTTTTTAATCAGGCTTATCATATACATAATATATATTCATAGTCATCTTTATTTCAGTGGAAGAAAATCAAAAGGTTAAATGTATATTAAACCGGTCCTCTGTCAGAAGAAGATAAATAGGCCTACTTCCTCTTCAATTAACAAAAGGGAGGGAAAACTTTATTTTCATAATTTTATCAAGAAAGAAATACCAAGTAAAGTGAGCTGTGATATGTATGATTTGTTGAAACTATTGCACAAATGAACTCTAAATGTTCTTCAGCCATTTCAGAGAAGTGCATATAATTTGTGAAAGGGAAATCCAACCTTATAGAGAGTTCGTTTAAAAGAAATGAGAAAAAATATTAAAAGAAGATCGGTGAAAGTTTGAAAGAAATCGGACAAACAATAATGAAGTGCGTTATGTATCCCAACTGATTTATAAAGTGCTTTAATTACCAATCCAAAGTCTGAAAGGGTTTGTTTAATGTTACATGTATTTTACACATTTATGTCAACAATTGCCATTAGACCATGCAGTTTCTAGATAGATATATACATGTACATACATATACAGTCAAACCCGACTATCAAGGTCACCCAAGGGAAACATAAATAGTGGCCTCTGTAGGCAGGCGGCCACCAAGACAGGTTCGGTTGTATATAGATAGATAGATAAATAGTTTATTCATAAATAAAAAAAATATATATATACAAATATATGCATTGCGGCAAAGCCGAATTGAGATGAATTGTCAATGACAGAGTGTACAAAAATATACTAATATGGCGTGTGATTCGATATTGTACATGATAATGTTACACAAATATAACAATCTTAAAGTAAATTGTAATACTGGTGGTTGATGTATTCATATAAGAGGAATTGGAATTGTGATCGGTTTCGATGAGTCAGTCCAATATTATTGTACATGACCATGTTACAAAAATAATACGATCTTAAAATCAATATTAATAGTTGATGTATTCATATAAGAGGAATTGGAAGTGATTGATTTTGAGGAGTCAGTATTATTATGTCATGACTATGTTAAAAAAGATATCGAAATCCAAAACAATGGTTGATATCTTTTTTCATTAATCTGTTTTAGGAATTGGAATTGTGATTGATTTTAATGAGTCTGCCCCATATACAGAGCTTGAAGAATATGATGATGGTATTATTATGTTTCAATACAGGTTACAGTTGAATGCGCCGTGTAATTACACTTTGCATTGAATAATTATGTTTATTTGTACCTAAAAACATTTTAAATAAATTCACTCAGTGTCATTCCATTGATGCCAAACAATGCAAACGTGTCACTGTTCTTACTGCATTTTAAAGGACCAGGCCATAGGTATTTGGCCTTGAGTTGTGTTCAATCAAACACAAATTGGCAACTCTTTGACGTATCTTGCGAGCTCCCCTCCCATTTTTCTTTTTACATGAATTTCATAAACTTTAATTTTCTTCGTTATTGATGACGAAATTTATTTGTTCAATCAGGGCTTGAATAATAACATACTTGAAATAATGTTATTAACGAAAATTAAATGTTTCTGATTTGTTTTAGTTCATACAGAGCAAATGGGAGGGGAGCTCGCAAGATACGTCACAGAGTTGCCAAACTGTGTTTGATTGATCACAACTTCCAAAAATCATGACCTTCTTATTTTTAACCACAATTTCCTACAATTGCAATGACCTGTTCCTCTCATTTTCCTGCTTCTATCTAAACCAACTAAATATCAGGGTGGACTTCCCCTTTAAGGACAGGTGTAATGTGCTATAGCATGATCATGATGATAGTCAAACTTTATTTTTTCTTCAAATAAGGCAACCGTTATGCAGCGTTTAATTCCTTGAAAAGTGAAATTAAAGGAAATAAATGAAAAGGGGTTAGCTAGAACAGGGTCTTGCTTGTATTTGATTGTCTGGTTGTTTCTGTTTGTTAGTTTGTTGGTGTTGTCCCTCTTTCTCTTCCCCTTTCTCTTTCTCTGCATGTCTCGCTCTTCCCGTCTTTCTTTCTCTTAACCCTTTCTCTCTTCCAGGCTCCTCCTGTGCCTATATCTTTCCATACCTGTCTGTTTTCCCTGACTTTTCACATTTCACCTGTACAGGGTGTAGTTGTAAATATGGCTGTCGACATTTCAACCGTCTTCTCTATCCCCTTTCTTGCTTTCTCTCTATCTCTCTCTCTCTCTCTCTCTCTCTCTCTCTATCTCACGCTCTTTCTCTCTGTCAAGTTCTCTCTGCTCTCCCTTTCTCTTCCCTCTCTTACACGCTCACGTACACGCACACACAAACTTTCTCTCTTTTTTCCCTCTTTCTTTCACTCTCTGTCAAGTTCTCTGTGCTCTCTCTCTCTTCCTATCTCTCTCTCTCTCTTTATCTCTCTCTCTTTTTCTCTCTTTTCCCCTCCCTCTTGCCTTTCTTCTCAATTTACCTTAAGCTCTACCCTCTCTCCCTCTTAATTCGTATGGATGCGCTTCAAATTACCCCTCCCAGGCTCTTCAATTTCCCAAACTTTGTAGTTGGCGTACGTAAATTACATGTTCTTGCATATGCACAAGTATAAATCATGTTTATCTTAGTGTAATTATAGCTAGGTGATAGCCTCCGTCGAATATCGGCCTCGATGGTTCTGTCCATCTTAAACAAATACCGTATAAGTAATACATAATAGTAATTGTATGTTCATTTGGCGTTCTCACACGATTTGATTCACAGCGCTTTACATGGTATGAAATTGGGGAAATCAGTTAAATAAGTATACGTCTTTAAGTGCTTCTGATTGATTCCAGAGGCTTGGTGCATAGGATTGAAAAGCATTGTCTTCTGTCACTGTGGATGCTCTGGGTATGTAGAGAAGAGAGCTGCATTGTCTGGTGCTGATCAGTTGTTATAGGTCAAATTTCCATTCTAAGTCAAGAGGTCCGATATTATTGTAATATTTTTGAAATGTAATATTCTTGAGAATGTCTTTATTATAAAGATATCCTCAATGCTATTAGACATTGTTGTCAATACACGTATTCTACATCTATTAATAATGCAAACATTCAACATCATTGTAATGCTCTAAACAGAACCTCGTTGAATACAGCTCGAGCTTTCATGGGTCATCCTGAAAAGTTATTTTTATCTATTTACTTTTGATATTCTATGTATTATTTAATGTCTTTTGCACGTACCACTGAATTTTGAATCGATGAATTTGATTATGGGCTTGGCAAATCAAATCAAATCAAAAGATCTTGATTCGACATCACCTGATCGACGGGTCGCTTAGGCACTATAATCAAGTCTCTTTGTTTCTGATTTTGCTGATGAGCCGATACCAAGGAGTTATCACAACACTAAGGTTTATCTGATGTATAAATACAAATGGGGGAAGGCATTTAACAACAATAAAGCCGTGTTGTTGGTCTTTGGATTTAAAGAAAATAATGCACGCAGTAGCACTAATTATCATATATATTTGTTCTTTAAACTATCGTCTAATATGACCTGTCTTGCCACTTTAAAAAGATCACATATTCTTCTCACAGCAACACAATATGATTTACATTTCATGAGTGTTATGGTTCTCTTCACAATCTGTTAACTCCTAAGCGCTATATATGGTACGCTATGTTTTGTTTAGCGCTATAACTAATTCATATCAAAGTTGTGAAAGCAGGATAGCTATAAATTTTGGGAAAAGGGGAAAGAAGGTGATTTTCAGTTACAGAAGTTAATTGATTTGAAAAACAAAAGGGTTATTCATTGTTTCAAAGATTTAGGAATGTCACGAAAAAGTGTCAAGTATTTCAAAACGGAGCCTGCAATTCGTATAAATTGTCAGGAAAATGTTGCAAAAATAAAGCATGTTGTTGTACCGTGAATTTGTACTTGACAAGTAAAACATATAGGGTGTCAAAACAGTTTTTACCCATATGTTATGTAAAAAAGGATCATAATAATTATATAGAAAATGTTTTTGCAAGTCTGAACATGGGAGGTCAATTTTAATTGCTAACGATCATGAGTTACCCGTCTAAATATAAAGTGACGTACACCACCGGGGAATGTGACATTCATTGAATTGATATATACATTCATTTCACGTTTGGTTTGATAAGGGACTGATGCCGATAAGAGTTGTCTACAGATTTCTGAACGCGGCCTATGTGTCAACGATTTAAAAACAATTTACGCCCTCTTGCGTTGGAATTGCTCTCCACTGCTCTTCTTTTCCCCACCTCCATGAAGGCATACTTTACTTTCTGTATCGTGAACCATGCGCGGATCCACAATGGGGGCCCGACTGGCCCGCCCCCTCCCCCCCCCCCCCCCTCATCGACTCATTTGAAGTGTATTATCAGTATATTATGTCTCTTTCGTCCTCTCTAAAAATCCAATGAAAAGTATCGCGTCTCCTCTGAGAGGTAAACTTTCTACTAACAATTCAATTTGAAGAGGCTGTATTCCCCCCATATCTGTAACATTCTTAAACTGAGAGATAGCAAATGATTACAGCATACATGAAAACAGTGCATACCTACAATTTGTTAAATACAACAACATAAACATGACGTTAATATTAAACAGACCTCTTTTTAATATGTCTATCAATTCTTATTTCTTTGTGTGTTTTGGTTTTAATGCGCAAATTAAAGCAAATACGTGTATTAAGCAAAAAGACTATAACTCAAGTCTTACAAGGTAAAGAAAATTACTGTTTATTTTAATTTGTCAGTATATTTCCGTGTCAAAGATTTAGTCATATGAGTGCCAAGAATAAACAACTTATACATACGATATTGATAATTCAATAAGACTATTTAAAGTTTTTTGTTTGTTTTCTTTTTACATGTTTTGTGCATTTATGGTTATTTATTGTAATATAAATTCATGTAATTTAAATTAGAACATCCATTTCACCTCTACATTATATTTACTTTACTGGAAACACACAAACCTCATCTTTAACCCAGCTACACCTGCATGAAGCGAGACCCAATGTGGAATCTATACTATTAAGTGATTCTCTGCACTGAAACTAAGGGTTAATAAGGATCCTGCTCTTACCATCTGCCTACTGTGAAGCTCCGTTTGGTTTTCTATCAAGATTTTATTATCATCGAATTTTCGATCGGAACTAAAAAGTTGACCTATTGATCGTGTGTTTGGTATTCGACTGGTCGAATTGATATCATAACACTGAAGACCTATTGATCGTGTGTTTGGTAGTCGACTGGTCGAATTGATATCATAACACTGAAGACCTATTGATCGTGTGTTTGGTATTCGACTGGTCGAATTGATATCATAACACTGAAGGATAGCATCAACTACACGGTGTGACATAGAAATGAGTCACATTGTCTGAAATAAAATAACAATGTTTGTGTTTAATTTATGCATGCTTTGAAGTGTATGTTATTGTTATGAATTGTGTTGCTTGAAAATAAATAATAAATGATTTGTTTATGTTGATCTCTTATTTTTTCGTATAATTATATACAATGGAAATAGTCATGAATTTGTAATAGCCGTATAACTAAAGTGAGTCGAATTTAAAAGGCCTGTTGAAAAAGGCGGAAAGATAAATCCAAGCTCTGTCTCTCTCTCTCTCTCTCTCTCTCTCTTTTTTTCTCCCTCTCTCTCCCTCTCTCTCACTCTCCCTTTGTCTTTATTTCTCTGTCTCTCCCTTTTTCTTTAATTCTCTCTCTCTCCCTCTCTCCCTTCCTTTGTCTTTATTTCTTTTTCTCTTTCTTATTTGTGTTTGATGTTAGAGACGGAGAGAGAGAGGGGGGGGGGGATGAAGACATAAAGATAAATCCAAGCCCCCCCCCCTCTCTCTCTCTCTCTCTCTCTCGCTCCTTCTCTCTCTTCATTTTGTTTCTTTCTATCTCTCTCTCTCTCTCTTTGTCTTTATTTCTCTCTTTTTTTTTCTCTCTCTCTCTCCCCGTCCCTTTGTCTTTATTTCTTTTTCTCCTCCTCTCTTTGTGTTTCATGTTAGAGAAAAAAGAGAGAGAGAGATAGGTTATAACACTACTTTGCTCTTTTGTTCGTATTCCACAGTTTAATGATCACTTGGATTTAAATGATGACAAAATTAGGATAGATGTACTGTTATGTTCGAGCAGTCCTTTAATAAAGAATATGTACAATGTTTGAATGTTCACATGGATGTATACACGATTTAATTATGATTTATTTAATTACTATATTTTACCCATTCATTTCTTATGACAAACAAACTCACCAGGTAGTTTACGAAATAAAATAAAACATTGTGGGCTTTTCACTATTCTCTCTTTCTTGTTATTTAATTTTTTAATATAAAAAGTACTAATACAACCACATGTACTACTATAGTCCTATAGCTACTACTAAGTAATACAACTACATGTACTACTACTACTATACTACGACTGCTACTTCTCCTACTTTTACTACTATATTAAATACTGCTACTACGACTACTATATCAATGCTACTACTAATTTATTGTACTTCTCCTACTTCCTACCAATACTCCTACTTCTACTAATACTACTAGATAGCATCCCAAGTAAACTTAGTCCATGCCTCAATGACAAGGCATAGATTCAGATCAGATCAGATAATCAAGTTTATTCCATTCATCATAAAAAACATTTAGATACAATAACATACAAAATCACAAGATGTATAGTCAAAATAAACAAACATTACATAAGATAATAGTACAAAATAAGGTGATCTGGACAAAAACATAGCAAAAGTGAGTATTTATGTGAATGAGGAGGCAGCTAGAAAGGAAGGAAATGCCTTATTGGTGCTGCCACCTACAAAAAACTGAAAATTTGAAATTAGGATAAAAAGAGAGTATGAGTACAAGACCAGATTGAAGATTTACAGAATAACTACATTGTACAAGCATATTTACCAAAGAAAATAACAACAAACAAAAACTAACAAACAAAAAAGATATGTTTTTGTTTCTTACACTGACAGCAAACAAAACAACCAAACTAAAACACTAAAAAAACAAAAACAAAACCGACAAAACAATCAGAGAAAAAAACAAAACAAGAAACCTGATCAAACATTGCTAATATATCTACTGAGTAATAAAGTTTTATATCTCTTTTTAAAGACATTTAGTGATGGACTGGTTTTAATATATACTGGTAAACTGTTCCAGATTTTGGGCCCTTTGAAAAAAATACAGTTTTTAGCTAGAGAGGTGCGTACTTTAGGTAAATGAAAGTTTGAAGCTCCACGTGTATTATAAGAATGTACATCGGCATTATAACAAAAAATTTCCGAAATACTGTTTGGTATGTAATTTTTAAAACATAAGTACATAAAAGTTGCAATTTCATAATCAGAAAAATCAAATATATTCAACATATTCAGGTTATTAAATAACGGCTTTGTATGGGCAAGAAAATTCGCATGCGAAATGATTCTCACTGCCCTTTTTTGTAATCTGTATAAACGTAGTATTGAATATGTAGCCGAGGAATTCCAGGCTAGGTTACAGTATTGAAGATAAGGCGAAATAATGGAATTATAGATCATTTTGAGTATATTTTGTGGGAAATGCTTTAACTTATTTAAAATACCTATACTTTTAGAAATTTTCATGCAAATGACTTCAACATGCTCATTAAAGGATAACTTACTATCGATAGTGACACCCAAAAATTTTAAAGAAGAACAACGATCAATAATGTTACCATTCAACGAAACAACTATATCATTATAATCAATCGACTTGTTGGAAAAAATCATGTAATGGGTTTTATTTATGTTTAGAATTAACTTATTAGAAATTAGCCATGAATTAATTTTGATTATTTCACGATTGAAATGAATAATCAAACTTTCAATATTATAGTCGCTCAAGAACAGGCTGGTGTCATCTGCAAATAATATATATTGAAGTATGTGAGATGAGTTACAAATATCATTCATATAAATAAGAAACAAAAGAGGACCAAGTATAGATCCCTGGGGTACTCCACATCTGATGAACTCTGAATTAGATTCATGATTATTTACAAACACATACTGCTTACGATTAGACAGATAACTTTTGAAAAGATCTAAAAGAACACCACGAATACCATAATTATTTAATTTATATAACAAAATTGAATGATCTAAGGTATCGAAAGCTTTACTCAGGTCAAGAAATAATCCAATCAAGTTTTTCTTTTTATCAAGTGCATTACACACTTTACAAACAAAATCAACTAAAGCAGAAGATGTGGAGTACCCAGGGCGGAAACCGTACTGACTATTGGATATTATGTTACAATGATCAAGAAATTTAAACAATCGATTATAAAGACACTTTTCATAGATCTTAGAGAATACAGGTAACACAGAAATAGGTCTATAGTTATTAGTATTTGCAGTAGAACCACTTTTAAATACAGGTATCACCTTGGCGATTTTTAAATTATCTGGAAAGATTCCTGACATCATCGAAGAATTGAAAATATTGCACAACGGAAAACAAATAATGTGGATCACTTTTTTTACTATGGAAATATCTATCTCGTCGAAACCAGTACTCGATCGATTCTTAAGATTACAAACAATATCAATTATTTCTTTTGGAGTAATCGGCATAAAAAAAGCAGACTGATTATTTCTTTCTAAATATTGAAAATAATTACACGTAGAGTTGGTATCAGTATCTTGAATATTTTGCGTTAAAGACGGACCAATATTGATAAAAAAATCGTTGAATTCATTGGCAATGTTATAACTATTATTGATGGATCGATCATCTACAATGAGTTTGTCGACATGTGTCTTTTTGGAGAATTTGCCCATGGCCTTATTTATTAAATTCCATGTTTTCTTCATGTCAAATTGCACCTGTGAAAATTTGTCATGATAATATTTATTTCGAATCTTTTTAATTTTATTATTACATTCATTTCTATACAATTTATAAGAATTATGATTTTTTGGAGTTGGACAATTTATGTATTTTTTATATAAGCGGTATTTCTTCTTGCATATTTTACGTAAATCATCATTAAACCACAGTTTGTCTTTTCTGGGCTTATAAGGCTTCTGAACTTTTGGAAAACAACCATCATATATAGACTTAAATTGATTAAAAAAACAATCATAGATAATATTTGGATTTCCATTTTCAGATTGCCAACATACGGCTTTAAGCTTTTCGATAAATGATTGAATATTATTTTCACATATATCACGTTTCACAATGGGTGAATATTCTATGTTATCAATTATTTTATCATGAATGCAATACACTGGGAGATGATCGCTTATATCAGCAAATATAATACCACTCTTAATAGTTTCTATGTTATTAGTAAATATATTGTCAATTAATGTAGCTGAACTTATAGTAACACGAGTTGGATTAACAAGGAATGCGAAATAAGCCAAGTTTGTGTCATCATAACAGAGAGAAAATCAAGTTTTCTTTCTTGCAAATGAGCCTCTTAAAGAGCATGAGTTAAAGGTGATGCAAAGTTTTGGGAAATGTTGAAAATTGGATGTAGGCCTATAGTAATTCTTTAAAATGTTGATATGTTTAGATGCCCCTGTGGATGCTCTTATAAGCACTAGCAAATTTAGCCCCTAAACACTTCTGCTTTCGAGAAATTGAATTATCAAAATTTACTGGTGCTCCCGGTAAATTTTCAAATAGCGGCCTAATAGGCCATTCCATGGTAGCTGCGACCCGTGAAAATATCAGAATATGCAGTTCTGATCTTTCAATTTCCAACGGGAATAGCAAATCGGTCGATTAATTGTAGTCAAGAAACATTGTTTTAAAGCTAAAGTAATACAAGATACAAGATATTTTATTTGGTCTTTGCAAAACAAGTTACATAGAAATTTGTTTTCCACTGGCGTTACAGTAATATTCAAGAAAATACATAATTACTAGAAATAAATACATCACGTTTATAGAATGATATAGATGAAATAAGAAACAAATACATGCAAAAGATAATGATGCGACACAAATGGTCATTGGTACTTCAAATCATGAGTTTCAAAATTAAGCCTTGATCATTGGTATTTCAAATCATACAAATAATTAATTTCCGACGCAGAAGTTTAACGTTTAACCTGTGAGTTGAATTTATGAACAGAGTCGGGTACAAATGCATATCTGATTCGTGAAAGGCGGGTTGGGGTGGGGCGAAGTCGGATACCAGAACGATTAAATGAATAAAATAAATGAAGTGGAAAAGTATTGTCTTTCATGATTGCACAGACCTTATCAACAATGTGCTCAGTACAATGAGACTCGACAGAAGCTAATTCTACCCCAATTATGCGTTGTGCTATTTAACGTGGCCTTTCTAATTCATTCTTGTCCTGTTTTGAGAGATTGCCAAATGAACATATAATATTGAAAAGGAGGACACTCTTTATTATTGAATTGTAAAACAGGGTCAGGATTGTAAGTCCTGAGAGGGAGCTATACAACATAAGAGTTTGTAATGTACAATTTCATCACTTTAGACTCGAATTCAAGCGCAACAATGATCATTGAATATTGTAAAATTGCATATGCTTCCAACATGTTCATAATTAAACCAAATTCATGACCCCATACTAAAACCTTTTCACTTTTCTACGCAATTGTACAAATTAATACAAACAGGTTTTCGGACTGAAATAATTAAACAATTCGTAAAAGCTTTTCACTCACATTGAATAATGCAGCTCAAATGTATTGGTCCAACCGTACAAGGGGATGTTGACAATACTTTGTGTAAAGGCTACTATAGCAGCAGAGTGAGGTTTCGATCATTACACGGAATATTAGTACTGCACGAATGACTTTTTCAATGCCATACAGGTTGTCATCTGTAAAAGGGAATCAACTTCTGAGTTGCGAATACTTTTGCCATACGAACAGTACTCTACGTAAATAACAACTTACAAACATCTCCCTCTAGCTTAATTTCTCCCTCATTTCACTTCCTCACCGCCCTTCATGCACTCTCTTTCTCTCTCTCTCTCTCTCTCTCTCTCTCTCTCTCTTTTGATCAGGCTACCGTGATTTAAGGCAACTCAAGTGCCCGAGAGATATATGTTTTGATGGATTGTTGGGGGGGGGGGGGGGGGGGCAGAAAAGGTGGAGTATAAATTGGCGTGGGGTCCAGGGGCAAAGCCTCGGCGGGTGTCAAGGGGCGGAGCCCCAAGAAGCTCGATCAGGGTTTTTAGGCATTTATTACGGGCAGATGAGCATCGATCCAGGGGCGGAGGCATATATTTACGATCAGATGAGCATATTTTGATAATACCTTATTTGTGACACTGGCACGCAGGTCACTAATTGGAGTGCGGTCCAGGGGACAGAACCCCCGCCCAGATAACAATACGACGTTACGCCAACGTGGGGCCAACGTAAGCTGTTACGTTGGTCCAACGTCGCCAACATGATGTTGGGCCAACGGCTTTCTTGCCGGCGGGCCAACGTTGGCCCGACAGTGACAAAATGACATTAAGCCAACATCGGACCAACGTTATGCCAACCCCTATCCGACCATATGTGCCGATGTCCTCCCGACATTGAACCAACGTTATGCCAACCTCTTTTCCACCGTATACCGACGTCTTTCCGACATTGGACCAACGTCATCCCAACCCTTTTTTAACCATGTGCCGACGTACGACCAACGTTATGCCAACCCCTATCCCACCATGTGCCGACGTCGTTCCGACATTGGATAAACGTTATGCCAACCCTTATCCCACCATGTGCCGACGTCTCCTCGACATTGGCCCAACGTTATACCAACCCCTTTTCAACCATGTGCCGACGTCTCCACGACGTAGGGCCAACGTTATTCCAACCCCTATCCCACCATGTGCCGACGTAGTTCCGACATTGGACCAACGTTATGCCAACCCCTATCCCACCATGTGCCGACGTCGTGGGCTGTTACGTTGCGCCATCGTCGCCAATATGATGTTGGGCCAACGGCTTTCTTGCCGGCGGGCCAACGTTGGCCCGACAGCGACAAAATGACATTAAGCCAACATCGGGCCAACGTCCCCCCGACGTATGACCAACGTCATGTCAACCCGTATCCCACCATATGCCGACATAGGACAAACGTAATGCCAACCCCTTTTCCACCATGTGCCGACGTCTCCCTGACGTAGGACCTACGTAATGCCAACCCCTTTTACACTATGTGCCGACGTCTCCCCGACGTTGTCCTAACATAATGCCAACCCTTTTCCCACAAAGTGCCGACCCCTCCTCCACCATGTGCCAATGCTAGACCAACGTTATGCCAACCTCTTCTCCACCATTTGCCGACGTAGAAGCAACGTTATGCCAACATTGTACCTCCCCTTTCCAGTTCATGCCAACATCCTTCTGACATTACCAACACCAACTCAAAAACATATTCACACCAACATCAGTCGTCCGTTCATAAGAACATCGTCAAGATCATATACTACATCGGACATGTACAATCATTCAAACACATGCATCACAACGTGACAAGGAAAAGCCAAGTAGTTTAAGATTGGATTAAATAAATAAACAGAGCAAAATCCACAAAATGAAAATAGTAAAAATTTCATCAAAATTAGACTGAATTTGAGAAAAGTTCATTATAGAACTCGACTTAGATCCCTCTGGAACATATGTATAATAACAATATTGCAGCAAGAGGGACATGTTATTTTAATTTCGTCATGTCTATTATCTGGTACATTTTAATCACTATCAAAAATTGATAACAACTTATTTGTCCCATTTTAATGAAAAGTTCACCATCTTGCTTCTTAGAATTTGCTCTGAATACATCCCTCTCCCTCCAAAACAAAAGAACAAGGAAAATAAACTGATTTTGTGATAAAACATACTTTATTTTATGTGTAATAAACAAACT
Organism: Strongylocentrotus droebachiensis; assembly: GCA_035222895.1. NCBI lineage: Eukaryota > Metazoa > Echinodermata > Echinoidea > Camarodonta > Strongylocentrotidae > Strongylocentrotus > Strongylocentrotus droebachiensis. Next base: position 291,500 of record JAVYIG010000867.1, on the reverse strand, counting down.
GTTGTAAATGTGAATACAATTATGGTACATCTTTCGTTGGTATTTTCGTTTGAATTCAAAAAAGATGTAAACATAGTTTCAAGTTCAAGGTATCTAAATGTGTCACAATACAGGCCTACTATCAATGAATGCTAGGACGATAGGAGCTGTTATAAAATGAAGTGTTGCTTACACGTAACACAACATAATATACTGAAATTCATTGTACGAATATAATAAACATTCCTCACAACTTCCCGAGTAAAACAAAACAAACTTTCTGGCAGACGAACACGATTGCTTATGACAAGATTCCTCTACATATGTACAGCACAAAAATATAAAGAAATAAAAAAAGTGTCCACCGTTTGCATACCAAGAACTAGGCAATTAATGTAAACAATTTTCCATAAAAAATAAAAAAATAAAATTCAGAGAAATTGCCAACAATTTTTTATGCTTAGGCATTTCAGAGATGCTGATACATTTCGTCGCCATATCTATTGTTAACACATCTACAAACTGTTTTTCAGGAGGGATAGGTTACATTGCTTGAATTTTTTTAAATGTTTATATAACAAGAGAGGAAATTTGAAAGAGAAGTAAGAAAGAGCAGAGCTTGTAAAGGGAAAAACACAAGTTTCTTCACTCTAATATACCACTTTCAATATTTCTTTAAATTGAGAAGAAGGTAGTACGAAAAACACTCAGTCACTTAGATATATGAAATATTTTTTCTTACCTTTGAAATTCTTTATAGCATGCATTTAGTTGACACGTTATACAGGCATTCAAATCAATTACGACCTTCTTCGGCTCATGGTATAGATCTCTTTCTAAAATTGGGCCATTAGTGAAATTTCACAACAAATAACAAGTAAAGATGCTTAGCACACTATTTAATAACAAAAGTTATTGTTTATGTTGTGTACAAAACATATGCCTGCAGAGCTGGCTAGCAAGCACCGTAGCTTGCCTAAGCGGAGATCGTTCTTGATATAACATCACTAATCCTTTGGTCAATCATTCCGAGGAACTCTGAGAATTGTAAGGGGCGGGGTCCACCATTAGACGAGCAACTTGGAGAGGTTTTCAAAAATTTGTAAAAAATATAAGGAGGCATTTATTTATAAAACAATTGTTATTATGTTGCTTTAAAAGGGTCTTGATACAAGACATAAAAGTTTTAATTTCCTAAGGCAGTGGACCTTTAAAGAATGTGTTAGTCGGAATCAAAATCTTGTCTAGCTTGTGGTGGTTCAAGTTCGGCATCTGCGGCAAAAAAAAAGAAGGAGAAAGAAACCAAACAAGATTTAAAAGCAGATCATGGAAACATCACCTTGAAATAGTACGGATATTAATCAAAGAGTACAGCATTCAAGGGAAGTAGTCCTGAGTGGCACATCCTCCCTAGTTTTGATGAAATTTCATGGATAGAAGTACTTTGTCATGAAAATAACTTTGTTCAAACTTTAGAGCGAATGACCCAGTAGTATGGAAATTAGAAAGGAATGGACTTCTTTTATTTTTGTCTTGTTTAATTAGAATAGCATCACTCTTCTTAACAAAGGAAATATACATTTGAGGTAAAATGGCAGTAATATTCTTCAATAGAAAGAACCAATTTATAGTATCTGCTTGCTCAGTGTTGAGATGCTTGATTGTAACAGTTTAAAGCCCCTCTTAAGTGTTGGATCCCAAAATTAGCGAAAGAATAGATGGCACAATCTCACTTAAATGGTATGATGTAAAAGAGGATGTCATTAACACCCGGACACTTCTGCAAATAGAATATTGCCCTAACAAATGTGTTTGAAGTAGAATATGGATGAAAGAATACAAAATTTGCGTTTTCTGCATACAACACAAAACCCTTAGTTAGTAAGTTTGTATTCTTTCTAATTTTTAGGACAAATGTTTGAAGAAGAGTGGCATTCTCTTTCACATCATTATAAAATTGAAGTGAAATGTGAAGCTCCCAATACTTGAGAGAGCTCGAGAGGCTTCAAAGTAAAAACAAAAACACAAAGCTATATCGTTAGTTGCTTATACAAGAAACAAATCAATTGACTGTGTTTTGTTTTTTGTGGCACCCTGCATTCAGAATTGTTTCCAAAAAAATACTGCTATAAGCAGTATTTCATGATTTGTTGTTGTTGAATAGTTTTATAAGTGATCACAATGCAGTTTCTCAATATAATCAGGAAAAAGATGCTTGCATCCGTTAGCAGCTATGTCATACACAAACGTACATTAATCCAGCCCTTACAAAAAAGTTCTATAGAATTCTATAAAAAAAATTCTATAGAATTTCTATACGCAATTCTATAGAAATGTTTTATAGAAATTCTATAGAAAAGTGGGCCACTTTTCTATAAGAATTCTATAGAAATCTATAACGGACCTCTATAGAATCTCTATAAAACATTCTATAGAATGGCCTTTAGAAATTCTATAGAATTAGTTTTATAGAATTCTATAGAATTTTTTTATAAAGAATTCTATAGACCATTTTATTCTATAGCAATTCTAAAGAAATGTTTTATAGAGATTCTATAGAAAAGTGGGCCACTTTTCTATACAAATTCTATAGAAATCTATAACGGACATCTATATAATCTCTATAAAACATTCTATAGAATGGCCTATAGAAATTCTATAGATATTTTTTATAGAATTCTATAGAAGTTTTGTTGTAAATAATTCTATAGACCATTATTTACCAGTTGAAAACCAGTTTATTATTCAGTAGCGACCAGCAATCAATTGATAATTAATAATCAACATTGCATGACATCTGGCCACCGACTAAACCATATTTATATAGACTCCTGCAATTGCTCCATCACAATGATCATTTGAAGCAAAATACAGTTGAGTATATATTGTTAATTAAGTAGTGCGGAGATCTTACATACATATACAAAATTATACATGTTTTTACTGGTTAGTAAATTACATATATTAATATATCTATTTTAAGTCTTAAGTTACATGTTTAAAAAAATCGTACATATATATTATATTTGTCAATAATTGTCTAAGAAAATATAAATCACAAAATTGATGTTAATTGTCACATTTGCTTGACAGATCATGATAATTACATTTTCTGTGAAAACATGCTAATTATCATGAATATGCATGAGATACATATCTTCATATAGAAAAAAAATTCTATAGAATTCTATAGAAATTTAGATCTATAGGAAACTTATTCTATAGAATTCTATAGAGAAAACTGATTTCTATAGACATCCTTAAAAATCCTATAGAGAAGTGGGGACGCCATTTTTTATATTAAATTTTCTATAGAAATTTAAATCTATAGAAAACTTATTCTATAGAATTCTATAGAGAAAACTCATTTCTATAGACAACCTTAACAATTCTATAGAGAATTAACTTTTCTATAGAAATTTCAATCTATAGAAAACTTATTCTATAGAATTCTATAGAGGAAACTGATTTCTATAGACAACCTAAAATATTCTATAGAGAATTAACTTTTCTATAGAAATTTAAATCTATAGAAAACTTATTCTATAGAATTCTATAGAGGAAACTGATTTCTATAGACAACCTTAAAAATTCTATAGAGAATTAACTTTTCTATAGAAATTTAAATCTATAGAAAACTTATTCTATAGAATTCTATAGAGGAAACCGCTTTCTATAGAGAATTTTTAAAAGTTCTATAGAGAATCTGGAATGTTATAGAGTTCTATAGAGTTCTATAGAACTCTATAAAGCGTTCTATAGAATTCTATACAACTTTTTTGTAAGGGAGTACATTTGTACTTTGTGTGCAGGGCACAACTATAACGAATACTAAGAAGTGCTATCCTGTCTACATGTATAACTAAATACAAAATGAATAAAATGCCAAATGACATACCCATATTTCTGAATGTTGAGGTCAATGGGGTCGTTGGGGTCGACAGTGTTCTGGAGGTTGACGGGGTCGATGTCAAAGGGGTCCTTGGTGCTGTTGATGCTGTTCTGGATGATCGAGGTAGGGGTAGCTGGATCTGGAAGGGTAGAGGAATCTGGAATTTGTTGTGAAGTTGACGATATGAAATGCAGGATTTAATATTTAAATTTCAGAATTGTAGGGATTATAGGAGAAAAAAGTATTGGGATTTGGAAGAGCTATATAGATTTGAATGTATTGATAAAGAACGTCAGAATTTAAAAATAAATAATTAGAATATTTACCTTCAGTTCAAATTATAGCAATTCAATATACATGTGCATAAACAATAAAAACTAACTTGAAAATGAGAATAAAAGTGCAGCAATAATCAAATTTGTGAATGAAAATTATGGGATCGATCAGTAATTACCCCCCGCCCCCAATAGTTTTTCCTATTTACTATTTGATCAAATTGAGGTTCTTGGCCAATTGAGACTTTAAATGATTGCAAATTCCCAAATGAGGGTAATTCCCACCAGCTATACCTCTTTCACATCACACTCACAATCCACTAAATGTGTTGATACACATTTCTTGCATATTTTGGCAGACTTGGCACACTCCCTTGTAAGCGGGATGTCTGAATTCACAGCGCCAATCTCGTAATTTATTCCTTTTCGAACTGAATCATCATCAGCATTATCTATATTGAGCTACTTCAGAGTATAGTATAGACCTACTTCTAAATCTGAAAGTATCAGAGACTATAATATCATTTAGATATGCATAAAAAAAATGATGCGTCTTCCCATTCAGCTCTATATATCAAGATCAGTATTTGATTCAATTGGTCTTTCAAACAATGCATCAGCACCTTCAACACTTGTAACACCAACAGATTCACAATCATTTGATTCATGGTCGATATTGCATAGTGGGATGAACATCATCATTGTCACGGACGCTGCAACATGGTGCATCAGTACCTAGGTCTAACTCTAAGTCAGGAACATATTAACATTTATCACGGCAAACACTCAATGCATCTGATGCCGACACTTCGGCCCCCATCATAGCCATCATAGCCATCACTCACACTTCAATTGCACGCAGCGGTTGTGCATGCTAAGCGTACGCCGAGCAGTACACTCGTATACTCACTTTCACTTTCATTCGGACAGGGAATTATCAATGATTACTTTAACAATTTCTCATGCTATTTCCCTCGCTTTGTGACGGGGAGTTCTCACACTATACAATTTATCAGTTTCACGCGACATGCTCACAAAAATAACGTTGAAAGAGAAAGAAAATCATTCATTTACCATGCAGTGTTGGTACTCCCCGGCAACTGATCCAGACAAATGGACAGGATCATATGGAAAACTTACGCGCATCTGCTCTGCGCCTCGTCGCTTATCCTGTTAAGCACGGGGAACGTACACCAAAAAAGCCATGTTTTGATATAATTGCTGGTATTACGGGAAAATGGAAATTTTAAAAAAAATCTTCGGACGGTTTCTTATAATTTGAAATGTCGTCTTAAAAATGATACTAAATTTGGGATTATTCTTTCAGGGGAAACGGTTGCCATTTTCCCCTAAAAGTTTTGACTTTTTCAGCCTGCCTATGGAGATTGCACTGTTTTTCCCCTTTTTTGTCGGGTTTCGCTCAGTCAACCAGTCGGCAAATCTTACACGAGTGACGTATAAAAAATCTTCGGACGGATTCCGAAACCTTGACATCCCACCTTTACGTTGGTATAACGATTGTTTTCATTTGTGGAGGGGAAACGGTGGCATTTTCCAACCAATAAAAAGTAGCTTTTCATAGTAAACCAAGGTGACTGGGATAGTGTAGCGCTATAGCTACTCACAACGAGTGCGCCCGTACCGTACAAACGATGCACAGTTATAGCTTCCGTGCAATCGCTGTAGAGGTCAGTGTGTGTATTTAACGCAGTGCGTACAGAGTCGGTGTGCGTTGCGCTCAAAATCTCGGAGACCGCATCATGTCTATACATGCGCACCCGAATGGGTCATTGCACTCCAACTAGAGGGAAGTCAGTATAATCATTGGCAGAGGGAATGAGTTCGATTTCGTCTACGGTGTGATGGCAAGCCTCTGTTGGTGTAGTCTACCGTAATTTTGCATGTATTTAACTAGGTGAGTTTCATTTCTAATTCTAGTTTGTTAGTGTTAGTAAGTAGTCAACGAGAGCAAGCGCTCGCACCCCCGCTTTTTCGCATTGGACTAGTCCGGTCAGTGTACTTTCACGCAAGAGTCGAGTGCACTTGAGCGCTCTCTCTTCGTGAAAGCGGTTGTTTAGTGCTGTATTCTTTTATGCGCGTTTAGGGCTAAAAGTTTTCCATATGTGGCTGATGTACGTTGCAATTGCATGAGCACATGGGCATGCGCACGCATGCAATTTTTTACCCGGATGTAGCGGTACTAGGTCGTATTTGCTACGTTGGCCCAACGTCATATAGCCAACCAATATATACATGCACTATTTATCAGTAAAGATGGAGACGATATAGACCAACGTTAAGCCAAGGTTGGCCCAACGTCGCATAGAGCCAACATATCCACCATTTCTCAGTAAAATTTGAAACGATGGACCAACATTGAGCCAACGTTAATAGCCAAACGTCGAATAGCCAACCAACAGCCAAAATTTATCAGTAATAATTGAGACGATGGACCAACGTTCAGCCAACATTGGCCCAACGTCGAATGCATGGCCAGCCAAAAGCCAACATTTAAAATTTAAAATTGAAACGATGGACCAACGTTCAGCCAACGTTAGCCCAACGTCGAATAGCCAACCCAAAGCCACCATTTAAAAGATAAACTTGAGACGATGGACCAACATGAAGCCAACATTGGCCCAACGCCGAATAGCCAACTAATAGCCAACATTTATAAGTTCAAATTGAGACGATGGTCCAACTTTCAGCCAACATTGGCCTAACGTCGAATAACCAACCAAACGCCAACAGTTATCAGTAATATTTGAGACAATGGACCAACGTTCAGCCAACATTGGCCCAACGTTGAAAAGCCAACCAATAGCCACCATTTATCAGTGAAAATGGTGACAATGGACCAACGTTCAGCCAACATTGGCCCAACGTCGAGTAGCCAACCAATACCCACCGTTTATCAGTGAAAATGGCGACAATGGACCAACGTTCAGCCAACATTGGACCAACGTCGAATAGCCGACCAAAAGCCAACATTTATCAGAAATAAATGAGGCAATAGACCAACGTTCAACCAACATTGGCCCAACGTCGAATAGCCAACCAATACCCACCGTTTATCAGTGAAAATGGCGACAATGGACCAACGTTCAGCCAACATTGGACCAACGTCGAATAGCCAACCAAAAGCCAACATTTATCAGAAATAAATGAGACAATAGACCAACGTTCAACCAATATTGGCCCAACGTCGAATAGATAACCAATAGCCAACATTTATCAGTGATAATTGAGACGATGGACCAACATTTAGCCAACATTGGACCAACGTCGAATAGCCAACCAATAGCCACCATTTATCAATGAAAATGGCGACAATGGACCAACGTTCAGCCAACATTGGCCCAACGTCGAATAGCCAACCAATAGCCACCATTTATCAGTGAAAATGGCGACAATGGACCAACGTTCAGCCAACATTGGCCCAACGTCGAATAGCCAACCAATTGCCACCATTTATCAGTAAAAAATGGCGACGATGGCCCAACGATTAGCCAACGTTGGCTTGCCAACTGCGACCCTGCCGACCGTGGCCGACGTTGGCCCAACGCCGTATTGTTATCTGGGCGGAAGCTCAGGAAACTCGGTCAGACCGCAGGTCGTATGCTAATGAGCAAAACCGGCCTGTTTTATTTCCAATCCCGCGAGCGCTCGCTCCGTCATCTAACGTCTCGCGAGTCACGAGATTTTTGTACCGTGTACTGGGAGCTCGAGTGCAGTTTAAGAGAAAACCACGCTTTCTGCGGTCGCCATGTTTAGGTGAGTACATAGTCCGTTTTCTTGTGTCTATTATCGTTCTTTTTCTGTGAAATTTGAGTAAAATTTCGTATAGAAAACACGTCATAACCACACGCCTTTCTTTAGGAACTGTTTTTGCAAGCCTCTAAATGTTGCTGGATCCTGACCCTGTCATAAAATGTACGATTTTAATTTGTTTTTAATTGCCATCTGCAGATGTTGACGATTCCATCGATGTGTAATTTGTCCCGGCTCACAAATTAACAATATAAGTATTTGCCCCCCTAAAGTTATGAATATTTAATTAGTTGATCGTCTTGAAACCGTGAACGATGTGCACAAAGTCACGTGATGCCGGAATCCGAACTTAAGAGGCCATTTTCGATGAACGGTCAAGTTTTTATAGTGTAGTCCCGCGTACTTACATTTTTGTGTTTAAACCACTCGTTAGGTAACCAGTCGCAAACATTGAAAGAAAAGATCGAAGAGTCGAATTCATGAAGCAAATATGTTATGAATTTATCAAATTTACATATATAACCGTAAAAAAATATATGGTTAATAAAAAGGTGTTCCAAATTCTATATATTTTTGCTGGATCAAGGTAAGGAGATTGATGTAGATTGTGTCTTGACTTGAGTCTTGACTTGAGATGAGTTGAGTGATCAGTGATGATGTGATGTCTGATGGTGATGGAGCCAAGTATTTGCACTTGGCTACTTGCAGTTCTAAACGTCTAGTGACAGTAACTTAGATCATGACATGGGTGAGAATCTGTGATGAAAATCAAGCAAGACCCAGTTTTTTATTATCAAAATCAGTTTGTAATTAACTTGGGTCACAGCATGCAGCAGCCTGTGCATCTGCCATGACTGGGCGCTGCGCCTGCAGTGATCCATTAAATTGAGCTGTGTTGAACCGAGATTGAAGGCACTTTTGCCGCTGAATTTTACCAGACTTTCTGGTGTGGGGTCTAGATTTAAACGTATTTAATTTTTTTTTTTTTTTTATCAACAGTGACTCATTCTTTTTCTTTTGTTTCCCTTTTTTCGTTCCATGTAGGAGATGGCAGATTCATGTATACGGTGACTCAATTGTTCGTGGTGTAAGTTTTGATCAGGATCAGTTTGGTGGCAAAATATTCTGCTATCCGGGTGCCACTGTTAGGAGTCTTCGACAGGTAATTAGAGCACAAACAGACTTTGACTCTACAGTGGATGCAGTCGTAATCCATATTGGAACTAACAATCTCGGCAATAGTGTCTGGGAAAGAACTGGAGGACAATATAGAGATTTGATTTTTAGTGTACGTGAGAAGTACAGAGAATCAAGAATATTTATTTCCGCAATCTTGCCTCGTTGGGACGATGACAGTGCTTATGAGCAGTCTCTTTATTTTAATTTGAAATTACATTGTTTGACTAAAGAATTTTTCAATTGTACTTTCGTCGATTGTACTCGACTATTCTCCTTTTCATTTGAGCACTTTAAGTTTGATGGATTACATTTAAACAAGCGAGGAAAAACCACCTTTTCCAAGGAACTTTCTACCATATTACTGAGGAATCTTGATCCTGTAAAGCCCACGGCAAACAAGTATGTGCCTGCAGAACTATTAATATTATGGACCCCTCCACGTAAAAGAAAATCCACCTGTACACAACACCAGCCTGCACACCACAAACCAACCAACTCATCGGAATCCGGCCCACCCAACTCATCAGAATCATCCAACTCGTCCAAATTACCCAAATCCTGCGTAGCACCCACTTTATCTACCCAATGTAACGGACAACCAAAGACAATGCCGAGGCCAAGGAAAAGGAGGAGGAAGAAGAGGAAGAAGCATGTGGAGAAAGACGAGCAGGGGTTCATGACCCACGCGAAGCCTGCCCGACAACCAGTCCGGCCCCCCGACCTTCCTGCAAACATGTTCATCCCGGATGTTTGTCCAAGATGGTCAATCCGCTACAAGGACCTCGGTCAAGGACCTCTACGTTCCCCCTGTGAGCTTCCAGGAACTCATTCTCCTTACATCCACAGAAGGCTACGAGGGAAAATGAAACGTCGTCATCTAAACGCGAGCAAACGTCAAAGACGGCGTAGAAAGGTATCTTAGCTCATGGCACATTAGTATTTTTGAGTACGAGTTTTCTCATTATAGTTGTCATTGTAGAGAAATCAGGGCAGCGTTTCATCAAACCATCATGAGTACAATTTCACCGACATCCCATTGAAACCTGTGTATTAAAATTAACACGCACTTCAATGGGATGTCTGTAAACTTGTGCTTATGACGGTTTGATGAAACGATGCCCAATTGCTCTTGCCCAACCTTGCCTAGTACCCTTATTTTAAAGTTCATATTCCACCCAATATTACATTTTTCTTGAAATGTTTGTTCAAAAATATTTGCTCTATATTTGCTCTATGTGCACATTATGAAGGGTCATAAACTGATTGAGGACATGTGTACTTCCAGAACCTGTTTTGTCCAGTGTAAACTGTACACAAAGAAGAAGAAATATCCCGTCTTTCCTTTTATTTGCATACACATTTCATTCATATGTAATTGATATACTCATGTTTATTTTTCGAGTTACATTAAATGTCATTTTGTTATGTTAATATTTCAATTTATTTTTGGACTGAGAATCAATTTGTTCATTATCCCTTTTTTCTTTTTTTCCACTATTATTTCACAGATTTCATACAGACGGTACCTCTGCATCCTCAGTAACCTTCCTAAGTTTGTGCAGCAGGGGTAAAGCCTTGCAAGAAGGAGCAGTGTGGACCCTGTGCCTTATGCAAACGTTCATCCACAAGGTATTGTCACCTGGTGACCATCATATCAACGACACTCAAGGCGGCAATCGTGGCTGCTCATCCAAGTACCAAAGACACAGACTGCATATGCAACGCCTGCCGGATTAAGTATAACAACAAAGCAAAAGATTCAAAATATACACCAGAAAAATCTCGTGAAAAAGTCAGGTCTCAGTTATGTATTCTCTCCAATGAGGGGCGGTGTCAGAGCAATTCTCAAGTTGATTCAAATATTTCTGTTGAACAATTCAATCGTGCATTTGACCTTCAATATTTGTTGTTGCCCTCCCCTACACCTTTGTGCCATCAACATAGATTAGAAGTTGTGCATTTCAAAGAACTCACAGAATGTGCTGTCTGTGGTCACTTGTTGAAAGTAATTCAGTCAACTAAATTTTATAGGTTGGATGAATGTGAAAAAGTAAGCATGGAAAAACTGTTACTTATTAATGAAGCCTTCAGAGTTAATGAAGGAGATCTGATTTGTAAACAGTGCTACAATTTTTCATCTAGACAACAAGTTATAACGGACTTAGAAAAAACTATAGAAAGCATTGAGACCACTCTTTCAGAGGTGAGCCATGATGAGGAAGATTCTGTTAAGCCCAAATCCATTCTTAAGAGATTGTGTAAAAAAACTTTCAAGGAAATATGTAAATGGTTGAAAAGTTGTTGTGGATTTTTACTAGCAGATGCATATGATTATTTCTTGAGGGAGTTGGAAAAAGTCTTGGACAAGAACTCTGACAAATATGAGCAATGTTCAAAAAAAGGTAGCTGGTTAATGAGTAGAATATTGGGCAAGTTTGGATGTATATTATCTGTACACAAATCCACTAAAAAGAAGGGTGTTTTCTTGTATCTGACTTCTGCCACTATCGAGCAGTTGTTAGAAAGCTTACATAATGCAAATTCACACTTACGGTTGTTGAAAAAAGGTAATGTCAGACAAGAAGATGATATTTCAACCCTACCTTTGGAAACCGAGTCTCAAACACTAGACCATATGTATCGTGCACTCATACTTGAATGCAATACGAGACTTAAAAATCAATCTAAGAGAATTAAAGAATACTATACTAGGGACCCTCTGTCAATTGATAAGTTCAATTTCAATGAAGCTCTATCATCTTTTGATCCTGTTATTTGGAATGTTGTATGTCTTCTTACCTCAAATTCTGAGGAAATACATGCTTTCAAAAAGACTTCTTTGCATGTAGCTAAGGATTTACTTTCATTTCCTAATGATCATACACCTTTTGGGATGCAAAGAAAGATCCGACGAATTGTACTAGTGTTCATACTCCAATTTGTGCTTAGCGAGTTTTGCACATATCCTTTTCATGTAATTATGGCTAATGTAATCAAGGGACTGACCCATTCTTCTACCCTTATTACCATAGGGAACAGATTAGGATTTTGTTGTTCCGAGGACACATTAGAAAGGCTTTTGCAAGCTGTAAAAGATTCTAGAGAAGTTAATGGTCCTTTAGATCTGCTAGATTTACAAGCTGTTACACATGTCACAATAGATAATATAGATGTGTTGGCTTCTCATGCTGCCGTGAACCCAAACCAACCAAGGAGTTGGCATGGTACGTCAATAATGGCTCAGCAGCCAAAGCCATTTTCTTAACGTTTGGATCCAAAATATGAATTGTTAGATCATGTCACCACTCAACATGATAGAAGTAACCTAATATCCAACAAAAGAAAAAAAAAGCCATCAATAATGGCTCAGCAGCCAAAGCCATTTTCTGAACGTTTGGATCCAGAATTGTTAGATCGTGTCACTACTCAACATGATGGAAGTAACCTAATATCCAACCAAAGAACAAAAAAGCCATCAGTTCGTAAGAAAATCAAGTTGGATCATGTTCCCAGTCATCCAAGCAAAGATGATTTCATGCCAACACAGTTCAAAACCAACGTGCAGTCTCAGCTTTCTTGTGATTCATTTGTTTTATCGGAGGAAGAGGTGGAATCCCTAACTCAAGTTCATAATGATATGATACTCTATATGTGTGAAAGATTTGTTTCTGTTGAAAGTGATCAATCTTCTTTACCTATTGTTCCAGGCTTCAAATGCAAACTTCTTTTAGACTCGGACAATGTAGAAACTGAGATTTCTAAGTTTTCCTATATGTATGTGCTTGATGAGCCAGCAGACTCGCGTCAAACTTTATTAAGATCACTTCACCTCTTGTACGATTCATTCAAAGTATCTAAAGACATTAATCACCTTGTCGTTGCTGGTGATGGTGCCACTTTTAAACTTATTCTTGACATCAAACAGGAATATGGCGATTCCATGGAATGGTTAATACCATACATAGGTGACTGGCATCTCCTCAAAAACTACCAAGAAGTGATAATGAAAATATTCTGGGATTCAGGGCTTAAAGATCTTGCCAAATCAACACACAAGAATATGACGCTTAACAGTCTATGCACCTGTTCCAATTTTAAACGTACTCATAGATTTCTATTACAGGCTCATGAAGCTATATTAATGTTACAGTTTCAGTGTTTTCTTGACCAGAGAAATATCACCGATGACTCTGAGGCTCTTTCTAATACATTTTTTCTGGACAGTGTTAAATCTTTAATACAGTCACTTGTAATTAAAGATGGTAATATTGATGCAAGCACTTTCAAAGATTTGCAGTCAGAGTTTTCCCAGTCCCCAATGTTTACATCAATGAAAGAAGAATTCCTTGTTTTCCGTAAGGAAATGTCAGACAAACTAGAAACTTTTAGGTTTTGGGATAGATTTGTGCATGAAGACTGCATGGCATATATTCATCTGTTCATTGCAATTCGTTCACGTAACTGGCATTTAAGAAATGCAGCTGTAAAGGAGATGGCTCCATTATTTCAAGCCTGTGACAGGCAAAACTACTCTAAAATGATCCCTTTGCACATAGGTTTTATGCAGGCATTACCAGACTACATACTGAAGCATTTTGAAAATGGTGCCTTTGCTTCTAATATCAAGGGAACAGAGTTATCATCTCTAGGTCTTGATGAGGCACACGAGATGACAATTAACAAGGATATTAAAATGTCTTGGTCACGTAGTTTGCCAAAGAATATGGATAGAATAGCTGGCACGATCCAATACCAAGCAAAACTCATCTCTAATATTCAGGATGAATTAGACGTGTTTACACCAAAGAAGATTGTCCTTCATCGTGATCTTTCTCCGTCTGTTATAAAAGCAGAATTTGCTAATGTTAAAATGTATTTTGGTAAATTGTTAACAACACAGATGTTTTTACCGAATCAAGAGCCTCAGTTATATCATGTCTTTACTAATGTGCCTGCTACCAAGGACCAACAGGCAAGCCTTCTGTCATATCGTCAAATTGGTCAAGATTCTTATTTACTTTTTTGTAAATTTCAAATCTTAAAAGATTCTAGCAACAAGAAGCCTGTTACCCGAAGGCACAAGCTCAAAACATTTGCTAAATCTAAAGTAACACGAAGAAGAATGACAAACCTTGAAAAAGAGAAAAAAATGATAACCTTGTGTTACAAGAGAACGATCGCTTTCTCAGAAGATAAAGGCTTACCTATCAGTACCCTTTGTCAATTTGTAGAGAAGCCGCGTGCTATTTGTAACTCTAACGACTTACCTCATAAAGGTGCTAAATGGGTTATGTATGACATTTTCAATAAGAGATATGGTGAGAAATTTAATATCATTACATGTAACCCTAAAATAACATTGCCAGGAGCTTGCTATATAGCAGAAGGGATGAATATAATTTATACCAGCCCTTTGAGACAGTTCAAGACGTTTTTAGATTATGCAACATTTTTAGTCCGCCGTTGGATACTTTCTAGCTACAGAAAAGGCTTCATTGATGTAAGAATATTATTTGACCAAGTGGATACACAGGGATTATCACCCAAAGCAATAGAGCGTTCTAGGAGAGATGAGAGTGGTGATGATATAGAAGCAAACTACAATAATATAGCAGATGATACTGTCCTTCCTGTGAACTGGTTCAAATTTTTAAAGGTCAGGACACAGAAACATTGCCTAATTCGATATTTGTCAAGCAAATTCATTGAACTTGTTAAGGATCAGTTGTTAGATAATCAAATATTTATAACATCTGGAGGATTTCATGTAGGGCTAGAAAAAAGACCAAATTGGACAGGTGTCAAAGTGACAAAGAAAGGTACTGAATATCACTCCTTAATTCACAATCATGAAGAAAGTGATACACAGATTTTTCTTCATGTTTTTGATACGCAATGTACAGATATATTAATATATTCTATTGATAGGGACATTGGTATCATTGGTTTACCCTTGGAATTTGGGAGCAAGACTGTGTGTATTCAGTATAGATGTAAAGTTGGTGAGGAAAAGTATTTAAATATCAATCTCTTACAAAATGCAATAATGACAGATTCTGACCTTTCATGTATAGTTGATAAAAATATTAGTATTCTCAAGTGTGTGCAAATGATATATATCTGCTCAGGATGTGACTTTGTGTCCTATTTTGCGCATGTAGGAAAAAGTATGTTTTTCAATGTATTTGTGCAATATGCCTCCTTCATTTCAGGTGACAGCATTGATACTTCGTTAGGAAATTTGACATGTTCCACAGTTGGATCAGATAGTGACAAGGGTCTTCTTTCCTTTTATAGGTTTATATTGTGTGTTTATTTTAAAGCAAACAGAGCCTTTCTTCATGACTATGATTCACCCTTACAACTTTTTAACACAGTTTCTGGTACTTCAATACTTAAACATCATCAGGAAGCATTAGCTATAGTCCGTAAAGCTTCATGGATAGGGACGTATGAGGACCAACTTCTTCCATCAAACACAGCTCTTCGCTTTCACTGGCTTAGGGCATGTTGGGTTAGTTCTGTATGGGGGCAGTGCACAATACCACTTTTTCAATATCCAGATATTGGTGCACATGGTTTTTCTGTTTTAGTCGAGAATGGAATTTCAAAAGTTGATATTGTTTGGGATTCAAAAGAAAACATTAAGGAGATACAAAATAATGTTGCCTACCTTACTCGAGGATGTTCATGTGCCAAAAATAAATGTTCTAATAAAAGATGTAAATGCAAAAAACAAGGTAACTTTTGCGGACCTGGCTGTACATGTAGAAGCTGTGAGAATGTAAAAACAACACATTTACAGAATCCTACCTCTGTGTCTTTAATAGAATCCGATAACAGTGATGATTCTGATTATACATCTAGTGATGAAAGTGATTTGGAAATTAATGACAGAGATATGCAGGTTGATGATGATGTACATGTCTTTGAGACCTTTGAAGGTAATGTAAGGGAAGCTGAGATAACAGATTTTGATGAAGATGAAACAGAATTGGCTTAAATACTTACTGATATTACTTGTCTGAATGTTTAAGAGTTATTGCTCGGCATTTGTATTCTATTTTATATATGTTTGTATTTAGAGCTTTATTTAGTTATGTACATGTACTTGCTACTTCATGGACGTAATTACTGGTTATTACATCTTAATGTGTATTAGAACTTTTGTTACATTACTGTCGGCTTTTTATCAAAGAGATTTACTAGTAGATATGTTGTCTTCATATACATGCAAGGTGTTTTCAGTTACACCCATATTTATAGTGTTTATTAATTCTAGATTTTTTTTCTTGAGCACATGCATGTTCATTATTATATTATATTCTAGAGTTGAAGGAAGTGTAAACAAAATGTTACACTACTATCTAGTATCTACATGTATCTTGTATTCTGCTTTTTTAAAATAAGATGTAACTTGCCAGCTGACGTTTTGAATGCTATGGAGACACTTTTTTTTTTCTACTAGCGTTTGTACAATCTTTCTTTTCTTGCCAAAGAAGGTTCTATCGTTTTGTTTGAATAGACTCTCTGAGATATTTAAATACCGGTAATCTGTATGCAATTATGTTTATGTTTGGATCATGGTATGCTTTACTTTTAACAAATGTTTTGTTTGCATTTGCTGTCATGGTGATTAGTATTGGTCACAGGGAGTCTTTCTTTATTTTGTCATATTGTACAACTCTGCATATATGTACATGTATGTATTTCCTAGATATCTTGTCTTCATATACATGCACAGTGTTTTCAGTTACACCCATATTTATAGTGGTTATTAATTCTATATTTTTTTTCAGCACATGCATGGTCATTATTATATTGTTTTCTAGAGTTGAAGGAAGTGTACCGGTAAACCAAATGTTACACTACTATCTACATGTACATGTATCTTGTATTCTGCTTTTAAAATAAGATGAAACTTGCCAGCTGACGTTTTCAATGCTACATGTATGGAGACACACTTACATGTACTCTTTTTTTTGTATTCTACTAGCATTTGTACAATCTTTTCTTCTCTTGCCAAAGAAGGATTCTATATTTTTGTTTAAATGGACTCTTCAAGATATTTGAATACGGGTAATCTGTATGCAATCATGTTTATGTTTGGATAATAGTATGCTTTACTTTTAACCAAAGTTTTGTTTGCATTTGGTCATGGTGATAAGTATTGGTCACAGGGAGTCTTTCTTTATTTTGTCATATTGTACAACTCTGCATATATGTATGTATTTCAAGGAAGTAAATTATTTTCAACATTGTTATAAAAAAAAGGTCATGTCACTACGTTACTCAAATTGCCATTTAGCATAGATGGATCAGGAAATGCAATTTGTATTAGTTCATTAGTTCTTCATAGTACCATTCCATCACACCTCACTTTTAATTATTTTGTTTATACTCTTGCCAAAGAAAGTTATCCGGGTAATAAACCATCATTATAATCATGTACACATATCACTTGATTATGGTTTATGAATATGCCATTGTTAACAAAAGGAATTGTGAAATATTTTGTTTTGGGAACAAGGCAGTTGCTTCATCTCCTTGACACATTTGTATTGTATTTTCACATTTTTTCTTTATGGTGGTAGATGTCTATTTCTACATTATTGTTGTCAGTTTTTTTTGGTACTAGACTTTCAATTTTGTTGATAAAAAAGACCTTGCCAAATATTTGTGTGTGACTTAAGAACAAGCCTATTTTATGTGTGTGATATTTTTTCACATGATATTGTTTTTTTAAAGATGAAACCTGTACATATGTTTTTATATTAAAAAGCCTTTCATTAGTTGAATTTTGTTCTCATGCTCCTTGTAATTCTGTAAATATCGTTTCAAGAATGAGCGGTAGGCCTACGAGTAAAAATGAGTGGTAGGTGTTATAGTTGGAAGAATAAGAGCGAGATGGATGAGAAAGCATGGAATATGAAAGGGAGAAGTAATGAAGTGATTAAGGTTAATGAACATACCTTTAAATTCCAACAATAACTCCAGCAGTGCAGTCATTAAAAAATATATATTATTTTGTGATTTTTCTTTTCAAATTAATTTTATTTATTCATTTATTTAGTATTATTATTATATATATAGATCTATATATATCTATATATATATATATATATATATATTTTTTTTTTTTTGGGGGGGGGGGGAGGGGGCATTGAATCATAAACCTATAGACCCTATGCTCAAAAATTTAAATGCAATGTTGAACTTCCGTTTAGTTTTTGGAGTTGCAATTAAACGCAACTTTTTATAATCTTCATTTGCACTTAAGTTTTTAAAGCAATTTCGAGGACATGAATCATTATTACACATTCTGTTTTTGGTTCTGGAGGATGAGTGCTGTAAGTCTAGATCTAGGTGACTGTTAATATAATTAGACTCCAAAAAAGTCCAAGTAAATTAGAGTCTAACCCACTCGATCTAGTAATTGCTGAGCAGCAACTTGATTTCACTAAGGGCAAATAAATTAAACATAATAATGACAATATCTTTGACGGAATAATTCACGTAACTGCTGCCTGTGAGCTGTGGTCCCATGGTCCTTACTACTGAGTGACTGCGACTGAGCTGAGATTGATGTGTTCACGCCATTCACGCAGTTCTGAACAGTACACACATTTATTAGAGTGGGACTGGTTCGGTCACATTGGTGTCGGTAAATTCAAGCGATATATTTAGCCTACGGTATTAAAATGTATTTCTTTTCGAAGCACCTCACTTTTTCAATGTATTATCCTGATTGAAATGAGAATAGTTTGTAGGTGAAATGCACAATTGCGTGGAATAAATAGCAGACTGTAGCAGACAGATTCGTTCCGGACCGTTCTGAGTGAATGACGTCATTGTAGGCTGCTCGCTCAACCAATCAGGGTGCAGGAATCGTTCGCGAGGGCTCGTTTTGTTCGAGAACGTCTTTTGGTAAACAAAATTGGGACAATGTTTAACATTTTGCTGGATCCTGACCCTGTCATGAAATGAATCATCAAATATTTAGGTTCATTAGAAAGGTGAATATATGTGGATTCAGAATATTTATATGGCAATTACGTCTCAGGGGTTTAAACAAAAATTATAACGGTAAATATAAAACCTTGTGATTTGTGAATGTTTGGCAATATCTTATTACAAATATGAATCCTTTCCGATAACCAATTTCATTAAAAATATATATGTACAGAAATGTTGGGGTTTCATCTTGTGAAATCTAAAGACAGAAAGAGAAAAAAATAACTAAGAGCGAAACTATGAGCGTTTGCAAAAGTGTGTTTCACAGCGGCTTCAGAGGTCAGACGAAGGTCACGAGATCGTCGCTGGAAATAAAAGAAGCACATTTTTTCGGACATGCGGACTGACTGAACTCGATCATGCCATTTCAGCAACATTTGTAAATCACTGGTATCGAATTAGGAATAAACCACCTTTGAATTTCATTTTGGGTAACTGCCCCCAAAGCCCCCCCCCCCCCCGCAAGTGCGAGGGAGCAATAGTGAATAAGAGGGGTGAAGGTGCGCCCCCCCCCCCCCCCGGGATCGCCGCCCATGGTTGTAAGGATAGGATAACAAATATTGAACTAACGTCTATAATATACACGTTAAAAATATCGTTCAAATATACAATATCTACCCCCCCCCCCCCTGGATCCGCGCCTGCATCGTTCAAAGAATCTCAATATCTAAACCGTGCATGTCATGTGTACATTCCTTTTTCCTTTCCTTTCCATATCCGGCTCCGTTCAAAGTCCAAGATCTAGAGTTGAGCAAGCGGTAAACCTATCCTTTTTCTTTTGGCGCATAATCATATCGCACGCTACGCTTCAAACACTTCCTGCACCACGAGTTGATCTTGCATTGTACAGCAAATTGACTGTTTTTCGGCATTATAATCAGTTTAAACATGTAAATGATACATGCCAACATTTGTGACATTATGGCGTTGACGGTGAGTGTTTCGTCTTAATTGCGTGTATTCAAGCAAATATGTTTACTCGGTTTAGAACTTCTCTGGGAGAATGATAAACAAAGAGTTACTAAATTCACATTTGATTTTGGTATGACGTGCATGTACTAACCGTATCAAACATTAACAGTCTGTCTACATGTAGGATCTATTCACTCTCCTACATACCGGAAATAGGCCTACCAGAGTCGCTGCGTATTTTTTATTTACACGGCAGCGAGGGGAAAGCTCGATTAATTCCAATGAAACCGCTCGCGGAGAGTCTAGTCTGTAGTGCCTGTACTGAATATGACTTGTGTTGTCGATATACTCTGTGTTCTTGGTACGTGCTGGCCGAGGGCATGTATATTATGTTCACGCTCTCGATTTCTCTGTGCCATGGTGTCGCATATAATATCATACTGCCGTCACTGTTTATTACGGAAGCGTTAAAGTGCCATTCTACTTGACGACATGACGAGATATTTCATCTTGTCAAGTCGACTTAATATCCATATCATGTTTTTATTTGTTTATCATGTTTATCATCAACTTTTATTAGTCGACATGGCGAAATAAATTATGTTGCCAAGTCGACTTCATAAAAAGTTCATGTTGTCATGGCGACATAAGTTATCTTACCAAGTCGACTTCTAAAAAAATACATGTCGTCATGGCGAAATAAATTATCTTGCCAAGTCGACTTCACAAAAATTAAATGTCGACATGGCGAAAAAAAATTATCTTGCCAAGTCGACTTCACAAAAAGTTCATGTCGTCATGGCGACATAAATTATCTCACCAAGTCGACTTCCCAAAAAGTATATATCGTCATGGCGAGATATGTAGTGTGACGACTATTTCATGCAGCGGGCGTACGTGTAGTTCATTCACAGTCGACTAGTCTTGGTAAGATAATTCATGTCATCATGACGACATACTTTCTGCAGAGAAGTCGACTTGGCAAGATAAGTTATTTCGCCATGACGACAGATACTTTTTGGGAAGTCGACTTCGTAAGATAATTTATGTCGCCATGACGACATGAACTTTATGCGAAGTCAACTTGGCAAGATAACTTATGTCGCCATGACGACATGAACTTTTTGTGAAGTCGACTTGGCAACATAATTTATTTCGCCATGTCGACTAATAAAAGTTGATAAGTCGACATGGTAAGTTAAATATTTGTACATGTCGACATGATATGAATATTAAGTCAACTTGACAATATGGAATATCTCGTCATGTCGTCAAGTAGAATGGCACTTTAACGCTTCCGTAGTTTATTGCATGAGACATCTAGACTATTTTGTTTTCTTGTTTTCCTTTAGATGTCTTTCATCGTTTCCTTCTCTAGATCTACATTCACTGCACTGCTGTGTACTCGTACTCCGATTCGGTCTAGTCTAGACTCTTCGCGAGCGGTTTCATTGGAATTAATTGAGATATTCCCCTCGCTGCCATGTAAATAAAAAAACACGCCGCCGGGGCGGCCGCAGCCGCGGGGAGGTCAAAAGTAAGACTTCTCGATCTTATCTTAATTCTTATGTTTGATTGATTTTTCAACCTTTGATTATGTTATAGATTTGCTGTAAAGGAATTAATATCTTTTTCTGGCACTTACAAACAAGTTGTATAGAATTCTATAAAACGCTTTATAGAGTTCTATAGAACTCTATAACATTCCAGATTCTCTATAGAACTTTGAAGGATTCTCTATAGAAAGCGGTTTCCTAAATAGAATTCTATAGAATAAGTTTTCTATAGATTTAAATTTCTATAGAAAAGTTAATTCTCTATAGAATTGTTAAGGTTGTCTATAGAAATCAGTTTCCTCTATAGAATTCTATAGAATAAGTTTTTCTATAGATTTAAATTTCTATAGAAAAGTTAATTCTCTATAGAATTGTTTAGGTCGTCTATAGAAATCAGTTTCCTCTATAGAATTCTATAGAATAAGTTTTCTATAGATTTAAATTTCTATAGAAAAGTTAATTCTCTATAGAATTTTCAAGGATGTCTATAGAAATAAGGTTTTCTCTATAGAATTCTATAGAGTAAGTTTCCTATAGATCTAATTTTCTATAGAATTCTATAGAATTTTGTTTCTATATGAAGATATGTATCTCATGCATATTCATGTTAATTTGCATGTTTTCACAGAAAATGTAATTGTTATGATCTGTCAAGCAAATGTGACAATTAACATCAATTTTGTGATTTATATTTTCTTAGTCAATTATTGACAAATATAATGTCCAATTTCTTTAAACATGTAACTTAAGACGTAAAATAGATATATTAATATATGTAATTTACTAACCAGTAAAAACATGTATAATTTTGTAAATATGTATGTAAGATCTCCGCACTACTTAACAATATTTACTCAACTGTATTTTGCTTCAAATGATCTTTGTGATGGAGCAATTGCAGGAGTACATATAAATATGGTTTATTCGGTCGCCAGATGTCATGCAATATTGATTATTAATTATCAATTGATTGCTGGTCGCTATTGAATAATAAACTGGTTTTCAACTGGTAAAAAATGGTCTATAGAACTTAGTTACAAAAAAACTTCTATAAAATTCTATACAAAAATCTATAGAATTTCTATACGCCATTCTATAGAATATTTTATAGAGATTCTATAGAGGTCCGTTATAGATTTCTATAGAATTTGTATAGAAAAGTGGCCCACTTTTCTATAGAATCTCTAAAAACATTTCTATAGAATTGCTGTAGAATAAAATGGTCTATAGAATTCTTTACAAAAAAATTCTAAAGAATTCTATGAAACAAATTCTATAGAATTTCTATAGGCCATTCTATAGAATGTTTTATAGAGGTCCGTTATAGATTTCTATAGAATTTGTATAGAAAAGTGGCCCACTTTTCTATAGAATCTCTATAAAACATATAGAACTTTTTTGTAAGGGGGTGCTTTGTTCTTAATTTGCATGCTTCAGTGAGTTGATATGTTTAATTTCATGTAGCTAGGGTCTATTGCTACGTTAATCGTTTCTTGCAGATTTTGTTCAGGAAGCTAAACCTGAGGGGGGGGGGGGGAAGGGCACACATAGGTGCATTACGGACCGACACAAGACAAAACTAGTTTTACATGTTTGATGACTTGAGCTGCACTGTTAGATTTTGATACAACCACAAAATGGCTGCCAAGATGGCTGCAGGCATGCACTGCAGTCCATCAATAACCAATCATAAGATTGGACAATATAGTAACTAATAGAAAAGCTTGTAAAAGATAGAGTGCCATGTGCCTATATATTGTGTTGGGTTGAATAGCTAATTAGAGATAGGAAGAGTGTGTGTGTGGTGCTATTAGGGGCGTCTCCAAGGGGGGGGGGGGGGTGCGACACCCCCACATGGGTGTTGATCCCGGGGGATGGCCTGTACAATCATCCCCCCCCCCAATAATTCACCTTACAAAAAAATGGAGAGACAAATTAATGATGAGAGCCCGATGAGAGTAGTTAGTGGTTATTACTCGCAAGATGAACATCAATATACACATTTTGCTATCTCATTTCCATAATACATACCGGTACATATAAAAATAGAAAATGAAGTAAATGAGACAACCGTACAATTATATGAGACAAGAATTCTTGCTCATATGGCTTTATCAGGAATTTGATAAATTTATTCAATTTATTCAATCAACAGCATCATAGAAATGCAATGTGTCAAATGCAAAGCCGTAGTGTTAACCCGTTGACTACTGAATTTGATAGGTCCCATAAGCTTAACACAGGGACCACCAGGTTCCCGTTAGCAAAGGGTTAAAAAAGCAACATAGGCTTAACACAGGGACCACCAGGTTCCCGTTAGCATAGGGTTAAAAAAGCAACATAAGCTTAACACAGGGACCACCAGGTTCCCGTTAGCAAAGGGTTAAAAAAGCAACATAGGCTTAACACAGGGACCACCAGGTTCCCGTTAGCATAGGGTTAAAAAAGCAACATAGGCTTAACACAGGGACCACCAGGTTCCCGTTAGCATAGGGTTAAAAAAGCAACATAGGCTTAACACAGGGACCACCAGGTTCCCGTTAGCAAAGGGTTAAAAAGCAACATAGGCTTAACACAGGGACCACCAGGTTCCCGTTAGCATAGGGTTAAAAAAGCAACATAGGCTTAACACAGGGACCACCAGGTTCCCGTTAGCAAAGGGTTAAAAAAGCAACATAGGCTTAACACAGGGACCACCAGGTTCCCGTTAGCATAGGGTTAAAAAAGCAACATAAGCTTAACACAGGGACCACCAGGTTCCCGTTAGCAAAGGGTTAAAAAAGCAACATAGGCTTAACACAGGGACCACCAGGTTCCCGTTAGCATAGGGTTAAAAAAGCAACATAGGCTTAACACAGGGACCACCAGGTTCCCGTTAGCAAAGGGTTAAAAAAGCAACATAGGCTTAACACAGGGACCACCAGGTTCCCGTTAGCATAGGGTTAAAAAAGCAACATAGGCTTAACACAGGGACCACCAGGTTCCCGTTAGCAAAGGGTTAAAAAAGCAACATAGGCTTAACACAGGGACCACCAGGTTCCCGTTAGCATAGGGTTAAAAAAGCAACATAGGCTTAACACAGGGACCACCAGGTTCCCGTTAGCATAGGGTTAAAAAAGCAACATAGGCTTAACACAGGGACCACCAGGTTCCCGTTAGCATAGGGTTAAAAAAGCAACATAGGCTTAACACAGGGACCACCAGGTTCCCGTTAGCAAAGGGTTAAAAAAGCAACATAGGCTTAACACAGGGACCACCAGGTTCCCGTTAGCATAGGGTTAAAAAAGCAACATAGGCTTAACACAGGGACCACCAGGTTCCCGTTAGCAAAGGGTTAAAAAAGCAACATAGGCTTAACACAGGGACCACCAGGTTCCCGTTAGCATAGGGTTAAAAAAGCAACATAGGCTTAACACAGGGACCACCAGGTTCCCGTTAGCATAGGGTTAAAAAAGCAACATAGGCTTAACACAGGGACCACCAGGTTCCCGTTAGCAAAGGGTTAAAAAAGCAACATAGGCTTAACACAGGGACCACCAGGTTCCCGTTAGCAAAGGGTTAAAAAAGCAACATAGGCTTAACACAGGGACCACCAGGTTCCCGTTAGCATAGGGTTAAAAAAGCAGCGAGCTAAATGTTAAGCGCGAAGCGCAAAAGTGCAAAAAAGAAGTAGAGAGTGGGAAAGAGAGATAATGAGAGACAGAGAGGATAATAACCCAGGTAGCAAGCCCATGTAGGACCCACATGGGTCCCATATTCTCTGAAACATAGGCCCATATGGAAAAGCATCTGGGGCCCTAAGGCATCTGCACCCAAGAAGCATATGGGACCCATATACGAAAGATTAGACCTAGATGGGACCCATACCAAACTGTGCCCAAATGGGTATGCCCAGCTTAATCCCATCTCATGATCTGGTACCCATATTGGTTAACCCAGATAATATATCCCATGAGGGTTAACCTAGATTTTCCCCATTCGTTACCCATATGGGCATATTCATATTCTACCCATATGTGTACGCCCAGCTCATTCCCATCTAGGACCCATAAGGGCTGGCCCAGATAGATCCCATATGGGTTATTAAATATTTGCCCAGTATGGGATACATAGGTTCCATTTAGCCCAAATGGCACAAGTGACCAAGATCATCCCTATATGGGCCCCATATGGGCTTGCTACCTGAGAAAAAGAGAAAAGGGGAAGAAACGGACAGAAGAAAAAAGGAAGAAAGACAAGAGAAAGACGGTTTTATCCAAATGGCAGCATGTAGGAGACGAAACTTTCAGTTTGTTCCCTGATTCATACTCAGTATCTATTTTGTTTTATTGATTTCATCCATTTCTTTGTTTATTTATATCTCTACATGTAAAACATTTGAAGAGCTATTTTTCTAAAAGGAGCAAAATCTTTTGATAGCAAATAGAGATAATGATATACATTTTCCTCTATTTACCTTGAACAAAATTATTAACCTAAATTACGAGAGAAATTATGAACACATGCATCTTTTAATAACAATTTGCCATAGACACCTGAACAAAATTGGGTAAACAAAGAGTTCTTTCTTAATAAGTTACACACATGGATGTAGTGCCTCTTGAAAATACATTGAAATGTACATAAACAAGCAATACAACAGAATACTCCAGTTCGATATTTTGGAGAAAGATTATTATGTCACAACTTATATTTGTTTGATTGAAAAGCTGAAGTAGGCCTATGTACTGTATTGTATTCAAACGTAACAGGCATAAGACAGTTAAGATGTTTTTGAAGGTTAGAATGTTATTAAGTTTGAAGTTTTGTTTTTAACACCCTTCCAATAATAATGCACCTTCTATAAAGACTGGTTATAGTTTTTGAAGAAAAAAATGGTGCTCTGGTCAGGGCCTTAGGGGAATATTATGCTTATATTTTAGAGAGTATCTGGTATGATAAGTATATCTGGGTGAAGAAGGAGATAATGGAAGTTTGTTGTTTGGTAGATGGAACGTAAGTTTTATATTATGTTTTTAAGAAGCAGACAGTTTGTATGAGATCAGGAGTGGACATTTTCTGTCATTTTGAGAACCAAATTGTGCATCATTGATATTCTGTTTCATTGAATTGAGTTTTTCGCAGAGAGGATTCAGTTGGTTTAATTAAAGAAGGAAGAGAGTCAAATGAAGAACCAAAAGCATGAGAACTATGTTTTTTGAGATCTCCTTACACAGAATATTGGAATGGGCTTTTCATGATGAATGTTGTTTGGAGACATCAATATTCATAAAATGTATGTTTCTATCACCAGGAAATACATAATTGTTTGTCTACATGAACCTTTCCTGGTTGCTTATTAATGCATTTGCCCACTGGTAACATATTACTTTCACAAGTTGATATCCCTCACCATTGGATTTTTTTTGGTAATGTCTAAATTTCGTATAAAAATAGATATTAGTCTGGTAGGCCTACACTGCAGGTAAGAGTCAGGACTAACATTTAGCATTTGTTATTAATTGTATTACCATCTTATATTTTCTGAAATGTTATCATTATTGAGGGTGACTTGAAAAAGTAAATAACTTGGAAGGGAGGGGTGCAACCTGCCACACGGTTCTACCTCTTGGTTGCTTTGATCCATTGCCGAAAATATTTTGGCACCTATCATCCCCCCAACCATGGATACAAATCGAAACCCCTGCCCTCTTTCATAAAAATCTAACATTAAAATTTATGTTTCATTTCTTTATCTACATGTACTAGATCTAGAAAAGCTTAGTTGATCAAGATCCATGTTTTCTTGGATCTTGGATTCATTTCCTCCTAAATACTCTAAAGAAGAGTTTTGACTGGAGGTGGTGGAGGGTGGACAATTACATTTTGGAAAAAAGGTTCTATAGTAACTGCGTTTTTAAATGAAAGCGGGGAGGTTTGGTTGATGGTTGCTTGTTGTATATAGGTTGTTTCATGTCTTACCTTGGCCTTGTCTCGTAACTGTTCATTCTATTAAATTGAAAAAATGCATAATACATATGTACCTATAGCTATGTCATTAGCCCAAGACAGAGAGAACTTAATCATGTTTACAACAAACAAAAATTCTAAGATAGAGGCAAAGGCTAAGCCAACAACCACGATCCCGCCCCCTCCCCCCCCCCCTCTTAAGCCCCGCCCACTGATCTCTACCCAATTATCTGGATTGCGCATTAGCCCATACACACTGTACAAACAGTAGACGCGAGTGAGCGGCCATTATACCACTCACAAGATATGCGGACGCGTCGGGAAGCACCGCATGCGAAGCACGTAGCTTGTGTGTTATAATTGCATTTACTGTCCTGCTTCTCTTAAGACCTACCTGTATTTCTCCTTTTTTTTCCACAGCATTTGGTAGAACATTAGATGTAACCTTTTTGCCCTCCTTGCCTTTGTCTAACATCACATTTTATTTGTTATTTTTCTCTTTCTTTCACCTTCTCTTCCTCATCTGTTCTCATGTCTCACTGGGACTGATTTTTGATTCTCAGAGCTCAAAGTTTAGGCTGTCTGCATTCGACTCTATTATTACATACAGGTTTGTTCCAATACACGTAATTAACAAATTTTATTCAGATTTATTACGCTTCTAATGTACTTTCCATTGTCGCATATGATATAATAGTTATTGTGTTATGATCATACATGTATTTCCACTTCTTTTCAAATTCTCTCTCATTTTTTTTCTCAGTTTTCTCCACAGCTCTTTCACACTATAGGTGCCTCACACAAAATACTCATGTTCTTGTTTTCACTGCTCTGAAATTATTTCTCGCCAAATCTTTCATACAGCCTAGTTTTAAAACTTCTTCCAACCACAAAATGCCACATTCAACTCACATTCACACCTATTTCCTCAATCCTCACACTTACAACATCAACAATGATATTTTCATTTTTTAAATTATGATTCTTTATTACTAATATCATATTCATGTAATTCTCAGCAAGCTCTTCAACATACCCAGCAGATGATTAATGAAGTCATATCATAAACAAACATAGGTTTAAAAAGATTAAGATGTCCTGCTCTGGTTCATTAGACTAAATTACTTGTGAATTTGGTACTTAATCCTACAATCATATATTCCTGGATACCACAATCCTCATAATATGTAAAATGTAAGGACTCTCAGAATCATAAGAATATGTAAACTAACCAATTTTTCTTTAACATAAAGCAAAGTAATAAAACATCCACTGACTCAATATAGGGAATATTGACATGTCTGTCTCTGTATCTGTTATAATCTGATTAACTCGAAACCCTACATCCTTAATTCAATGATAAAAAATCAATAGATTGGCATGCATACTTGAGAAAAACATTTGAAAAAATCTGGGAGGAAACTTTTAAGGTGTGTTATGAATGGGATTGATCGCCTCATTTTCATTCGAAGAACTAAGGACAATCTTTGCAGAAATCAAAATGTCTAGCTCTTACTGATATCCATCACATTTGTTTGAAAATTAATACACTGTACCAAGTGGATACAGTACATCTTCACATGCATATTTAAGTGTGTAAAATACAATAATGAATACATGCACTTGTAAATAATTTCATGTACATGTAGGAAGCAAGTCAGATACTCTCACAAAGCATAATGTATTGCATCAACCAAAGCAAAGAAATAGTCCCATATTTCAAATTTATGAGTTAACTCTGTGTACCTAAACCAATGTAATTTACTTTCTCTCTCCTGATGCATGAAACATTCATAAAACTTTGAGCAAGTACATAACTAGAATACTAGAGTCCATGGTATTTACAATGGAAATATACTTCATTCACAATGCATGACATGCATATAATAGAGAACAGCTTAAAATGTACCAATCACTAAAAAATATTTTGCTATGTACATTAGAGGTTCCATGTCACTATATACCATATTCGAAATGTGAGCTTCAAATGTTGTTTCTATAACAAGATATTGCAAGTTAAGATATAATCCCAATAAACGAAACAGCGACTTGTGAGGAGACTCGTTCATGCACCCTTTTGCCTTTTTTAGAATAATGGCCCGTGCTGAACCTAATGCAGGAGTTGGGTTCCGTGCAAGGGAGTTTTATGTTATCCTTTATAATCTTCATACTCATTAACCGTACAGTCAACCCACAGAAGGACAGGTAAAGTGTTTTGAGGTTGATTTTATACATTCCAGCCGTATACAAGTTATTTTTTAGGTGATTGGTACACACTAAGGGAAAAGAGCAAATAATGGAAACTGCACCATACTAACATGAAGACAACATACAGCATCAAAGAAAAGCCTGATAACAGCCTCTTTCTTTTTGGTATACAAAAACATGTCCTGGATATTTGAATATTTCATCAGAAATGATCAGCTGCCTTTGAAATATCGACTCATGTGCATGAAAATTCACTATAAGTTCACCATCACAGAGATATGCCAGACATTTACATGCACGCGTTGATTCGAGTCTGCAGGGTGAGGGAAGCTAGGGTCCATTGTTGGTAGTTTCATTGCTGCTCCCAGCTCTTCCATCATTTTGAAATGACAGGATGGACCGTCACATGTCAGTGAGACACAGTTGACGCCGACATCATGGAGGCGTGTCAGGCATTGCTGGACAAGGTTGGCCCTTTCTGCTCCAGACAAACCGTTCACAAGGAAATACCCGACCGGAAGCTTCCAATTGCTGTTCAGAGCCACAACCATCAGAACGAGAGCATCATGAGCAGGCGGAGTTGTGTCATCTTGAATATCGACGCCTATGTCTACATATCCGTGAAACTTTGAGCCGTCCCATTCAATATGTTTCTTGATGGCCATCTCATCCATCATGAGGGCACAGACAACTTCATTTCCTTTGTCCTTGGCTTGCTCTACCTTCAGCCTCAGAGCAGAAAACGACTCCTCAGTGAACCCTGGTTCCCCTTTTACTCCAGAGTACCACTGCCTGATAACTGATGGATGGGGTAGGGCAAAGTTGAAACATTTTCTCACATATCTGTATGCTTTTGCACTATAAAAGTTCAAAGTTAGTGCAAAGGCTCTCAGTGCTGGGGGATATGCTTTCCTACTTAGTTTCCCACTGGACTTATCTGCCACCATCCTTTTCATTATATCTGCTGGGACATCCGAAAAAGTCTTTGAAAGGATTTCTGCCCCATTCGCTGAAAGCATGTTTTTGTCCCTCAATGTGTCCACAACCTCCTGCAGATCTGTGACTTTCTTTCCCAATCTACGCGACTTTTGCTGCAGGGTCTTCACCTTCTTCTGGAGATGATCAATTTGGTCTACAGCTACATCTAGCTTCCTTTTTACTGCTCTAGGACTTTGTAGTGTAGAGTAGGAGTGATCTGTATATATGCTGGATGACTTGGGTGACTCTGGCGTGGCTTCCGTTTCTGCTTTTCCAACGTCTGAGTTCCTTGGCTTTGGTGGTTTTCTGGAAGCTTTTGTGATCTGGAGGGAAAAGTATGAGAAAATGTAATATAAATATAACCTTACAAAAAATGGCAACAGGAATCAAATTTTTGACTTATCATATCTAAGGACTCTTTTTTTTTTCCTTCACAGAATTATTATTTTTTTTTTTATTTACATCAAGATACTAATAAAATGTACACCACATTCATAGGATTGCAAATAGCTGTATAACCTTGCATGTTATATTATTTCAGTACAAAAGGAGTGAAGCAAAGCAGAACAAAGCAAAGCAACAACAAAAAAGTGAATCAAGGAAATTTAATTAATTCACATAGGCCTACTCAAGATAACCGGAATAAAAAAAATAATAACAGAACAAAGCAAAAACAAATACGCAATCTCAAAACTGACAGTTTTGGGGAAAAATTATATCCATTAAAAAAAAAGCACTTAATTCATATACCAGGTCTTTCATGAGGTTGCGGCTAAAAACATCTTCTATTACAGATGAAATCATCTGTTGAAGATTTTTATGCAATTAATTTAGTGCCCTACTAGAACAATATCTGTTTTATTTAGTACTCTTTCAAAGCTTTACTTAAAAGAATTTCTTCAATTTTTCAACCAACGCAACATGGATATCATGTTCATATACTGTTACATGCACTATGGTCTATAATATTGATTCACTACACAGTGGCGGATCCAGGCAGGGGCGCCAAGGGCGCGCGCCCCCTTAATTTTTCTGTTTTGTGAATTTTACTGTGGGAGGGGGGATACCCCCCTCCCCTCCTCCCACACCCTCTGCTCCCTTGCTGCTGGCACCCCCCCCCCCCCCTCCACATTTCAAATTCCTGGATCTGCCACTGCTATAAAACTAGTTTTATCGTAAACATACATAGGTGAACTCAATTTTAGCAAACATTGTTAGAATTGATAGGAGACATTGTTTGTCACTTCTGGTATATCACTGGTTTATATTCTACCTCCTCCCTCCCCCCCCCCCAAAAAAAAAGATCAAAGTAATGAATAAGGCATGTTCATTACTTCTTTCTTCTTATTTGGGGGGGGGGGGGGGAGGAGGAGGGAGAATGTGTGATGGTAATGTAAGATACATACCTTCTGCAAATGGCTTGGAAAATGGAAAATTGTGGGAACGGCATCTTCCTTCAGACGAGTTGTTTGGCCAGTGTTGTCAAAGCACTCTGCTTTAAAGTGGTCAGAACAGAGGACTGACCTCCGGGTTGGTATCCATCGATCCCGCCTCATGTTCACTAACCATACTGCAAGTACCTCTTGACGGCTGAACGGAAACCTGCATACATGTAAGAAATGAAAAAAAAAGGAATAGTGGGGTTCTATGTGACAACAAGAATTACTCAGTCACTTGAATTAACCATGAAGGGACAGGACTTTTCAAGCTATCTAATTCTTAATCTGAATCTCAGCTACAGAGTGATGAAACATTACGAACCTTCTTACATGCAAACTCCACATCAATACTATAATATACACATTCCTCATGAAATTTTGACGTGAAAAAAATGAAAGCAATTTCCAATTATGCAAATATTCTATTTCTATTCTTTTTATCTTTTCAGTTATCAGATTTTCTAAATTTTAAGAAGGCATGGGAGGGAATTGATCCCTTTATCAAACACTGAGGGGGTGGTTTGCACAGTTCACAGTGCTTGGGGATAAGTGATACGAAGGCCTAATTCCAAATTAGTTTGTTGACATCCACTCACAGTCACACTTATGAGAGGCATAGGCTATAAATTATGTGCATCCCATGTGCAGCTTTGTGGTTCAATTACCACTTTTCATAAACCACAGAGCTTCACTGCTAGCCCTGCCCCTGGTCCGGTCTGGATTGCACTCAGTGACTCGACACACATATGCCAGGTTATTTTGGACATGGTGATGAAATTCATGGATTCTGAATCGGACTTCAAGTTTTAAATTTGAGTTTGCTTCACTGATATTAAAATTACTTAAACAGTCACAAAATTACCTTTTTGTTTGAGATCTTATTTTGGAAATTAGTGTGTCTAGTGAGTTAGGAGCCGTAACTGGCGTAGGATATAATATTGAATAATAATAATAATAATAACATTGAATAATAATGAAATTAATGTAGTGGGTATTGGTGGCGTGACATCTCAATTTCTCAATCTAATTCTAGAATAGCGTCCGTACCAACACAAAACACTACATGTGGGTACACACACAGTCGTACAAGCCTATGACAGAGCAGGTGATTTATCTTTAAAATTTCTTACATTACTACGCATTATGAGTCGTACTTACAGGTGAAATGTTCGTCCACAACCTTTGAACTGCCGATTTGTGCAGTTTACAGCTGCACATGCGGGCATTTTCCGTCAATTTATTCACGAGTCTCAAGCGATGAATTACATAATTGGGTAGAGATCAGTGGCCCCGCCTCCCAAAATTCTGCGATCTCGCAAGTCACGTGACACTACGTCATCAGCAGAATCTTCCGAGCTTCTGGTGCAGTGCTCGAAAGTTTTTCTCTATTGCGTTTACAACTTTACGTGCTTTAGCGTGGCAACTCAAGTGGTGGTGGTGGCGGAGGCGGATCCAGCCGGCGACAAAAAAAAAAGGGGGGGGGGGGGGGGTAAGAGCACATATGGGGGGATGCTGGAGAGGAGGACCACTACTTTTTTTTGGGGGGGGGGGGGGAGGGGGGACGGTCAGGGGGGCCCTCTTTTGTCTTTTGTTTAAAAAAAGGTTAAATTTAAGTTAGATCTAGACTAGTCTAGATTATCCTTTTTTTAAAACCATTTTGGGGGGGGGGGGGCCGTGGATCCCCGCCTGATGGGTGGTGGTGGTGGTTATTTTACCTGACGTAGCCCAAGTTGCAAAGCATAAATGCTTAGCCTTAAGCAACCAGACGGTCGCGACGGCTTTAGTGCACGAGAGATACATGTTTTGATGGATTGTTGTATGGATAGGATAACAAAAATTAAACTGTCTAACGTCTAGTCTATAATACTAAATCTAAAATGCCATTTTACAACATATCGTTCAAACAATCTCAATATGTAAACCGTGCATGCATGTGAACACCCCCTTCTCCTTTACTTTCCATATCCGGCTAGGCTCCGTTCAAAGTCCAAGATCTAGAGCAAGCGGTAAACCCATCCATTTTCTTTCGGCGCATAAGCATGCACGCTACGAACACTTCCTGCTCCACGAGTTGATCTTGCATTTTACAGCAAATTGACTGTTTTTCGGCATTATAATCAGTTTAAACTCGTACCATTGCAGTAATGATACATGCCAACATTTGTGACATTGGCGTTAACGGTGAGTGTTTCTTAATTGCGTGTATTCAAGCAGATACGTTTACTCGGTTTAGGACTCTTTGGGAGAATGATATTAAAACAAAGAGTTACTAAATTCACATTTGATTTTTGTATAACGTGCATGTACTAACCGTATCAAACATTAACAGTCTGCATACATGTAGGATTTCTATCACTCTCCTAATGTACCGGAAGTAGGCCTACCAGAGACTTCACGATCTTAATCTTAATTCTTATGTTTGATTACGTTATAGATTTGCTGTAAAGGAATTAATATATGGTTCTGGTGCTTTGTTCTTAATGTTCATGCTTTGAAGTGAGTTGATTTGTTTACTTTCATGTAGCTAGATTCTAGGTCTAGCTACGTTAATCGTTTCTCGCATATTTTGTTCAGGAAGCTATCAGCTAGGGGGTGGGGCACACATAGGTGCATTACTGTTGTAAGGACCCACACAGACAAAACTAGTCTTACATGTATGATGATTTGAGCTGCACTGTTAGATTTTAATACAACTACAAAATGGCTGCCAAGATTGCTGGCATGCAGTCCATCAAACAATAATACCCAATCACAAGATTGGACAATAAGTAAGTAACCAATAGAAAAGCTTGTAAAAGATAGAGTGCCATGTGCCTAAGGCTATAGTGTGCTGGGTTGAATAGCTAATTAGAGATAGGAAGAGTGTGTGTTTGTGTGTGGTGCTCTCAGGGGCGTCTCCAAAGGGGGGGGGGGGGGGGGGGTGCGACACCCCCCTCTTTCATTAAAATTTAACAATAACATTTATGTTCAATTTCCTGATCTACATGTACTAGATGTAGGAAAGTCTAGTTGATCTGGATCTTGGATTCATTTCCTCCTAAATACTCTAAATAAGAGTTTTGACTGGAGGTGGTGTTTTGTTTCATTACCATAAACATGTGCATAATTAGATATCAGTGATGCCAATTGTTTCACTTCACTAAAACACAGTCTCTGGAAGCACATTGTTTGTTTTCTGCTAGACCACTGCAAGTATTTCCTGCTGGTACATGTTTATGTCCTGTAGGCTACATAACTAGTCATCCATCAATACCAGCATGGTCCGTGTGTGCACCTTAGATGTCCTTAGTCATCTACACTGTATCCTTTCCCCCTATTGGTGAAATTTGGTAGCGAACCCCTACCCCCCCCCCCCCCCCCTAATAAAAAAAAAATCAGTAATGAGGAGATCTCAATTTTTCTCTGGAATATTCTAACAGAGCTCACTTGAAATCAAGCATTATATGGTTTATGTTTACTCCATGGGCTGAAGAATGCCCAGTGTGCTCTCGTTTGACAGGAAACTTGGAAAGGGTTAAAGCTACTTGCTCCCTCTATATAGAAAACAATACCTAATCTTTTTTTCTTATGTTACATGTAATTGAGAGCTGAGTTGATGAGATAACCACCTGTCAGTGACCACGCTGTGAGGTCTAATCCCTCCTAGCCAAACTAGTACAGTCGGCCTTTAAAGGCTGGTATCTAGCAGAGATGAATTTCTGTGAAAAATTATAACAGCACACGTTCAAACTGTAACTAATAATCATCATTAATGTACCGTTTACACTAGTTTGAAAGGAAGTGAAAGCGTTGAATGATAGCATTTAACAGCCCTTTAGGTAGCAAAGTATGAGCTGGAACTTTTTTGAATTTAAGCTTCTGTATTTCCTCATTCCAAACTTCATTTAGCACGCATCAAAAAGCCTTGTGATTTGCTTACTCTTGGCGTACTCGTACATGTGCAGTATTGGAGTGTTCCCCCCCCCCCCCCAAAGTGGGTTGGACATGTCACCTTGCCTGTTTTTTATTAAGGATTCTAATAGCCTCACACATTAACATTTGAGGGTTCTGTAAGAAATGTCTGAGATAATTACATGAAGTTTTGTTTCTATTCTATTCATGACAAACCATACTAATCACTGGTGAAAGCGGGGAGGTTTAGTCGATGGTTGCTTTTTGTATATAGGTTGTTCCATGTCTTACCTGGGCCTTGTCTCGTAACTGTTCATTTTATCAAATTGAGAAAATGCATAATACATATGAACCTATAGCTATGTCATTAGCCCAAGACAGAGAAAACTTAATCGTGTTTACAACAAACAAAAATTTAAAGAAAGAGGCAAAGGCTAAGCCAACAAAGAGTTTAAGAAACACGCAGGCACCACTATCCCGCCCCCTCCCCCCCCCCCCTCCTAAGCCCCGCCTCCCACAATTCTGCGATCTCGCAAGTCACGTGACACTATACGTCATCAGCAGAATCTTCCAAGCTTCTGCTGCAGTGCTCGAAAGTTGTTCTCTATTGTGTTTACGACTTTACTTGCTTTAGCGTGGCAACTCAAGTGGTGGTGGTGGCGGTGGCGGAGGCGGATCCAGCCGGCGACAAAAGAAAGGGGGGGGGGGGGGGGGGTAAGAGCACATATGGGGGGATGCTGGAGAGGAGGACCACAATTTTTTTTTTTTTTTGGGGGGGGGGCTCAATTTTTTAAATATTCTTTTTTTTTGGGGGGGAAGGGGTGATGGTCAGGGGGGCCCTTTTTTGATTTTTGTTTAAAAAAAGGTTAAATTTAAGTTACTATCCTTTTTTTAAACCATTTTGGGGGGGGGCTAAGGGGGGGGGGGCGGGCCGGTAAAATCGGCCCGTGGATCCCCGCCTGATAATAATAAATAATAATAAAAACGTTACTTATAAAGCGCTTACCACCGAAGTCTCTAAGCGCTATACACACAAAATAGACTGATATAC
This sequence comes from Strongylocentrotus droebachiensis, assembly GCA_035222895.1. NCBI lineage: Eukaryota > Metazoa > Echinodermata > Echinoidea > Camarodonta > Strongylocentrotidae > Strongylocentrotus > Strongylocentrotus droebachiensis. The sequence goes on along the minus strand of JAVYIG010000867.1, from coordinate 254,406 downwards.
AATTACATCTAATATACAAAACTAAACTAACTGATGGGTGGTGGTGGTGGTTATTTTACCTGGCGTAGCCTAAGTTGCAAAGCATAAATGCTTGTATTAGTAAGCAACCAGACGGCCGACGGCTTTAGTGCACAAGAGATGCATGTTTTGATGGATTGTTGTATGGATAGGATAACAAAAATTGAACTGTCTAACGTCTAGTCTATAATACTAAATACCATTTTACAACACATCGTTCAAACAATCTCAATTTCTAAACCGTGTAGCTACATCCCCTTCTCCTAGCTTCTTTTCCACATCCGGCATCGTTTAAAGTCCAAGAGCAAGCGGTAAACCTATCCTTTTTGGGCGCATATAGATCTATGCATGCAGGCCTACCATGCAGAGCGCGGGGCGGCCGTGGGGAGGTAAAAAGTAAGACTTCTCGATCATAATGACATGTTTGGTTGATTTTTCAATCTTTTATTATGTTATAGATTTGCTGTAAAAGAATTAATATATTTTTCTGGTGCTTTGTTCTTAATTTTCATGCTTCAGTGAGTTGATTTGGTTAGTTTCATGTTCGTTTCTTGCAGATTTTGTTCAGGAAGCTATAGCTATAATATGGAGCGGGTGGGGGTGGGGGGGGGGGGGGGTGAGTATCTGAATATGGATTCATCCGTTTCAGCCACATTTTGAACTTTTTTATGCTTCCCCTAACAGAAGGTGGTGCCGGAGGCATCATGTTTTATGTTTAATTGTTTATCGATCGAGCACCATAGCCTTAGGAAATAGGAAGCAAATTAGATAGGATTATGTGAGATATGTTGGTCCAAGGTCACAGGGGTCAATCACTGATATTACAGGTTTTAACTTTTATCCTTGTTATCGCGATATGTCAATACTTGTATGCAATTCAAACTTGATGACAGTATATTTTACTATAACATAGGAAGACAATCTGATGAGATTTCGGGGTATAAATTTATACTAATATAATTTTTTTCCAGCCATTACTTATAATAACATATAAAACAATGTACAATGTAGGCCATTCAGGTTGACTATTCTCTTTTTCTCGTTATTTAATTGCACTTTCAGCTGACAATTTCCCATGAATGTGTTAGTACTCTATTAATGTGGATGTTACCACAGTTATATGTTTCATTACTTAATGTAGGCCCCTCTGCCAATATTTTTTCTTCTAGATCGTGGCTCGTTCTTCTGACGGAGTCGATTGATGTGCCAAGATGCCTGTATCACTAAGTGAGTGGAGGGTCCGAATTGGAACATTCGTTCATTGGATTAGGGAGTATGAGGTTAAGGAAAGGAGAGAAAGATTACTTAAAGAAAGGATTCGAAGACTGAAGGTTCTTTGCGAGAGACTTGAAGCGAAAATTGGTGATTCTGGAGAGGAGTCCGAAGATGACAAAAGCAGACAAGATGGCCCTGATCGCAAGGGATGTCCTCATAAAACTTTGAACATTCTGTCATCAGGAAACTCATCAGATATCAAGGATTTACTAACTACGTGTGATCAGTGCATACAAGATTTATTAACAGCAAGTGATTCTCATATCAAGGAGATACTCACCCCTTCTGATACATGTATTAAACAATTGCTGACACCAAGGAGAGAAAGATTGCAAAGGATCCGAAGACTGAAGGTTCTTTGCGAGAGACTTGAAGCGAAAATTGGTGATTCTGGAGAGGAGTCCGAAGATGACAAAAGCAGACAAGATGGCCCTGACCCAAAGGGATGTCCTCATAAAACTTTGAACATTAGGTCGTCAGGAAACTCATCAGGTATCAAGGATTTATTAACTTCATGTGATCAGTGCATACAAGATTTATTAACAGCAAGTGATTCTCATATCAAGGACATACTCACTCCTTCTGGTTGTAGCATCGAAGAACTCATTACTCCAAATGACTGTAGCATCAAAAGTCCAAACACGTTGAATGATTCGACTATCAAAGATATAATCACACAAAACGATTCTGGTCTCAAAGAGTTAGTTACAACAAATGATTCTAGAATTACAAATCTGGTCAAGGCAAATGACTACTCTAGAATTCAAGGTCTATTCAAGGCAAATGATGATTCTAGAATTGGAGATCTACTCGCAACAAACTATTCTAGTATCAGGGATCCAATTACACCAAAATACTGTAGTATAAAAGATGTACATGTAATCGTATCCAAGAATACTGGCACTAAACCACTTGATACGCCAAATGATTCGTTAAATGCTTCCAGTATCAAAGATCTCATTACACCAAATGATTCTAGTATCATAGATCTAATCACGTCAGAATATTCTGATGTCAAGGATTTAATCACATCAAATGATTCAAAAATCGATAGTCTACTAATTCCAAATGAGAACAACATTAAACGGCTAATAAAGCCGGACGATGACTACAATGAAGAGCAGCTTGCACAAGCTTATAATTATGTCAACATAGTACGTACAATTGATGATGAAAGCATAGAGCAAGATACCCAAGTTGGTGATTTGGAAGAACAGCATATGTCAGATATTTCAATTTCACCGCGTCATAGTCTGTCAGACGCTTCCCTGAGGGAGCTACTCACATCCTCCTATCCATCCACGAAAGACCTTTGGACTCCAACTGATGATTTGAAGTCGGATCTAATCATAAATACTTCTTACATCAAAGACTATGAAACCCAATCAGATGGCTCTGTGAAAGAGCTATTATCACCTGGTTCAGGAACCACAGTATGCCAACCAGTCACACCATGTGATGATTTCCTGGTGGAGCTCGTAAAACCAACTGTGTCTGCAAGCAAAGATCTCCCTTCAATTGACCTACATGTATGTTGCCATGAACCTGACAGACGAAATGAGCCATTTTCTGAAGAGAGTGGCAAACTACCTCATTTTGTGTGCAAAGAGCAACATTCTCATTCTGATACTTTCACCAAGGAAGCAACTGATAATGAAATCCTCAAGGAGCATCAGACATCATCGGGGAGCTGCAAGAAGTCACATACTGAACCCAGTATTCACACGGCAGTCCGATGCAGTCAGGAAGTTCCAATCGTCTCAAGGAAATACTGCATCAGCAAAAGACATGGAGAGGTGCGTACACGTACTATTTCAATCATCCCTTTTAATAAGTAATTGTAAAATTGCAAATAATGTATAGAAAAAATGTAAGCAAGAAGGAGAGGAGCATCAAGTTGATGCCATCAACAAACCATTGTTTCAACCCTTGCAGGAGGGTCATTTCACGTTAAGTGTACACTTTTTGAAAAATGGGGTTTTCCCCATTTTGGCATCTTTTAAACAATTATTATTTTATGTTGGCCATTTTATTTGATGGACCTTATCAACAGCAACCTACAGTTCAATTTTCATAACACTGCAAACATTATTTCTGTTAATTTCAGCATTTTTAGTGCATTTTTAACGGAAAAGGGATTCTCATTTCATAATTTTGATAATGTTCATTGCTATCTTACATGAATCTATTGAGAGTTGTGTAAAATTTTAATGTTTTAGTGTCAGCACAGCCACTATGTAACATCATAAAACTTATTTGACCAAATTTGACCAATAAATGTGAAAATGATGAATATTTTTGTAAAAGGCATCTTTTCCGTTAAAATTAAAAAACATGTCCTCTCCATAACATTGAGGCCAGCAGCAGTGACTTAAAATGATATATATGGGCCTAAACTCTATTTAAATAATCTTCAGAATGTTTAAAAATGAGGACATGTCTCAAATCAATGAACAAAATATATATATTTTATTGCTTGGTTAATTTGATGACTTTATTTTCCGTTAAAAGTGTGTCCTCTCCATAACAGGTATTTTCTTCATATATTAAAGCACTGAGGCTTGCACTATCTATGGCACTGGTATACAATAATAATATGCCTCCATTTAATATCATGAAATGTGATTTTCCATCTACATATCTATAGATGGTCAGTATCTCACACTAATGCAATGTTAAACTGAATGTCCTCTCCATAACAGAGTTACCCATTGTTAACAATGTACAGAAACAATTATTTTTTTATAGTATAATCACTTCCTTCATGTAAGAAAACATTGATATGTTGTTCCACTCAGTATAAGAATTCATTAAATATCATGTCAACAGCTATAATTTTATTTTGGTATTGATTTTCATTAATTCCTCTATGTAATTGGGTAATTTCTGAATGCAAAGACAGAAATATTCTCACAACATAGTCTGATATTAAATACATTTTAAAGTGCAATATTTGTAAGTGTGTAACTGACAAAATCTACTGATCATTGCAATCATTTACCACCCTGGTAGCAATATAATGTATGCCATTAGGTTGTTAAGGAGAGGACACATTTTTTTAACCAGGCACTTCAAGTAGGGAAAACAAATCCTCTGACCTTTGCCCCATATACAGTATCCATCAAAATAAACTATACGTTCGCTGTAACGTTTAGCGCAGTAAACGCAGGTGCGCGTTAAAAGGCCCATTATTGCACTTATCGCACACAGGTGCGATAGTAGCCTTTAAACAAGGCCACTTGTCTGATAGACGCCGAGCGACTAAAACGAGACTAATCGCGAAAACCCAAGTGAACGCGAGAGCGAGGAGCCCATCCTAGTGGCCTTTATCAATCTGATTTGGATTTCTTATGTTAACCCTTGTTTCCGACTGGAATTCGCTCCAGAAAATGGAGCGTTCAATCAGCGAACGTATCCTCGCACGACGTCAGCATATCCATCACACACACACACACAGTAAACTCTACGTAGTGCGAACATGGACCTACATGCTATGAACTATTACGTACGTGCTAAGACCACTGACCTCTACATGGAACGAATCACGAACGAAGCCAACTGGGAGATCGCCGTTCTGATTGGTCAATAAATCCAAAGTAGGCGTATTGGCATGCTAATATGTATCTATGAATAATTCATGCGGAGCAGTGAAACCCACTTTCAAAAAGGCCTCGTGACGTTCCGTCACTCGGTCGCGCGTTCACTCCGGGTATCTAGACTCATCTCAGCCGCTTAGAGTCACGAGGCCTTGTCAAAAGGCTAGTGCAATAGCTGCGCCTGGGTCCGATAGGGCTTATTGCACTTATCGCACCTGCGCCTGGGTCCGATAGGGCTTATTGCCGGCCCTCTTGTTGCACCTCTGCGCTAGCTTCGATAGGGTCTACTAACCTACTAGCGCACCTGCCTTGCCCCTCGAACTGCACTGTTGTATAGAAAGAACGAAGGGAAAACGAAATGGCAGAATTTATGGTACGGCATTAATAAAAGGAAGAAATATCAAATGAAATCGTGAACGGAATGATGATTTTGAATTTCATTCCCCCGTTGAAGTACCGTCTTGTTGTCCTTGAGTACTAATATTAATTCACAAGGACCGATTTAGATTTGAGGCGAACGTAATTTTAGGTGAATGTGGGAGAGGACTATTTATACGTCTCACTATTCTGATTGGAATTATCAAACTACAACTACAGTAATTTGTTTTCCCAGGTCCACGATCGAGAGTCCCAGATCCCAGTACAGTATGCACTCATTTGCATACAGCCAATCAGAGCAATACGCTGTCTGTGTGTAGAGCTTTGCACCGTTTCGCATGGTAACCGTTTCGCATCACGAACAATTGTTTATAGAAAAATCAGTTCTCAACAGTTCTTAACCTTTACAAATAAAGTGCGTTCGAGAAAAAACGAAACTTTGAATTGTCAATGTTTTATCATATCTTAATCTCAATTATAATTAATAAATGACACATATTTGTAAAGCTGAGATCCCCTTCTTTCATTTGATTCACATGTTGCAAATTTAACACACGAGCGCTTTAAAACAATTTGAAGAAAGGGTTACCAAAAAAAAATCATTTGGCGAACTGTATCTGAATTTCAAAGAGAAAATCACATTTCTAGAAATTTCATTTTCTACCTCTTTATATGAAACCTTAATCAGGAAAAATGAGCCAGGAATAAAAAAAAAGTTCTGTTTGTTTAATTAAATGCTTGCATTTCCATAATGTTATTAAACGAAATCGTTTTCACTTGCTGCAAGCAAGTGCCTTGTTATCTGTGAAGAAAAAAAAGTTGTTAAAGACAATTGTTTTGTTATCTGTTTAAAAAAGAACTGTGTTAAAGACAAGCAAGTGCCTTGTTATCTGTTAAGAAAAAAAAAGTTGTTAAAGACAAGAAGTGTCTTGTTACTGTTGAGAAATAGAACGGTTTTAAAGACAAGCAAGTAACTTGTTACAGTACCTGTTATTCATTTATCAGTTAGGACTTTCTGATCAGTTATACCAACAATTATGGAAACCTATATTCTCATATTGTTTTTGCAGGAATTTAAAGTAAGATGTTTTTTTTTGCTTATTACTCACTATAAATACTAGTTTAATTGACAATATGCATGGTATCGGGACATTTCCTACCTTATATTGCGTTATCTAACTTGGTATATGAAAATCAAAAATAAAGACTGGTGAATGTATTGATTACAAAAAAAGTAAATTGCATTTAAACATTCAGATGTCACTGTTAAACAAAGTGTCCTCTCCATAACATACAATGTATATCAACGAGTCACTCTTTGAGAGTTTGGATTATAGAAAAAATAAATAATAAGACTTGTATATAAAAACTGGTGTATCAATAGACAATATCAGTATTGTTTTTATTGTAAAATACTGTTTAAATAACATGAAACAATGTATGAATAACAAAACTTTCACGCCATATATTCTGAGATAAAGTTGGAGTTGTAATGATGGTGAATAATTTGAAGTTTATCCTCTCCAATATATGTCACTTGGCTCATATAATGTTCCAATAATCTATTGCCATGTTCTTACAGAAATGTTAGAAATGATTGATGCATAGCAATTTACATATCAACTAATATAATAAGAGTTCATATTGCTAAGATTTGTTGTTAAACAAATGTCCTCTCCAAAACACGTCAATGAATTAAGTTTGGAAGCTCATATTTGATTAAAACTTGCATTCACTTTTTTTTTTTTACACAGCATCAAATAATTTAGACATAAATGCAACACTGTATACCAAATTTGAAGTCTATATAAGAAGAAGGACAAGAAATTCTCATGTCATTAAATAAATTCAACCTCCCCATAATTCAGTTTCCTATAAAATACACTAATTTTATGGCAAAATATGGCTTAAGTGAATAGGAAATAAGTGCATCAACATCTGATAAGTATAAAAAGGCATATAAAAGTACAGAAAACTATGTGTATACCATTTACAGGTATAATAAAGCTGATGTGTTCTTTGTTAAACAAAATGTCCTCTCCAAACGCCTATTTTTGTTACTGTATTTCAATCAAATATTTCTATATGTAAACATGGACTTGACGCTCTATAATTTTACACATTTCTGACATATACCCCAAACTTTCAGAATCTGTGCATCTTTTGCTCTAACAACAATTTTCATTTTTGACCCCCAGTGAGAAAAAAAGTGTACACTTAACGTGAAATGACCCAGGACAAGAATTGTTCAAGAGCTCAATTACTTCCAGTTTTAGTTTTATTTTCATTTCCAACAGAACAATCAATATATACAATAAATCAATCACGGAAATCAACATACTTTAATATAATGCATTTTGAAAATCATTTATCAAATTACAAAAGAGAATGTTTATGTTTGCTGCAAGTTATGCTTCTTTTTTTTAAAGTAAACATTTGGAAAATGAAGCACTTCACTGAGAAACATGTTGTCCTGCTAATTGGCAAGAAAAATAATATTCTTTCATTGCTACATTGTTCTGATATAATTCAATGTCTCTCAAAACGTTTGAATACATTTCAAGGAGCTTTGTCTGGAAGTTGAGAACCGGCAACATTTGATAACAAAACAATGATTTTGAACCTCTTAACATGTTGCCAATTTGAGGATTTAAAAGATTATTTTCCTTTAAAAAAATTATTATCAAAAGAAGAAAAAGAAAATGGACACAGTACGTGTGTTCATAATTTGTTGCTTTTTAATACATGCATCTGATATATTATTTAGGTTCTGGGTCAAAGGATATTGAATCAAACCACACAATGTGGAATGACTGTCTGGAATGATGATTGAAATGGAAGAATTGTACACAAACAAATTAATATATTGTCTTGATTAGGCAAACAACAATAACAAGCATTTCATTTTATTCATTTTATAATATGCTGGTGAAGTGAAATTATTTCATTGTATTTTCTCTCTTTTTGTTATAGAAACAGATGGGAGAATCCGCATCATCTTGTCATGGACCGTCCTTGAAGTCAAAGACAGATTTGATCTCTGGACAGATTCCTCCTCTCTCTGAACTGCTCCTCTTGAAATCTGGGGATGTAGAGCTCAACCCAGGCCCTCGTGAAGCGTAAGTCTCTTATACTTTTTTAAGCAAACATGAATTATAGAAGTTGACTTCTATCAAATGTCACATCCACTTTAATCAAAATATTCATTTTTGTTCGCATTATGAATGTTAAAAAGTGTAATTTTAGTATATTAAACAGTAAATTTGTTTGGCCTGTATCTAGCATTTTAAGTTCCAGAACATGCTACATCCGCTTCAGTTCGGTTCCAGAACATGATACATCCATTGAACAATGGTCTGCTCCAGGAATTCACCAATTCTCAGATTTTTAAAAGGAGTTGATTATTTACAAGAACAAGACTGAGACCTGGGTTTATTTAGAGAGTGATTGTCTCAATACGTAATATATATATATCGGTTCAAGTTTTTATTTCAAATTTATAATGCAAAATAGGAGTACTAACACAAACATTCTCAGAACTTAGTTTTATAATATATGTAGCATGTTTTGGAACGCGAGGCGTAATCTGTCGCTAATATTTCAGGGAGTAGATTAAGGGAGGATTAATACTGTGCTAAACAATGGTGTGGTGATCATCACACCAGCCCGAAACACTGAATTTACCCTGCTCCAGCCCGTTGCTTGAATGATTTTCTGGTGAACCTCATGCACAGGCTATGTTGTTTACAACCAGTAACCTGGACGACAAGCGAATATGACGTTAGCACATCTGTTCTTTATTTGATGTATGATTTAGTTTATTCATTTTCTTCTGACAAAAGAAATGGTACGCGATTAAATCAAAGGCATACTGTACAGCACAATTAATCTTATTTTGCTTACAGTAGGAAGTTTCACCTTTCCTTTCCTTTTCATCAATTTTTCTGTTAGAGCTGGGTGGAGCTTGGAGTTAGAGAGAGAGTTGCTGTCATTGGTAAAAGACGTTTCTCCGGTACACTACTACGATTTGTGCAATGCTCTAGATGTCTCTCACGCACAAAGTCAAGGAATTTTAACTAAAAACCTCTTAGATGTGCCCAATTCACTGTCTGAAGTCATCTTCAGCTGGAGAGTCAAGCAGAGGGATGGCACTAATTACAAGAAACTTCTAGCTGAAAAACTCAGGAGTGTACATTTAGATGCATTGGGAACAAAACTAGTAGAAGGTGAGTGCACTGTGCAGTTTATTTCACGCGACTGTCCTAATAGTATATGTGTAGACATATGTGACGCGGGGAAGGGGGAGAGGGAGGGGGAGGGGGGATTGGGGCACTCCAAGTCAATAATTACCCATGTTCATGTTTTTCAACAAGAATATCACTGTTTTGATATGACATATATTTTCACAATATTCTAGTGTAATTAGTAACACCCCTTTCATTGAATTTATCTATAGTAAATATTTGAAAAGGAGTAAATACTTTGGCAATATTTTCTTTCAAATTTCTTTTAAAAAACTAGATACATGTTTAAGGATAATTTACATTGATTTCATTACATAACACAATGGCATTCAATATGTCTCCAGTTTCATTTAGCTATTATGCCTATTGTGAGATACTACAACTCGTTCTTATCTTCTCCTCATTGTTTGAATGTTGGCTTCACACCACTGCTTCATAAGGTCAGCCGAGCAGCGGGTAACCTTTTGCCAAAATGTCCATGATTTATAAGATTTATCAAGAATTTGATTATCTTTTTTTGTATCTACCTCGCGATAGATTTGTACCGTACTTGACTTAAAAATGCAGTTACTTTTTTCAGATTAGGAATTGAGTGTGTGTGCGTGTGGGTGGGGGAGGAGGAGGCATATGTGCCCCTTGAAATATGCTAATTGTCCGTTGTAAAAGGTTACTGTTTAGAAATTGAAAATCATAAATTTTAATTAGAGAATTCAACAAAATAGCGGTTATGTACTTAATTGCATGCCTATAAACATTTTTTTGGGCATAAAAGCAAGAATTTTTTAAAATAATGACTGTATAAACACAGTTACACAGGCATCAATCCGTTTAATGGTGGGACCACGGGAGGGGTACAATTCACGTGACTGAGAAATTTGTTGGAGGCTTGTCACGTTTAGTGGTAGAGTAAAGAAAAGAGCAATTGCCCAAAACAATTTTTTGAAAACAGCTAGGTACTCCCTCTTCGTCAGGTTTAAAGTTCAGAGCTGTTCATTTGTATTTATAATATGATCATATTTCTTGTAAATATTGATCAACATGACAATGTTGAATTACATATTTGTTTTAAAGAGCATTCAATTTAGATACAGTTGTCTCATTTTAACTAATAGGTGGATACTCGACACAAGACACCCCAACTCAGGGTGAGTATACATGATCAAGTCCAGCAAATAGTTAGTGTGAAATGCTGTTATATTTTGGAAGCCGTTTGGAACTAGAAATATAATGATAGCAATTATACTTGAAAATATTTTGACGTTAAGTCAAATATTAAAGGGCAAGGAGTCAAGCCAACATTTCCCGAAACATCAAAGCAAACATGTATATAACTAAAACCCTATATGCCAAGAAAGATAACAAACAGTCCTTTTCAGGACTACACTCCTCCAAGAAAGATTACCGAGTCAGAGTCCTGTTCAGGACTCCTCAAACCTCTCTCTCTCTCACACACATGGTGCAACCGCAAACCTACTGTATATAAAACCCTACGTTGGCAATTAACATATCTAGCATTTCAAAATTTGTTTATGAACTCGAGACTGTTCAAAAATGTGTTTAAAAAATGGTTGAAATACTCGAGGTGTGAATATCTTGATAACTACAGTTACGATAGAGACATGGTTGAAAAGGGTAATTTGTCTCTCGTCATAATACATATATGTTGAGTTTATGCATGTGTGTGTGTGTGTGTGCATATGCGTCATTCATAGGTGCGTTGGGGAAAAAACTTTTAGAGGGTATCTGGGTTAGATTTTTAGTTCATTCCTTCAAATCCCACCCATCCCACTTATACTGTTTATTTGTACGAACAACTGGAACAGCCTGTCAGCTCTGCAGGCTTAATTCTTCTATCGGGGATGACCATTATCTGTATATCAAGTGTCCTATGGTTTTAAGTTGTGACCTAATGAAAAGAGCGAGCGCAAACTTTTGACACTTTATTTGTAATAGTGGCAGCATCAGCTTCCTTATTTCAAAATATTGAGTTGCCGCCCTCCCCCCACTTTTTTCTTGTAAACCTATTTACGCCTGCTCCTCAGGATTTATGAGGGCAGGCAATATTCATTAAGGAACAGCATGCAATTCGCTACAGAGAGGTAGCTTGTGACTACTAACAGGCGCGTGCTGCAGGGACCGAATCGGCTACATGAAATAGACTGGAAGCCACTAATTAGTCACCAAGCTATCCCTAAGGGTATTTGAAATGGGGGCATGAAAGTAACATCCAGACATTTGGGAGTATTGGCGATAGCGGGAATTCTGGAAAATTGTCACTAACTTGGGAAATGTTGCCTTTCATGTTTTTGTGATGGGTAAGCGCTTTCTTTTCCTAAGCTAAAAGATTCCACTATTTCAGTGTTTGCATGGGTTAATTTCCTTAGTTATACATTTCTTTATTTATCATAGCAACCAAAGGGTTTGATTGATAAAATGAGTTACCTTGATTTTGATATAAGATGCATTTACAATGCAACCAAAAGTCTTCAATTTTTTTCACATTCCAGTGTTTCGCCAGTAGTTAGTTGCATTGCATAGCAACATACAGCAAATGTGACAAAAAATCCATATTGAAAAATTCACCTCTGGAGTGTGGTTTTGTAAAAAGCGCCTGCCGAAGTTACATCTTTTTTTTGCAGGGTAAACACTGTTTTTTGCTTACGTGGCTCTACTTGCTTTCGTGCTAACGCATGCAGGGCGCTGAGAAAGTGTTGCATACGCACTACTCACCAAACAATAGGACCAAACTTGTAATTTTTTTTCCTAGTAGTGTGAATATTATTCCGAAAATTCGACGATTTTTCAAAAGGGTGTTTGTAAACGGGCCTAATATTGATATCTTCCCAGTGTGTGCGACTAACCAAAACAATTTATCAACCAAGGATTTCAGTTGCCTTTCTAGACGCTTTAGGCATTTAATATCTGTGTCCTTATTTCTAACATCTGTTGAAATAGATATGTTATTACATTTACATCAATTGTTTTTAATCTCCGTACAGATCCAATACTGGATACTTCCCAACCATTCATGACTGAGGCTCAGGTTCTTCAGTGTGGGGAAGACTTGAAGACATTCTATCGCGAACAGATGTGCAAAATCAAACCTGACCCGCTTGATTTCAATATCATCGTTGAATTCGAGCAAATTTACACGAACTTAACGCTGCTCAGGAACAAAATGGGAACAATTGGAACCAAAACGCCACTGGATTACATTGATCTGCTTACTACGAAAGTTAACGGGGTGCTTCCTAAACGTCTGCTGGTTGAAGGTGAAGGTGGTGTTGGTAAAACGACCTTCTGTTCTAAGATTGCATGGGATTGGGTCAATGGATCTCCAGAGTTTCAGCGCTTCAGTTGGGTTCTGGTTATAACCCTGCGCAACGTTGTCAAGGGTCAGACAATTGGTGATATTATGAAAACCTATCTCTCTGACAATAATGCAATAAACCCTAAACAGATCGAAAATTATATATTGTCTCAACCTACAAAGGTTCTGATTGTACTTGATGGACTCGATGAGTATGATGGGGACCTCTCTGCCAAAGAAAGCTCAGATATTTCCCAGATTCTACGATTGGAGAAATTCAAGCAATGCATAGTTCTGGTGACAACAAGACCGTGGAGGGCGGATCAGATCAAATCCAATGAAGGATTGAGTAGGTCTTATGCTTTCATTGCAGTTGAAGGATTTAGTGCTGAAAATGTCTCGACATACATCAGCAAGTACTTCGTGAATGATGAAAAGGCAGGATTAGAACTGAGTCAGTTTATTGAAGTGAATGATGTAATCAAGGAGAACATGGCACCCTTCCCAATTTACGTAGCAATGCTATGTATCTTATGGAAAAATTGTGACAGTGAGAAACGAGAAACAATACGCAGACTGAAGACATTTTCTCAATTATTTGAACAAATGATCATGTTTCTAGGAGACCATTATGTGTCAAAGGTTGTCAAAGTGTTACATGAAGCCCATCTGGACAAGGAAAAGGAAAATATCAAGCTTTGTTTGCAAAGCATAGGATCGATTGCATTCACAGGACTCCTGAATAAGAAATTGGTTTTTAATGAGGTTGATTTCAGCTCGTGTAACGAAGCTATGGAGACGTGTTGCAGAATCGGAGTTCTAAGTCGGGAAAATCGAAATGTATCCAGATGGAAAAGAACTTTGACTGCTTCACAGCCTATAACCTCTAGTGTCTTCTTTCCTCACAAATTATTTCAAGAATATATTGCATCTGTTTATCTTGCCTCTCTATATGACACGAATCACTACGAGTACAGTAGGTCAATAGGCGAAGTACTGAGCCATAACCCACAAGAATACCGGTACCTTTTGTATTTCACCGCTGCCCTGGGAAAGGAGGTTGGACTTGATATTGTCCAGAAAATACAACAAAAAGATGTACACAGTGGTATAAGTCCTCTTCATCCAATACCCATGACAGAATACCTCGCGTACGAACAACCAAGAAGAAATAACTTTGATTTTCTTGTAGATGTCACTTTTGAAGCGTATAGCAAAGACACAGCGAAAGCAGTAGGACAACAGATATTTGCAGACGAGAGAATACTGACTATCGATAAAGACATGCCAACTCACACAACTTCTGGTTATTTATTCATCATGGAACAACATGGAATGGTTTGTTATAGTTTATATATATATATATATATACGCATACAAAGATTCTAAGCCTGTAATCGGTAAAAATTACAGGCATGAAATTTACTACCGACTGTTGGGCATTATACATACAAACATTGACCGGTATAGTTATACTTGTGCATACAACAAAAGTCAACAATGAATACGCACACTAAGAAACGCATGTTAAGTTTCTCTACAAATAAATACATTCTGACATGCCTATTTTGTTAAAATACATGTATCCATTTTTGAGAATTGACACGAGGGATGCAGTACAAATACTGCTATTTACATCAATAAATCAACGTATCTACCTATTCTACTTTGCTATTGTTGCACCTCAACATTGCATAACCGAAACTTAAAACACATCGCCAAATTGCTCATACCCCCCCGACCAATGGCGCCCTCCGTGACCCTTGCGTCCGAGCGCCGCCAACGTAACCTCTTCCTCTTATCTCTTCGCATCCGAACGGATAAGTTACACTAAAAATCGCTCCCAAAAGTTGAAGAGTTTTTCCTCTTTAGTCACTTTTTGGTTCGCATTTTCGCCTTTTATAATATTCTCTACGATTTCTTGTTCGTTAGAGAGTAGTTTCACTCCGTGAATTTATTTATTTATCAGTATTCTAGAACGTTTTCTTGCCGACTACTGTTACGTTTCCGCTTTCGCGTTTGCCCGTCCTCACTCCTCCGAGGCCTCGGGTGCGTGCGGGGGTAGTCGGTGGGGTGTTTTAGTCACTGGTAGTTTATTTAATTCTTTAATTCTTGTTGATAATTGCTCGTACCCTTTGTTTAATTTTCTTTCCCGCAGGTTATAATATGTCTCGCAGTTCTTATTTTCTCTTAGCAGGTTTCACGAAGAAGAAATCAAGTTCTGTCGCGAGAAAGAAGACGAAGGATTCTAGTAATAAGTCTTCGTTAGTTACGCCCCTCGGGAGCGGTGGTGACACCGCAAACCCCGGGGATGCAAATGTCAGCAGACATTTATGCGGGCAAGGCAAGCCTATGAGAATGGTCGAGGGGGCGATTTTATCTCCTCTCGGGACGGTTCCCGGAAACCCAGAGGTTCTTACCCTGGGTGGAACGGGCCTTAGTTCTGCACCGCCAACAATTGTTCCGTCAGGTCTTTTGTTTGGTCGGTGCACAAATCCATCGACGGATACGAAGACGAAGGATTCTAACGCCCCTCGGGAGCGGTGGTGACACCGCAAACCCCGGGGATGCAAATGTCAGCAGACATTTATGCGGGCAAGGCAAGCCTATGAGAATGGTCGAGGGGGCGATTTTATCTCCTCTCGGGACGGTTCCCGGAAACCCAGAGGTTCTTACCCTGGGTGGAACGGGCCTTAGTTCTGCACCGCCAACAATTGTTCCGTCAGGTCTTTTGTTTGGTCGGTGCACAAATCCATCGACGGATATTCGGGTTGCTTCCGTGGATCCGGACTTGAACCGGTCACCGATCGGTTCTTCTGTCCCTTTGTCGGATTTGCCGGTTCCGGATTTCGGTCCGGATACCCGTGCATCCGAGTCGGATCCTGGGGCTTCAACTAACCGCGCCTCTCCGTCGGTGCGTGTTCCGTTTTCCCGATTCGGTTTGCGGGGAGCTCCTACCATCGGGCTTTTATCGGATAACCGTCCCGTTTCTTCGGCCTTTTCCGTTACCGCTACGTCTCGTAAGAGGCGGGGTTCCCGGGACGCTGTGGCCGGTTCTTCCTCGGATTTTGTTTATCCTTCAAAGAATCCGCGCTCTGATTTTATGGCACCGTTTGCGGCTCCTCGGGGTCCGCCTTTGGTGGCTACTCTCCCTCCGTCGGTGCCTCCACCCCCGCCGGAATTTTCGGATTGGATGCGGGCTTTTGCTGACGCTTTTCGATCTTCGGTGCCCGAGTCGGCTCCTCCGGTTCGTCCTACTTCACTTTCGGATCCGATCGCGGTTGATTTATTTTCGGAGTTTTCCGAAGATGCATCGATCTCGCCTGAGCAGTCGCCGGTGCGGGTTTCGAGTTGTCGTATTCAGCCGGGGTCCTCTCTTTTTTGCTTCTCCGCCTCACGCTTCGTTGGGCGCTCCGAGAGGCGGGGATCGTCCCTGTTTATCTGGTCAAGATAGGGGGGGCTCGGTTGATCGTTGGGACACTGGTTCCATCGCTCAGTCGTCTGGTTCAGTTGCGGGGGATGATGCGTCTACTTCCGTTTGTGTCTCTGGCGGCGGATTCGTTAGCCTTGTTTCACAAATATGTGCCCGATTCTTGTGTCGTCCCGGAGTTATCGGCGGGGCTTCCTGTCTTCTAAATCGGACTCTTCAGCGTTTCAGGGACTGTTTCTTCCTGATCTACACAAAGAAGAATTTGTGAATGCCGCAGAAGACTTGTCGTCATCGACGGGATTTCTTAAGCGGCAGGTGGACAAGTACGCTTTCGTTCCTCAGGATGCGGATTTGTATTTGTGTCCTAAACGGGTTTCTCCCAAACTTGTGGCGGTGGCCAGTCGTTTGGGGAAGAAGTTTGGGACTCGTGGTCCTTTTGATAAAAGTGACAATTTGTTGTTTGATCTTTTCTCACGGCTTGCGGTGACTTCGCATTCCATCGAGAAGTATCGTCGGGAGGCTGTGCTCACTTATTTGGGCATTCGACCGCATCAAATTCCAGGACTGCTTCCGCAGATTCCAGTGGCCAGCCCCCACCTTTGTGGAGATAGTTTCACTACTCTACTGCAAGCCGAGATTGATGGTGAGAAGCAGGCTCGAGACCTGTCCGTTGCTTGTCGCGATGTCCAAGAACCGGTTCCTTCCTCCAGACCTCGTAAGAAAAGTTTGGAGATTTCGGGTTCTTTTCGTAAGAACGTCGGCCAGTCTAAGGGCCGCCCTCAGGACTGGTACCCGGCCGAGGAGGAATACCAGGATCGTGGTCGTCCTTCGTCTCGAGGTTCTTCTTACCGTGATTCTTCTATCTTCCCGGACTCCCTTTCGTGGTGGTGGGAAGTCATTCTCTAGATGATGGCTTCCCCCGAGTGCTTGGGTCTTAGGTCGGCGGGCGGCTCCGGAGATTTCTCCTGGCGTGGGAGAAGATCACCAGCGACGCATTTGTTCTGTCGGTGGTACGAGAAGGGTTCTTCATAGATTTTGTGGAACCTCTTCCGAATGGCGTCCTCCGGAGCCGCTCTCCGATCATGTCCCCTCTTTTTCAGAGTCACATTTCCTCTGAATTCGTGTCTCTGTTAGAGAAGGGGGCAATAGAGGAAGTAGACGATCACCCGTGTCTTTGTTTGTCGCCGGTGTTCGTAATTCCCAAGTGCTCGGGTTCTTTAAGAATGATTCTCAACATGAAGCGGTTTAACCTTCATTTGGGAAAGGTTCATTTCCGAATGGATCATCTGGCAACCATCCTTTCTTCATTGAATCCCGCAGACGTCGCGGTTTCTTTGGATCTTCGCGACGCTTATTTTCATGTGCCGATACATCCGCGGTCGCGGGATCTTGTGGGGTTTTGCCTTCCTGGGCAAATTCTACCGTTACAGAGCGCTCCTGTTCGGTTTGCGCCCTGCTCCTCGGATTTTCACGAGAGTCGTGGCGTCAGTCATGCTGTTGGATCATATGCAGATTCTGATCAGCACGACTCAAGATCTCGGATTTCTCATAATTTGGGAGAAATCAGAATTCGTTCCGACTCGCACGCCGTCTTACCTAGGTGCTCAGCTGGACATTCGTCATCAGCTGGCTCGTCCCAGGCTCGACAGGGTCGAGACGATAGTCAGGACTGCTCGGTCTCTGAGATGTGCACGTCGGGTGAAAGCCGAGTGTTGGCTTCAGTGGCTAGGGTTTCTCTCCAGTCTAGTCGACATGCTTCCAGATTGTCGACTATTGATGAGTCCCTTCCAACTCTTTCTGTTGGAGTTTTATCAGCCGAGCGTGAGTTCTCTTTTGTCGTGGATCCCCCTGTTGTCCAGAATCAAGGGTCTTCTAGGTCCTTGGCTTCGTCGTTCCTTCTTCCTTCAGGGCAAACGCTTCCGAGTTCCTCTCCCTTCCGTGACCGTCACCACGGACGCGTCGCTGTTGGTTTGGGGAGGTCATTGCCAGGGGTCAATGATTTCAGGAGACTGGAGTCATCTGGACTTTCTGCCCCACATCAATGTGTTGGAACTCATGGGAGTGTTTGCTTCGCTTCGTCACTTCCGTGCTCGTCTGGTGGGTCGTTCGGTTCTGATTCTTACGGACAACGTATCGGTGATGGCGTACATCAACAGACAGGGAGGCACTCATTCTGTGGCTCTGAACGAGTTGGCCTCTCAACTCTGGGCGTGGTGCAAGGGGGCGAGGGTGTTCCCGATTGCATCACATATCCCGGGCGAAGAGAATATCTTAGCGGACTTTCTCTCCAGAGGCAAGTGCTTTCCCTCAGAGTGGACTCTGTCTCCGACTGTCTTCAGGCAACTGGGGAGAGTGTTCGGTGTTCTCGACATCGATCTCTTCGCAACTTCGTTCGACCATCGTTTTCCTCGATATTCTCGAGAGTCCGGGAACCAGGAGCTTTTGCTCTGGACGCTTTCGCGATCCCGTGGAGGGATGGAGGGCTTACGCCTTTCCTCCGTTCGCGTTGTTTCCCCGTGTGCTCTGGAAGATCAGGGAAGATCGAGCGATGATGATTCTCATAGCTCCTTGGTGGCCGGCGAGGTCGTGGTTTCAGGACCTCCTGACCCTCCTGGTGGGGACTCCGTGGTCGTTGCCATGTCATCCGGATCTGGTGTCGCAACCTCTGTCTGGTATTCTACACCAGCGGCCGGAAATCCTCTGTCTGACCGCTTGGCGGTTATCGGGAAGAGGGCTCGTTCGTCAGGTTTCTCCGAACGTGCTGCACAATTTCTAGTCCAGAGTAGACGAGAGTCGACCAGGACGGTTTACAACTCCTGGTTGGATGCTTTTCACACTTGGTGTGAGGAGGTGGGCGTCGCCCCTAGAGAGGCGTCTTTACCTTCTATTGCTGACTTTCTGATCTCTTTGTATGACAAGGGGAGAGTTCTGTCAACGATTTGTGGCTATCGGTCTGCTATAGCTGCGGTTTTGTTTTCGGGGTTTGCCGATGGTACTTCGGTTTCTTCTGCTCCTCAGCTAGCGGCTCTTTTGAAGTCTTTCTTCCTTAAGAGACCCTTCTTCAGACCTCTGACGCCAGTGTGGAGTTTACCCAAGGTTTTGGCACTCCCTTCGAACCGCTGTGTTCTGCGACGCTTCTGCTTACTACGGTCAAGACGGTTTTTCTCATGGTAATCACTTCTGGTCAGCGTAGGAGCTCACTTCATACCCTTTCAGCTGCCCCTGGGCATATCCGCTGGGAAGGACGTGGGGTTCGTTTGATTCCCAAGGCTTCTTTTATTGCTTAGAATCAGTCTGACACGTCGGGTTCAGTGGAAGTGGTGCTTCATCCCTTGTCGGATTTTTCTTCGGTCTTCGGGGACGGACTGTGGTGTCCCGTTCGCGCCCTCAAATGGTATCTTTACAAGACGAAGCCTTTTCGCAAGTCGGATCAGCTCTTTCTGGTTTCTCGAGAGCCACTTTCGGCGGCATCTCGGGATACGATCTCCAGGTGGTTAGTCTTGGCTATCAAGGCTGCGGGCCCTGAGGCCTTGACGCCTGGCAGGACTCCTCGTGCCCACGATACTCACAGTGTCAGTACGTCTTGGGCTCTTTTCATCGGAGTTTCAGTTCAAGATATCTGTAAAGCAGCTTTTTGGAAGTCTCCGAGTTCTTTTACTGCTTTTTACCTCAAAGATGTGCCCGCGGGCGAACGAGCCTTTGTGGTCGCTTCTCTGAAGGCGGCTTCGTCGTCTATTTCTCATTAAATTGATGAGTTTGCTTGGTTTTTACCACCCGGCATTAATCTGTGCTGGTCTTTAGCAAAGTAGAATAGGTAGATACGTTGATTTATTGATGTAAATCATGAAAATCAGTATTGATTTTATTATTTACGATATAAATCTACGTATCTACCTATTTTCCCTCCCTCCATCCCCAGCGCCTTTACCAAGGTGTGTCCTAGGGAACTCGTGATAAGAGGAAGAGGTTACGTTGGCGGCGCTCGGACGCAAGGGTCACGGAGGGCGCCATTGGTCGGGGGGGTATGAGCAATTTGGCGATGTGTTTTAAGTTTCGGTTATGCAATGTTGAGGTGCAACAATAGCAAAGTAGAATAGGTAGATACGTAGATTTATATCGTAAATAATAAAATCAATACTGATTTTCATGTTTTGGGGGGTCATGCTTAAAATATATTGCTCCTCTGTCATCTCTGGCGTGATTCTTAAATTAGGATGCCCTGCAAAAAAAATCAGAACATTTGGCGGCTTAAAGCATGTGTAGGGAATATAGATTATAATTACTAAAAAAAGAACCGCCAGATTCTAGACTAGATCGCCTTGTGCAATAGTTATAACGATGTCACTCTAAGCAATCAAAGTATGAAAGTATGTGTATCTAGAAAGGTGTATAGCCCGCATACAAACCTCCATCTCAACACAAAACTTATCCAATGTTGTAATAATTTCTGTCATAAATGTATGTGAAAGAAAACGAAAACAGCATGACATTCATATTGTAGATTAAATGAAAAGTGGGTCCATAATTAATTTTGGTTCATGGGTATATGTCATAACCACTGGTTATTCAGTGTATACATGTTGGCTCCATTGAAAGAAACATGGATAGTATACACATTGACATAATCAAATACAATATTACATGTACAACTAGTTAATAATACACACATATTGTGGTAGTTCTTCATCAGCTAATAGGGACTTTTAGAAATGCACGTCAAGAGCTTTGACTGCAACGTGTGACGTCATTTTAAGGCACTGCGCCTGCGTCACGTGGTCTTAGTCGGCGATCGAGAATGCGTCAACCTTGATTTTCCTAAATCTAGTACATGCAATACATACCTACATATTGACATTTATAAAGCGCCTTTACATGCTGAAATGTGTAGAACAGGTGTCACATGCACCTGTTCTACACATATTTACATATTAGCAGTGAAGGGATGTTCTTTTGTTGAGGGTAGAATGAGGAATGTCCTCTTTCTTTGTCCGTGATGTTTATTGTGTTACTTCCTGCATGCATATCGTCGAGTGCAATCTAAAAGATTTCTAATTGTAGCCAACATGGGCAGTTAAGTACGTTGACACGCATGATCAGTCGGCGTTCGTCGTGTTCTCGTTCACTCATTCTAAAAGTCCCTATTAACTGTTGTAAGAGAACCATATTACTTTCATAATTTAAAGGCCGTCTGTAATAGATTGGCCAGGGGGGATTAGACGTCCCTGCAAGTTCACTGACAGGTGGTTATCTCATCAAATCAGCTCACAATTAACATAAGAAAAAGAGGATCATGGGGGACCAACATGCACCTATTAGGCATTGTTTTCTATATAGAGGGCGCAAGTAGCTATAAGTAGTGCAATGTGTCTTTAAATCCCAAGTCCACTCCAAAAAAAATTACTTTCAATAGAAGCAGAAAAATCAGACAAACCAATCAAAACAGTTTGAGCAAAATCGGATAACTAATACGAAAGTTATGAATTTTTAATGACATGAAAAACTTTGAAAATCACTAGACAAATTGGCAACTCACTCACTCTGTGACGTCAGGTCCTCACTATCCACTATCCACAAATTATTTTCTTTACGTTGATAATATAAATTTCCTATTTTCTCTCTATGAATCCTAGCTATTTCTTCACACCAGCATCAAAGTTAGATTGATAGTAATGTGGTTTTGTGTGGATGCACTAATATAGAGTAATTTTTTCCAGTTAAATCTTGAACAATGTGAATTTTGATAACTGATATACAAATCAATAATTATGAATATGCAATATTCAGAAAAAAAAATAATATCGATTCTTTAAAGTTCATAGAAGATTTTGTGAAACGTCATGCACGCAATATGATACAAATCATATACCGGTAACCTAGGCAAAGGCATGGGGAAATCAAGTTTTGGGGGATAAAAAGGGAAATTAAACTATAAAAGCAATTGATAAATAGTGAGGACATGACGTCACAAACTGATAACCAAATTGGCAATTTGTGTTGTGATTCTCAGTGTTCCATAGTTTTACATACTTCTTCAAAAATTCATAACTTTCTCATTAGTTATCCGATTTTGCTCAAACTTTTTTTTGATTGGTTTGTCTGATTTTTCTGCTTCTATTAAAATTATTTTTCTTTGGAGTGGGCTTATCCTTTAAGCCACTGTACCCTTTCCCGCACTTGGCCTTGAAAGGGAGCACTCGGGTATATCCATCCTGGCACCCACCTATTATTGTATTTTGTTGCAAGTAACAGTATAAATGTGCTTCTTTGAAAAGATACAAATAATGATACATGAGATTTATAAAGTGCCATTATCCATTCTAATTGAATGCTCAAGTCGCTTGATGTTACATTAACATTAACTTAGTTGAGAATTGTTGCCAGTTGAGCGTTGATGAATTATAACTATAGCCTGAGAGAGAATTACATGTATACTGAAACTACAAAACAAGTTCTTACAATTCAAATAATGGTTTCATATGCACCTGTATATATATATATATATATATATATACACACACACTGTATAATATATACCTAGGCCTGTATAACACATTAGGATCTTTTTAGCAATACGAATGTTATAGTAATTATAACATGTTTATGTCTGTTCCAGGAAACTTTGGTATTCAGAGACAGATCATGTGGCCCGACTGTATCACGTGACCTAGCAGACGTCCTATTCACATCAAACTCATTATCAAGATTAGTGTTTTATCGGACAACATTGGATCATGACTTCTACAAGTTAATGCATACACAAGTTTCTACAATGGCGGTAAATATATATAATTATTTAAACATATTACCAATGATTACAATTCGTCTTTATCAGACGAATTTGAGACATGATACAGTAAATTATACTTCCATTACAGGTAGGTGTTAAAAAACCTTACCCTGAGGCGCGTAGGGGTAACACATAATGGAAGTATGATTTACTTTATCATGTCTAAAAAGAAAAAAGAAAAAAGAAGGGGGCCAACTAGCAAGGATTTTCAACAACAAGAATTTCGCTTCATATACATGTACCCAAACAAGCATGTTTTTCCTCTTCTACAAGATATTTAAAACAAAATAAGTATACTTCATCCATTTGTGTGTGTGTGTGTGTGTGTGTATATTGGGTATTTACAGACGTGTATCAATCAGATATGATTATTTACGTCGGGGGACCGACCTTTAACGTTACCAGCTGAAAGACGTGACTCAGTTTCGAACCTGCGTCTTCGGCTGAATCAGTTTGTAACTTCTATTGTTCGCTGGATTACAGGCGCACGACACAATGCCATTGTCTCAATTGCTTAAAAGGCCTGACATGGAATTATTATTGTCTCAGCTGATAGGAGGATAAAGGGTGGCATAGGGTAGAGAGTGTGCACTAGCTAGAAAAGGGAATATCTACATCTTTCATTATGGGTTTCGTACTATTGTAATTAAGCTTTTTAAGCTTGAACATGCTTCAAACACAAAATAAATTAAGAGTAAATTCAAAAACTTTATTATGAAAAGCTACTAGACGAGGGAGCGTAGTGACCGGGCAAAATGGTTGATTGCTTAATTTAATTTGATCATGCGAATGAGACCGGACAACTACCCCCAGACAACTACCCCTAGGACAACTACTCCCGATGACAACCCCCCCCCCCCCCCCCCCCCCGGACAAGTACCCCAGGACAAGTACCCCCGGAAAACTACCCCCAGACAACTACCCCTTGGAACAACCATCCTCTAGGACAACTAACTAACACGCATAAATATTCTACGGGGTAATTGTCAGGGGGCAGTTGTCCGGGGGATAGTTGCCTTATGGGGTAGTTTTTTGAGGGGGGGTAGTTGTCCGGGAGTAGTCGTCCTAGAGAGTGTGGTTGCCCTAGGGAGTATTTGTCCTAGGGGGTGGTTGTCCAAGGGGGTAGTTGACTGGGGGTGGTTATCAGGGGTTGGATGTCCAGGGGGTAGGTGTCCGGATACGATGACAGACATGTGCGCTATATAAGAAGCTACCTTTATTATTATAACTCTTATTCATTGTCCGATTTTTCTCAAACCTTCTCTGATCTGTTCCTCTCATTTTTCTCTGTGTATTAAAGCAACTTTTTATCAGGGTGGACTTCCCCGTCAAGTTGGTTTTAATAAAAGCAGGTTAATAATAGTTTGAGCAAATTCCAAATAAAAATAAGAATTTCCTGAAGGTGCGATCAATCAAATACAAATTGGTAACACTAACACTGTGACATATCTTGCGAGCTCCTCTCCAATTTGCTCTGTACTACAATGTTATGAAATTTCATTTTCTTTGTTATTGATGATGGAAAAGGTTGTTTTTCCATAAAGGAGTTTAAAAAGAAACATATTTGTAATAATTATATTTAAGGTACATGTATGATCGAAACAATTCCTGATAGAAATAACAATTTCTGATTTTGTTTCTTAATTTTAATCGGAATTCGCTCAAACTTGTATTGACCTGTTTCGTTCATTTTCTGATTCTATCATAAAAACCACTTAAATATCAGGGTGGACTTCCCTTTAAAAAAAAAAAAAGTTAAAAAAAGAAGAAGTTAATGAAAAGTATTTGACAATAAAACAGGGAAAAACCGGAACAACATTTTGTGAGTATGTTTTCTTCGAGCAATGATTGGAAAAAACATATTTGATCTATCAAGAATAAATTGTATTTAGAAGAAGAACAAATCTCTTTTCATTAGAATGAGAATTTCTGTCTTTATGGCATTGTAAAAAAAGACTTAACTGCCATTCTTTTTCATACTTACAATTTCATTTTAATGTGGAGAATATACACATATTTATAGAGTCTAATATTATATGAAAAGATTCATTGATAATACTCTACTTCATTGTCATTTTGCACACACAGGGAGATACATCCTCAATCAAAGAGCTGGTTGTAGATCATCAATTCCTAAATGGTCTACAGAGGATTAATGATGTTGACTTAAAGGTCACCGTTGAAGAGCTATTCCCGAGCCTGACACAATTGACCTTTACCACTCTTCAAACTGTCTCACCGGGAGTTGTTAAACTGTTGGCACATTCCAGCCTAGCAGTGTTGTCTATTGAGTATGGTAAGGAAGGGAGAAAATTAGTTCCTCTCATTGGAGAACCTGCTTCACTGGGGCAACTTTTCTCCAGTTCATTCCCACAACTCACCTGTCTGACCTTCCGAGGGCTAGTAATTGGCAACATACGCAGTGAAGCAATACTACATAATCTAAAGAACCACCTGCATTTGAAATTAATAAGGTACGTTTATATGGGCCTTGTTTGCAGAAATTGTCATATATTTCCAATGATAATTATGATAATAATAATACTAATGATAATGATTATTGAACTGATAATAATAAGAATGATAATTATAATGAGAACAGTGATAATTGTGCAAACCAAGAAATAGATGAATAAATAAATGAATCAATGCAAAATAGGTTAGATATGTATATTTTTTTGTAATTGTTTAATTTTCTGACAGCAATCAAACTAATGCTAAGAATAATTTGTAAAGGGTTGTCTACTCCTACCAGCGTTGTTGATTGATAAACTTGTTTCTATCAGAATTATTCCAAGAGACGGTGGTAAAGTAATAGGGATTTTAAACAGATAAGAACTACATAATGAAATTCATCTTGATAATTGAGCAATTGCCATTGGTGTTCATCGTTCGTTACCTAGCCACCTAGAATATTTATAGTATATGTGTTTTTTATTTCGCTATTTTTGTTTTGAAAGTATAGACTTATCAATCACATTTTGAACTGTTTGAAACCTTTACAAAAATTAGTTTTAAAATATAGCCTATATGGGAGGAAGCAAAATATAATATATCATAATCACAGAGCATTATATTCTCCTTAAATTCCTATAAAAATGTAGTGATTTAAAAAGTTACCTTCCATGAACACTTATCTCGTATAGTATCATCGACTGTTTTACGGATGACGAATTTGAACCCCTGGCTGAACAAATAACTACTGAGAACAGGATGAAAATAACACTTCAACATGACATGGTAATTATTTTTGTCATATCGACTATCTTGGTCCTAAAGAAGTTTTAAAAGTGAAAAATATGATACTTAACGGGAACTTCACCCTGATATTCAGTTTTTTTTTTTATAAAAGCAGAAAATTGAGAGGCACAAGTTAGTGAATAGATGCTGCTTATAAGTATCTGCTTGCATGGTGATGTAGATTGGGAAGTCCTGAAAAGGACTCTCGATAATATTTTTTAAGACTACACCAACAGTCCTTGTCAGGACTACACACACTCAAGAAAGAAAGATTATGTACAGTTATTTTCAGGACTTCCTAATCCTCCCTCTCTCTTACATGGTGCAACCCAGGCACGTAGCCACGAGGGGGGGGGGGGGGGGGGGATATGCCCCCCCTCAAAATTTGCAAGATCGGTTGAACTTTTTAGACCCCTCCCCATGACGTCGATCGATTACATGTATGTGCCCCCCGAACATCAAACTCTGGCTAAGGGCCTGGTGCAACCGCAAGCCTACACGTTTAAGTTAGTGAATGTTTATGCGAAATCTGATTAAAAAATGATAGAATTGTTGTTTATTTTGAGATGCATAATCAATCAAACACAAATGACAACGCTATGAAGGTTTTTTGCGAGGTCCTCTCTCATTCGCTCTGTATTAAAAAAAAATATCACATGTGTCTCCTACACAATGCCTGTATGAAAAGAAAATTGAAATTTAGTATGTATTGTACATCGCAAATGGAAGGACATCAAGTTAACACGTATCAAATATCAAGTATCATTTATGTCCGATTCTAATTACAAAAATAAAAACATATATAAAATCGTCCGAAACCTTTCATTGTAATGAGCCAAATTAATTGGAAATTTAAATATAAACTGTATGATTAGCGTTTTATGGAAATCCAATTAAACTTTACCCTAAACTTCTGTTACCATATATAACATGCTCGGTTGTATTTGGGCATTTTTCCAACATATTGCTAATACCTCGTTCCTTGTGCTCACTATGCGGGCAGTGTCAAAGTATGCCCGTCAGTTTTAAACAAAATAATAAACCAGAATCTCTTCTTTTCAACAGGCACAACGGGCGTTATCTTTTGACGTTACTAATGGACCGTTAATAGATGTGATAGATGCACTTTGCCATAGAACATGTGTCCATCAGTTTGTGCTGGAAGACTATAATGAAGGCGTAGAGCGTGCAGGTGAAGAATGTTTCCTAGACCTTCATGGCCGAGAGGTGAATTCAAAGGTTAGTGATGCAGCGAATTAGCTTTCTTACATGTTCATCCCCTTCCCCCAATCTCTCTCTTTCTCCTTCTTAATTTTCATCTCTTCCTTAACCATGCAAGTTCCCTTTTTTGTTCACTTTCTTCTCCAATTTCCTTCTGACAGTTCTCTCAATTTATCACTCCTTCTCTGTGCTCTCTTTATAATTATAATTAAATGTCCTTTAACAGAAATCTTAATTCTATTATGTATACGGTAGGTGATAGAGAGGAAGCCTTCAAGTCAAACGATATTTGTTTGGATAATCCTAGACATTATACCTTTTTGTTCATTGTTCTCCGACGATTCTTTAGTGTTCTTTCATGCTGGCCTCTGTATTTTTTTAAAAAATTGTATAAAGGAAAAGAAAAAATGACAGACTGTGACTACTAGAGTGAAGACCAGGGCCCCGTCTTATCCAAATCAATCGCAATTCCTCCTACCAATCGCAAGTTTGCAGTGTCCTATCTCTTGTGTACATACATGTAGTTGCGATTGATATCAACTCTTTATAATTTTTTAATTATCACGACATGAGTTTACTCCAGTAAATTATATGGTAATAAAACCGCCAAGTTTCTGTGTATGAAAGGGGGGACGCATGTCTATACACAAACATACATACATACATTGAATGGTTCTAAATCTACAAGTACAGCGATCACCATCATCAATTACATTTTTCCCATATGGATGCGTGTTCTTGAACACAATACCTTTGTGGCACTCAGTTGAAAGAAACAATCAAACAAATGGTAATAAATAACCATGAATCACAAACTATGAGAGTATTCATATGGTGTTCGTGTGATCCATAAAAACTAATTCAAATTACCATTACATTTCTCAGACATGCCGATGTGTAATTCTTTTTTCTTTGTTTTGTTTTGTTTGTTTTTTTTTGGGGGGGGGGGGGGGACTGTACAAAGTATCACTGAGTTCAGCCTGAAGGGTTTCTATCTTTTACGCCGTAATCTCGATTTTATTTTCACAGATTCTAAGTTGAAATATGAATACTTGAAATTATTATTACAACTCTAACAACAATAGGGGGAAAAAAAGAAGACTTTCTTTCTTTATAATACGCGATGACCAATGCTGCTGTCTGGAGGATTTACTTTGTTTTCGGAATAGAGCACTGATTTGTATACATCTTTTCATCATGTGGGTATAAACCTTTTATGGAAAATAAAACCAACCAACCGACCGATTAGTGAGCGTTTTGCTCATCAGATTGTTTCCACCCCACCCCGCCCCCTTCAGAATCCTGGATCATCTCCTGTGATTATGTGATTGCTTTAATAAAGATCGTTATAATTAAGGGTTTACACTATTTTCACCATTTACTGCTTCATAAATTATCAACGATCTTTGCTCCTCCCCCTTTCTCGATTGATGTGTGTGTGTGATTTCTTACTGTGTGTTTGGTGCGTGTGCATTTTCAGTGGTATTTTGATATAATTTCGTTTTTCATTAATTATATTTTATCATGTAAACTGACATGCAATCTAAGGGAGTGCCTTTTCTTTGTCATTATCTTTGTTGTTGAAAATGATATTTTTTGTATTTGTTAATGATTTTTAATGATTTAGAAATAAATTTGAACTGAACTGAATTAATTTTAATATTTGTATTTTCCACAGATTCACACTTTAAGTATTAGCGGCTTGGTATCACATAACCAATCAGCATCTTGTTGTATGGGGAAGTGACGAGCTCTGGACCAATCACATCTCGGTATCTGTCTAAGCTATCTAATGTATGTGAATGCTTAATGTGAGAGTAAAGACATTTATAAGGGTTTCCACTTTGTTCCCCATTTCTTCATGCTTCATAAATATTATGTAAGCCATTCATTTGGATTTCCACAGATTCAGAAGTTTATCATTACCCGCTTGCGCCTACATGAGGACCAATCAGCATCCTACTGTCTGGGGAAGTTTCTCAGTCTCCTGCCTCATCTGACAGACCTGGAGATTGACTCATGTTCCCTTCGTGATGATTTCTACAAAGAGATTGCTGATAGTCAAGTTTCTTCATCTCAGGTAAAATGTGTTTTTTTTAAAGGAGAAGAAAAAGATGCAAAATATTTGTTTTGTGTCTGTTTTGAGAAGTGTTCAAGGTATCACTCTGTTACATACTGAAGGGTTTCCACTTTCTTTTATTCACATTTATGTCTGCATGACTTGGCGGCGTACACCATATTTGATTTTATTTTTGCAGATTCACACATTGATAGTTGAACACTTGATATAATCATTATATCTTTACCAAAAATAAAGAGAAGATAGTCTGCCTCTAGATCTACAGGATTACAAATCAGCACCTGCTGTGTGGAGAAGTTACTCTGTCTCCTGAATAGAGCAATCCAGTCGTATTTTTAATAGCCGATTTTTATATTTCTCTATGTTCATTACCGTTTTGTAGCTCTATATATACATACATTTTATACGAAATATAAAATTAATCAACAAAATAATTAGTGCATTTTCCTAAATAACAAACTTCTTTTTTACTGACCCGCCCCCCCCCCCCCCTCCCCCTCCCTTCATTGTTTCCACTTGTTTGCCCATTTCATGCTATATGATGTATGTATGCTATTCGTTTGAATTTCCACAGATTCAGAAGTTTATCATTACCCGCTTGCGCCTAGATGACGACCAATCATCATCCTACTGTCTGGGGAAGTTTCTCAGTCTCCTTCCTCATCTGACAGACCTGGAGATTGACTCATGTTCCCTTCATGATGATTTCTACAAAGAGATTGCTGATAGTCAAGTTTCTTCATCTCAGGTAAAATGTGTTTTTTTTAAAGGAGAAGAAAAAGATGCAAAATATTTGTTTTGTGTCTGTTTTGAGAAGTGTTCAAGGTATCACTCTGTTACATACTGAAGGGTTTCCACTTTCTTTTATTCACATTTATGTCTGCATGACTTGGCGGCGTACACCATATTTGATTTTATTTTTGCAGATTCACACATTGATAGTTGAACACTTGATATAATCATTATATCTTTACCAAAAATAAAGAGAAGATAGTCTGCCTCTAGATCTACAGGATTACAAATCAGCACCTGCTGTGTGGAGAAGTTACTCTGTCTCCTGAATAGAGCAATCCAGTCGTATTTTTAATAGCCGATTTTTATATTTCTCTATGTTCATTACCGTTTTGTAGCTCTATATATACATACATTTTATACGAAATATAAAATTAATCAACAAAATAATTAGTGCATTTTCCTAAATAACAAACTTCTTTTTTACTGACCCGCCCCCCCCCCCCCCCCTCCCCCTCCCTTCATTGTTTCCACTTGTTTGCCCATTTCATGCTATATGATGTATGTATGCTATTCGTTTGAATTTCCACAGATTCAGAAGTTTATCATTACCCGCTTGCGCCTAGATGACGACCAATCATCATCCTACTGTCTGGGGAAGTTTCTCAGTCTCCTTCCTCATCTGACAGACCTGACGCTTGACGAATGCTCCCTTCATGATGATTTCTACCAAGAGATTGCTGATCGAGCTTCTTCATCTCGGGTAAAATGTTTTATTTTTTTAAAGAAGAAGAAAAACAAAAGATGCAAATTACTTGTTTTGTGTCTGTTTGGAGAAGTGTTCAAGGTATCACTCAGTTACATACTGAAGGGTTTCCACTATTTTGTATTCACATTTCCGTCTGCATGACTTGGCGGCGTACACCGTATTTGATTGTATATTCCCAAATTCACACATTGAAAGTTGAACACTTGAAATGATTATTATATCTCTACCAAAAAGTAGACAAAAGATACACTCCCTCTCTATATACAGGATGACCAGTTAGTGTCATGTGGGGTAGCTACTATGTTTCAGGAGTAGAGCAATTAATCCAGCTGTATTTTTAATATCCAATTTTTATATTTCTCTGTGTTCATTATGTAGGTCTATATATACATACATTTTATATGGAAAATAAAACTAATCGACAAAATAATGAGTGCATTTTCCTTATCAAATTTCTGTTTACTCCCAGGGCCTCAGTCAAGTAGAAATATTGTAAGCATGCGTGAGCACATGTTTTTCAGACACCTCGTTATTAAACGAGGATTTCTTCTGAAGTCAAAATACACCCTAAATGAGGATTGTGCATGTTTTTTCCCCCAAATTCACAACCTAAATGGGTATTTCACAAAAGTGTACTCCTAAACAAGTATTGTCAAATTGTAACCCCTTGAGCATTTTGAAGTGCGATAGGGATTACTATTTAAGTTGTTGATAATGTAAAATAAATCAAATTGTACTTCTGATGTGAAATTGACGATAAAACAGATTATTTCAATAGAGAAGCGATAACATCAACCTATAGGCTATACTTCCAAATGTGTTTAATGCACAGCCATCATAAATCCTTTCTTTGAAAAAAGGAATTACATTTCAAATTTGATCTATTTTATATTAAGTAGGCCTACATGTAGTCTAGAAAGAAAAAAAACCTAAACCCGTACGGCAGGATTTTAAAAAAGTACCCTTTTTCTTGAAAATGGAAGTTTTTTAACCCCTTCGCGCGGACCACATTCAATCTAAAAAGAAAACACTGTTTTATACACGTTTTCTTGGTCACAAATGCTTACAGTATTTATATTTGACTGAGACCCTTTGGTGTTTACTGACCCCCCCCCCCCCCCCCCCCTTCCCCACCCAACTGCAGATTCTGGATCATCTGCTGTGATTTATGTGAATGGTTAATGTGAGAGTACAGACTTTTATAAGGGTTGCACTTTTTTCCCCATTTCATGCCTCATGATTTATGCATGCTATTCATTTGAATTTCCTTTGTGAATTCGGGCCATACTGTTACTATGTTGATTACGAGGCTAGAATCCACTCTACTGCCCTCTGCGGTAAAAAGTAGTATAACAATGGGTTTGAGCATAGTGACTAGTTGTCTGCAGCAGGCCACTTTCGATAACAATGTAGCCTACCCAGTAACTCCTCGAATATCTCTATTTATGTGGCATTTCCTGGATGACTGTTGAACTCTCTTTCCGAGTTATGTATCTTCTTTACGGTAATTTTGAGTAGTTTTTGTCTTTTCAATTAGTTGTGTTCTCATAGTTTTGAATGATTTCTTTGTACAACCACCGTTGTTTGGGTTTGTTTCGGCACGCATTACAGATAAATCGATGTTATAAAATTACGCAGGATAATAATTCATCTGCTATTTTTTTTAAAGAAAGATTATTGGATAAATGTCTCTGCTTCAATTAGCATTAGAATCTTCAGGCCTTTTTAGGTGTTAATATTTTACTTTGATGTGTATATTTTTGGAGGGGTGTACAAAACGCCACTGGGTTACAGACTGAAGGGTTTCAACAATCTTTTATCCATATTTCCTTCTCTATGACTTCCTAGTGTAAGCCGTATTCTGTTGTATTACCACAGATTCAAAAGTTGAAGGCTGAATGCTTGGTATTATTATTTTTACTCTATGAAATAGTAGGGACCGGGGGGGGGGGGGGGTAAGACTTTCTCTCTTTATAAATGATGACTCCCTTAAAAATTGAGGGGGGGGGGGGGCATGTGCCCCCGCGGGATCCCCGCCCCTGGTACAGACTATTATAAGGCTTTCCACTCCCCCATCCATTTTATGCTTCATGTATGTATGTCATTCATTTGTATTTATGGTTTTACGACATGAACCTGCACGATGACAAATCAGCATCATGCTGTCACGGTCTATGGAAGTTTCTCGCAGCCTTTTCACACACAGCTAAACTTCTATAAACATGATTAGTATAAACGTGTTTAAACTAATCACGTGTACATACGACATCATTCACACACAGGAATTTTGTTGCGATCGTTAATCGTTTCGTGATTAACTACTGCTTGTAAAATGCGCATTAGTGCCATTGCGCATTGAAGGTCATGTCATATCAATCAAAGCGCACGCTCCATCCAGTTTAAACACGTCTGAAACACGTTTAAACACGAACTAGAAATGCAATCGTGTCACAACGATGTGCGTGCAATGACGCCGTGTTTCTACGTGTCGAACGAAAGAGCTTCTCTCGGACTATCCAGAGCAATTTGTACGAAGTATTTAGCTTCTGTAATATTGGAGACAGGTAGGGCGAAAGAAAGGCCTCAACAATGACCTTGATGGGATGGTAGTGACTATGCCTACGATGTTTGAAAGAAATTGGGATAGGGGAAAGAACCTAGAAAGGGCTCGCAAGCACTGCGTGCAAAAACAAATGGGATTAGTTGGATGTTCGTCATTGCAATCAAGATCGTTCTAGGGGTCAAAAGCGTGAACCCGATTTGCCCCATAGACAATGCGTGTAATGCATGGGCGGAAAACGTACAGGATCTGTATTATGACCGGAGTTAAATTGTTTTTTCTCTCTCTCTTTGTGTCTCTTTATGGGCCGTATATGGTATCATTGGAAAGAGAATTTCATGGTTGTTATTGTAAACTACTCTCTTTTTTTCTATGATAATCCTATCGAAACATGTGATGTAAAATAGATTTAAAGGACAACATGGCGTCTTAAATGGCCCCCTTGACTAATTTCAAAAATCCGGCCACGAGGTGCCCTGCGTATTGCATCTCGAAATGTCATTGCAAATTTTCAAGGAAAAAAAAAGATGTTTAGGGGGCGAAAAGTAGTCTGAAAAAATAACGTCATGGCCGATAAGTGTTATAATCGGGCGGAATTCGTATAGTGACCCTTGTTCAAATGCAATTTACTCACAATTGTCTGTGTAAACATATACCATACTTGGTATCTTTCGAAAGGGCACTTCATTGCGGTCAGTTTGACACCATTGTCATCTGCACGCAATGTACTGCACGCATTAAAGGCGTTATTACGTAATGTATAGCAAATTCATCATTTTTGGCAATAACTTTGCGCTGACGTTATTAAAATTTACCAAACTTGGCAGACAGTTGCCACGTATATCGATACATGTGTCTGCCAAGTTTCATTGATGTAGGTACAAAGATCGTCATTTTAGAGCAAGTTGAAGTTATTTCGGAATTTTCTTGAAAATGGCGAATTTGGAGGGCAATTTTCGCAAATTTGGTCAGTGATAGGGTATATAATTTTGTATATGGCTGGAAAGGACATCTCCTCAAGTATCTAAATCCAAAAAAAGGTACGGGTCTGCCAAGCCATAATGGAGATACGGCCACAGAGAGAAAGCCAATTTCCAGAACTTTAGAGGGCGCTATTTATGTTTTGCAAAGCCATTGGAGCATGAAATTTGGCATGGCTATGTGCAATTATGAGATAAGGATAATGTGAAATTTAAACACAAAACGGAATTTATATGAGAAAGTTATGGCAGTTTTAGATTTTTAGGGGTCCATTTTTCAAGAATTTGAGAGATTTTTGACGGAGTCAGTTTCAGATTTGAATTTTGAGTACGAAGATGGCATTTTGAAGGTCAAGTTATACGTCGCAGATGAAAGAACATTTCTTAGACTATCTAGAGGAATTTGTTAGACGTTTGTAGGATCTAGGATAGTGGAGATAGGAAGGAAGAAAGAAAGGCCTAAAAATGGACCAGAAACGGACAAAATGGCGCCTGGACGGTTATGCATAAGTGATTACGAGAATAAAAGAATGTAGTGACCTTGATGAGATGTTAGAGACTATGCCTATGAAATTTGAAAGGAAACGGACATGAGGAAAGGGCATAATTAGTGATGACAAGCACTACGTGCAAAACGAATGGGATTTTCGGACGATAAGAAGAAGTAAGACTAGAAATGCAATCGTGTCACAACGATGTGCGTGCAATGACGCCATGTTTCTACGTGTCAAACGAAAGAGCTTCTCTCAGACTATCCGGAGCAATTTGCACGAAGTCTGTAGCTTCTGTGATATTGGAGATAGGTAGGGCGAAAGAAAGGCCTCAACAGTGACCTTGATGGGATGGTACTATGCCTACGAAGTTTGAAAGAAATTGGGATAGGGGAAAGAACCTAGAAAGGGCTCGCAAGCACTGCGTGCAAAAACCAATGGGATTTGGTGCATGTTCGTCATTGCAATAAAGATCGTTCTGGGGTCCAAAAGCGTGAACCCGATATGCCCCATAGACAATGCGTGTAATGAATGGGCGGAAAACGTACAGGATCAGTATTATGACCGGAGTTAAATTGTTTTTTCTCTCTCTCTCTTTACGTCTCTTTATGGCCCGTATTTGGTATCATTAGAAAGACAATTTCATGGTTGTTATTGTAAACCACTCTCTTTTTTTCTATGATAATCCTATCGAAACACGTGACGTAAAATAGATTTATAGGACAACATGGCGTCTTAAATGGCCCCCTTGACCAATTTCAAAAATCCGGCCAAGAGGTGCCCTGCGTATTGGAACTCGGCATGTCACTGCAAATTTTCAAGGAAAAAAAAGGACGTTTAAGGGGCGAAAAGTAGTCTGAAAAAATGACGTCATAGCCGATACATGTTAGATTCGGGCGGAAACTCGGCGGAATTCGTGTAGTGACCTTTGTTCAAATGCGATTTACTCACAATTTTCTGTGTGAACATATACTATACTTGGTATCATTCGAAAGGGCACTTCATTGCGGTCAGTTTGACACCATTGTTATCTGCGCGCAATATATTGCACGCATTAAACGCGCTATTATGTAATGCATAGTAAATTCATCATTTTTGGCGATTACTTTGCGCTGACATATTCGAATTTTACCAAACTTGGTAAACAGTTGTCAAGTATATGGATACATATGTCTGCCAAGTTTCATTGATGTAGGTATAAAGATCGCCATTTTAGAGCAAGTTGAAGTTATTTCGGAATTTTCTTGAAAATGGCGAATTTGGAGGGCAATTTTCTCAAATTTGGTCAGTGATAGGGTATATAATTTTGTATATGGCTGGAAAGGGCATATCTTCAAGTATCTAAATCCAAAAAGAGGTACGGGTTTGCCCAGCCATTATGGAGATACGGCCACAGAGAGAAAGCCAATTCCCAGAACTTTAGAGGGCGCTATTTATGTTTTGCAAAGCCATTGGAGCGTGAAATTTGGCACGGCTATGTGCAATTATAAGATAAAGATACTGTGAGATTTAAACACAAAACAGAATTTATATGAGAAAGTTATGGCAGTTTTAGATTATTTAGGGGTCCATTTTTCAAGAACTTGAGATTTTTTTGACGGAGTCGGTTTTAGAGTTGAATTTCGAGTATGAAGATGGCATTTTGAAGGTCAAGTCATACGTCGCAGATGAAAGAACATCTCTCAGACTATCTAGAGGAATTTGTTAGAAGTTTGTAGGATCTAGGATAGTGGAGATAGGAAGGAAGATAGAAAGGCCTTAAAATGGACCAGAAATGGTCAAAATGGCGCCTGGACGGGTATGCAGGAGTGATTTCGAAAATCGAATGAGATGTTAGAAACTATGCCTATGAAATTTGAAAGGAAAAGGACATGAGGAAAGCACCTAACTAGGAATGACAAACACTACGTGCAAAACGAATGCGATTTTTGGACGATAAGGATAAGGATAAGGGAAAAGGAGAATACTAGACATATAATACTTGTTTGGAACAAGTATAGGTGGGCTGGTCAACTTAAATTTGAGACAAAATAGAGCAAAAATAAGCGAGATACTGTTTAAAAATTCTTAAAAAACAATATCATGTAGTTTCATGACGTGAACGAAATTCACCTTCTATAGGGATAACGCAAATTATGAAGGCCTTTTGACATGAGGCCTTTAATCGAGATTTTCACTATGATGACGTCATGAAAATGAAAAATGGTTATTACCAAGCTTGTAGAGAATTGTCTTAGCTACAACATATCGAAATTTTGAAGAAAATTGATCAATATTTACAGAGATACAATCAATTTACCATAAATATGCTGACGTCATAATATGCAAATTCGTATTTTGAGTTCCAAGGCCATTGTGATGATGTCACGATACACTTAATGGCCAAATGAGACATGAAATCATATCTCCGACTCATACTCTATCTAAAAATGAAAAAAAATTGAGGATCCCGGTGCATTCCAAAGAGCTACAATGGATTTTGTATAGGCATGTTTTTGCCCATATATGCTATGTATTATAAGAGCTCGCGCGCACGGACATTTATCTTGAATGGACGCAGCTCATCTTAAAATTAATAGTCATAAAGAGATGAACATGGTATCAAATTGCTTGAAAAAATATGGAAATTATTATGAAAGAAAAAAAAATGGCGATTCTTTGTTATGTAGAGGTGTTACGCGCGAAAACGCGCGCGCATGCGCGTTTGCGCGATTTTTTATAAAATGCTTAAAATGACCTGAAACGTATGCAAAAAAAATTTGAGACGATTTTGAGCATTTTAAAATTTTGCGCGCATACTGACGCGCGGACGTACGCGCACGCGCGAGTTTTTTGACCTGCCATTGACCGGACGGATATTGACCTTGATCACATTAAATATGAATGTGAAATTACTTTTCGTTATGAAGATATGATCATGAGTTGATTTTCAGAAAATTTCACAAAATGGCGCCTAGATGACGTCATCAGTCAAGGTCAAGATCAAAAATTTTGCTGTGTTTTATGCATATGCCTATACATATGTGTGCCAAATTTTAAGATAATTGATTGAGCCATTTTCAAATTATCTTGCACACAAAAAAGTGGGTCGAAATAAGAAAAATAAACTAGATTTGTAATACTTGTTTGGAACAAGTATAGGTGGGCTGATCCAACAAAAAATTGAGACAAAATGAAGGGTACATTTGAGATAGCTTTTTGTCTCAGCTACAACATACTCAAAGTTCAGCGTAAATGAAGCTAAAACGACGTAGATATTGCTCGCGAAAGACGGGAATGTAGAATCAAGTTTTGAGAAAAAGTCATGTCCCATAGAGAATACACGCAAAATGTGAAAAATTGACATGCCTCCTTTAATCGCAAAAATACGCCATGATGCCTTTGTCAAAATGAAAAATTGTGATGACTGGATTTGTAGAGAATTGTCTCAGCTAGAACATATCAAAATTTTGAAGACAATCGATCAATTTTTACAAAGATACAATCAATTTTCCAAAAATATGCGGACGTCATAATATGCAAATTGAAATTTTGAGTTCGGAGGCCATTATGATGACGTCATGAGTTAATTGAGGGTCAAATGAGACATGAAATCATATCTCCGATTCATACTCAATCAAAATATGAAAAAAAATTGGGGTCACCTTGCATCCTAAAGAGCTACAATGGATTTTGCATAGGCATGTTTTTGCCCATATATGCTTTGTATTACAAGAGCTCGCGCGCACAGAAATTTATGTTTAACGGTCGATCATTCCGTCATTAATAGTCATAAAGAGATAAACATGCTATCAATTTGTTTGTAAAAATATGTGAAATATTATGAAAGAAAAAAAATGGCAATTTTATGTTCTGCAATAGTTTTACGCACGAAAACGCGCACGCATGTGCGTGTGCACGATTTTTTATAAAATGCTTAGAATGGCCTAAAACGTATGCAAAATGATTTTGAAACGATTTTGAGCATTTCAAAATTTTACGCACGCATTGACGCGCGGACGTACGCGCATGCGCGCGTTATTTGACCTGCCATTGACCGGACGGATATTGACCTTGATCATGATAAATATGAATGAGAAATACCTTTTGGTTATGAAGATATGATCATGAGTTTATTTTCGTAAAATTTTACAAAATGGCGCCTAGATGACGTCATCAGTCAAGGTCAAAGTTGAAAAAAATTCTGTGCTTTGTACATATGCCTATACATATGTGTGCCAAATTTCAAGGCATTTGATCCAGCCATTTTCAAGTTATCTTGTCCACAAAAAAGTGGTTAGAAATAAGAAAAATAAAGAATAAATAAATAAATAATAAAGGCAATTCTAACGAAATTATAAGGTGGTCTGTACGTTATACAGCCCACCTGATAATAAATAATAAAGGCAATTTTAACAAAATTATAAGGTGGTCTGTATTAGATACAGCCCACCTGATTAATGGGGCAGAATGTGAACGAAAACAAGGCAATGACGAAGGTCGTCATTGCAATAACCTTTCACACACAAAATGTCAAGCTCTCTAGATACGAACTTCGTACCTGCAGCCTGCTTTTAGGGGCGTATGAATCGCGACTTCGTATCTATCCCAACATCGTATAAACGATGTTCACACAGGGAAAATTTTCTATAAACATGTTTAAAACTGTTGAGTTAAACACGTTTATACTAATCATCTCTAGATACGATGAATTTTAGCTGTGTGTGAAAAGGCTGTCGGTCTCCTGCGTAATCTTAAAGACCTGGGCCCCGTTGCATAACACTTACCATTGATAGTAACTTTGCCATCAATGGTAACTACCATGGTAACAGGGCTCAACAGCCAATCAAAATGAAGGTTTCCATTGTAGTTACCATTGATGGCAAAGTTAACATCTCTCTCTCTCTCTCTCTCTAAGTGCCATATCGTTTGACTTTGGCGATCATCCTGTTCCATGCACAACCCTCGGCTCCTAGCCTTCTGTATTAGTACCACTCCCAGTTCTTTCACTCCTCTCTCTTCCAACAATTTCTGCAGACTGTCCATCCAAAGTATCCTCCTTCTTCCCCTACTCCTTCTTCCCACAATTTTCCCTGTCAAAGCAAGATTCTCTAGGCCTTCTTTACGTGTAATGTGACCCATGAACTTCAACTGCCTAATCAACATCTCACGTATCATTTTCCTTTGCACTCCAGCTCGTGTAAGAACTTCCTCATTACTAACTTTGTCAGTCCAGGGGATTTTCATCATTCTTCTTAAAAAAAACATTTCACAGCTTTCCAAACGCTTTTTAGTATCAATGGCTAAAGTCCATGTTTCACTGCCATGCATAAGTACTGGGTAGATGTAACAATTCAATACTCTTTTTCTGGTCTTCATACTCATTGTTCGATTTGTCAGAATTTTGCCTAACCATCAATGGTAAGTTTTAGGCAACGGGCCCCTGAACATTAAATCATGTTTCTTTCATTATAATTTCTACAAAGAGATTGCTGTTGAGCTTCTTCATCTCTAGTAAAAAATATTTAAAAAATAAAATAAAAAATAAACTGAGGAGAAATGAAAACATTGCAAACATTTTTTGTCTCGTTCGTTGTATTGAGATTCTAGGTTAGAAATACAAATACATGTGAATGACATCAATTTCCTGGATAATTTTTCATGGGCATAATACTTTTTCGGCAATCAGGTAAAACACCAACAACATAACAGCATAAACTATAGATGTGCTAGTAATCCTGGTGAAGTATTTTCTGAGTCTATTTGGATGAATTTTCAGTCCCTGAGGATACACTAATAATGGCGCATTTTGTAAATCCCTGCCTTCTCCAATACGATGAATTTCTACATGTACATGTGGTAACCCGACACATGCTCCGGCGACGAATACTCCGGTGACAAATGCTCCGCAAAAAGCGACAATTGCTCTGCGACATTTGCTCCGCGACATTTGCTCCGCCGACATTTGCTCCGCCGACAATTGCTCCGCCGACATTTGCTCCGCCGACATTTGCTCCGCCGACAATTGCTCCGCCGACATTTGCTCCGCCGACAAGTGCTCTGCCGACAATTGCTCCGCCGACATTTGCTCCGCCGACAATTGCTCCGCCGATATTTGCTCCGCCGACAATATTTCTTTCATGGGTATTTTTTGTTTCGTGTGATTTGTTTTGTTGCTGTTATTCAGGGCCGTAGCCAGCATTCTGAGAAGGGGGATGTGTTTTAATTCCCCGATCAGATGACACCGATGGAAAAAAAAAAGTGATAAACCTTTGCGAAAGACGCAATCCTTTTATGAGGGGGTTTGGGAGCAGGTGCAGAAACTTTAAGTAACATATAAACTTTGTTCAACCTTTAGTAGAACTTCTTTCAACAAAATAGTGATTTTTTTTTTCTTCTCGAGCACAATATCATTTAAGGTTATATTTGTTCCCTTTTGGTAAGCGATGGTATATAGCGAGAGAGAGCTAAAAATGTAGGCTTATCATTAATATTGAATAACATCTTCCTGCTTAATTTCCCTCCTTGATTAAGAGGGCACGTTTATACCATAAACTGAAGAGCGAGCGTTCAACCAAAGAATTATTGTCAACAATAATGAGTATCAAACAGAGTTTTCTTGCTGCAGGACGGGTCGGGCACATTCATAGTTAAGGCGATGTCAATTTCATTTTTAGCGAGCGGGCAGTTTTAAGCTTATTTTATATTGAATAGCATCTACCTGCCTTCCGCCATTCTTCGTCTGACGTTTATGAGCTGCACATTCGTCAAATGAATATGTTAACAATTATAAAATTGCGAGTTAGCGTAGCATGTGAGCAGGTTCTTTTGCACTTCTCTTTTGATAATAATTATAGGCATATTTTTTTTACTTAAGTATCTGTGTCTTCTTGTCCCTTGAAAGGGAGGGCACAAACACATTTAAAGGTACTATGTCCCATTTGCAGGCCAAAAAAATGAAAAGGTTTAATTCCAACGGCATTTAAAAGTAAATACTAATTTAGAACTTCCCTATAAAAAAAGGGGGGCTTGAAAATGCCTTTAAGTGGGAAAATAACGACTATTAGTTGTCGAATCGACTTAAGAGCTATACAGCCAGTAAGTAATAGTCTGATTTTCAGACCATTGTACCGAATGGTCATATGTTTTATGCTGCGCCAAGATTCAATCAGTTTAATTTTGGCCCTTTAATACAAGAAGTGGGTTATTGATGTAGACAAATGCTCATGTACCCTTTACAGCTCCTGTTATGTATGTTATTACCAAAGAAGAAAAAAAGCCAGTTTGTCACTCAATCGTGTCTGACAGTGAAGTCTAGCAAATAAACAGGTTTCCTTCATAATTTGAACATCAGTTTAACTTTCACAGATAGGACAAACATGACATATTTATATTCCCTGCACATTTCTACAGCATTTGATGTTGGCTGCAAAAGGGAAATATTAGTATCTTTAAGGGGGTATTTTTTTGTTTGTTTTTTATTTGTTAATTTGGCAAACAAGGAAGGCAAAAATCATAGGTTATAATCTTGAATATAATTTTCTACATTACGCCCCTTAATTTGAATCAAATGGGCAAGTATTAATATTCTAGGATTTATTGTTTATTCCTTGTTGGCGAGCGAGGTTAACGAATGGTCGAAATTCTTGGCTTGCCATTTCATATTAAAAAGCATCTGCGAGACCAGCATCGCTTGTTAATCACTGATGTACAAAATGTATTACGAACATAACAAGGGTAGCGAGCAAGCGAATTTTCATCCTTTTCATATAATAACTGAAATCCATCTGCCTTAATCACTAATTATTATTTCACGAGCATGTATATATTTCATACTGCATTTTATTTCTATTTTTTTCCCCGACGTGTCCCGACGCCGCGTTGGCAAGATTTACCGTCATTAATTTTCCTATATTCTATTTTATGTCCCTTTTCCCTTGTCTTTAGTCTTTTCTTTTTCTTTTTTCTTGACCATTTCTTTTCCATGTTTTCTTGTCCTTTTCTTTTCTTTTCTTTTCCTTTCTTCCTATTTTTTTC
The DNA here is from genome assembly GCA_035222895.1 of Strongylocentrotus droebachiensis. NCBI lineage: Eukaryota > Metazoa > Echinodermata > Echinoidea > Camarodonta > Strongylocentrotidae > Strongylocentrotus > Strongylocentrotus droebachiensis. Next base: position 211,279 of record JAVYIG010000867.1, on the reverse strand, counting down.
CCCTGCAAAAGGAAGCATTTGTCTTCAACGGGGTACTTTGGAAGCGGAGCAATTGTCAGCGGAGCAATTGTCGGCGGAGCAATTGTCGGCGGAGCAATTGTCAGCAGAGCAATTGTCGGCGGAGCAATTGACGTCGGAGCAAATGTCGGCGGAGCAATTGTCGGCGAAGCAATTGTCGGCGGAGCAAATGTCGGCGGAGCAATTGTCGGCGGAGCAACTGTCGGCGGAGCATTTGACGTCGGAGCAAATGTCGCGGAGCAAATGTCGCGGAGCAATTGTTGCTTTTTGCGGAGCATTTGTCGGCGGAGCAATCGTCGGCGGAGCATGTGTCATGGAACCGTAAATGTAGCTTCGTATTAAAGGTTCTTAATTACTTTTTATGCCTCCGCCACCGAAGGTGGTGCCGGAGGCATCATGTTTTCGGGTTGTCCGTCCGTACATCCGTACGTCCGTCCGTACGTCCGTCCCGTTTGACCGTTATCACAATATCTCAAGAACCATTTAAGATTTAAACTTAAGACTCGGGAATAGTATTTATCACCATAGGAAGACGATCTGATTAGATTTTGGAGTACGTAGGTCAAAGGTCACAGGTCACAGAGGTCAACTTATGAAATTCCTTGTATTGAGTTTGTTAGCGCGATATCTCAAGAACCATTTGAGATTTAAACTTCAAACTTAAGGATAGTATGTATCACCATAGGAAGACGATCTGATTAGATTTTGGAGCACGTATGTCAAAGGTCAAGGGTCACAGAGGTCAACTTATGAAATTCCATACATTGAGATTGTTATCATGATATCTCAAGAACCACTGGAGATTTAAACTTCAAACTTAGTGATAGTGTGTATCACTATAGGAAAACAATCTGATTACATTTTGGAGCACGTAGGTCAAAGGTCAAGGGTCATAGAGGTCAACTTATGAAATTCCATACATTGAGATTGTTATCATGATATCTCAAGAACCACTGGAGATGTAAAAACTTCAAACTTAAGGATAGTATGTATCACCATAGGAAGACGATCTGATTAGATTTTGGAGCACGTAGGTCAAAGGTCAAGGGTCACAGAGGTCAACTTATGAAATTCCATACATTGAGATTGTTATCATAATATCTCAAGAACCACTGGAGATTTAAACTTCAAACTTAATGATAGTGTGTATCACCATAGGAAGACAATCTGATTAGATTTTGGAGCACGTAGGTCAAAGGTCAAGGGTCACAGAGGTCAACTTATGAAATTCCATACATTGAGATCGTTATCGCGATATCTCAAGAACCACTGGAGAATTTTCACTTCAAACTTAATGATAGTATGTATCACCATATCATAATATCTCAAGAACCACTGGATATTTAAACTTCAAACTTAATGATAGTGTGTATCACCATAGGAAGACAATCTGATTAGATTTTGGAGCACGTAGGTTAAAGGTCAAGGGTCACAGAGGTCAACTTATGAAATTCCATACATTGAGATTGTTATCATGATATCTCAAGAACCACTGGAGATTTAAACTCCAAACTTGTTTAAATTGCTCTATGGCGGAGGCATCATTTTCGACTGCGCGCAGTCAAAATTCCATCTAGTTTCCCATACAATATGCTACTGCCCCAATCACTATTTTTTCTCACCTATTTTCTTGCTCATCAGATGTCTCTTTACGACCCGTCCCCCCTTCTGAATCCTGGATCATCTGCTGTGATTATATGAATGTTTAATGTGAGAGTACAGATTATAGTGGTGTCCACCATTTTCCCAATTCCATGCTTCATGATTTACATATGCCATTCATTTGTAAAATCTCAATTCTATCAATTGAGAACCTTGCCCCTTAGAAACTATCTGGGGACTTTGGCTAATCTAGGTATAAAAATCAACTGAATCTTGTGTTGTTTATCCACTGAAGATTGTACGTATTATCAGTGATGCATACTTGTGATATTTTGTATGCTGCATGTACATGCCTGATGCCAATCGATTTTCTATCCCTGCAGATCCAAACAGTCAACCTGGATTACAGTCTGCTTTATAAATTGCAAGTCAAGGTACTAAGTCCTTCGGCATCCAAGCAGCTAGCCAAGTTTATCTGCTCTCTACCCTGCCTTACAATCTTAGAGATCAAAGACGATAAATATTTACCTGATGATTTCTTCACTGAACTAGCTTCATTGCCTGCATCCTCACAGGTAATAAGAAAAGTCAGTGCTCAGGCAGTAGAAACATGCATGGATGTAGAAGCACCTTCACTGCCGCTTTTGTCAATTTTCACACAGTAGTAAAACAACGTAGTAAAACAAACCATGAAAATCATTACTGATTTTATTATTTACGATATAAATCTACGTATCTACCTATTCTACTTTGCTATTGTTGCACCTCAACATTGCATCACCGAAACTTAAAACACATCGCCAAATTGCTCATACCCCCCCGCCCAATAGCGCCCTCCGTGACCCTTGGGTCCGAGCGCTGCCAACGTAACCTCTTCCTCTTATCACGAGTTCCCTAGAACACACCTTGGTAAAGGCACTGGGGATGGAGGGAGGGAAAATAGGTAGATACGTAGATTTATATCGTAAATAATAAAATCAGTAATGATTTTCATGATTTACATCAATAAATCAACGTATCTACCTATTCTACTTTGCTATAGACCAGCACAGATTAATGCCGGGTGGTGAAAACCAAGCAAACTTATCAAATTAATGAGAAATAGACGAAGCCGCCTTCAGAGAAGCGACCGCGAAGGCTCGTTCGCCCGCGGGCACATCTCTGAGGTAAAAAGCAGTAAAAGAACTTGGAGACTTCCAAAAAGCTGCCTTACAGATATCTCGAACTGAAACTCCGTTGAAAAGAGCCCAAGACGTACTGACACTGCGAGTATCATGAACATGAGGAGCCCTGCCAGGCGTCAAGGCCTCAGGGCCTGCAGCCTTGATAGCCAGGACTAACCACCTGGAGATCGTATCCCGAGATGCCGCCGAATGTGGCTCTCGAGAAACCGGAAAGAGCTGATCCAACTTGCGAAAAGGCTTCGTCTTGTGAAGATACCATTTGCGGGCGCGAACGGGACACCACAGCTTGTCCCCGGGGACCGAAGACAAATCCGACAAGGGATGGAGCACCACTTCCACTGAACCTGACGTGTCAGATTGATTCTTAGCAATAAAAGAAGCCTTGGGAATCAAACGAACCCCACATCCTTCCCAGCGGATATGCCCAGGGGCAACTGAAAGGGCATGAAGTGAGCTCCTACGCTGACCAGAAGCGATTGCCATGAGAAAAACCGTCTTGATCGTAGTATGCAGAAGCGTCGCAGAACACAGCGGTTCGAAGGGAAGGCGTGCTAAAGCTTCCAAAACCTTGGGTAAACTCCACGCTGGCGTCAGAGGTCTGAAGAAGGGTCTCTTAAGGGAGAAAGACTTCAAAAGAGCCGCTAGCTGAGGAGCAGAGGAAACTGAAGCACCATCGGCAAACCCCAAAAGAACTGCAGCTATAGCTGACCGATAGCCACGAATCGTCGACAGAGCTCTTCCCTTGTCATACAAAGAGATCAGAAAGTCAGCAATAGAAGGTAAAGACGCCTCTCTAGGGGCGACGCCCACCTCCTCACACCAAGTGTGAAAAGCATCTAACCTGGAGTTGTAAACCGTCCTGGTCGACTCTCGTCTACTCTGGACCAGAAATTGTGCAGCACGTTCGGAGAAACCTGACGAACGAGCCCTCTCCCCGATAACGGCCAAGCGGTCAGATGGAGGATTTCCGGCCGCTGGTGTAGAATACCGGACAGAGGTTACGACACCAGATCCGGAAGACATGGCAACGACCACAGAGTCCCCACCAGGAGGGTCAGGAGGTCCTGAAACCACGACCTCGCCGGCCACCAAGGAGCTAAGAGAATCACCAACGCTTGATCTTCCCTGACCTTCCTGAGCACACAGGGAATCAACGCGAACAGGTGAAAGGCGTAAGCCCTCCACACCCCCCCCCCCCCCCCCCACGGGATTGCGAAAGCGTCCAGAACAAAAGCTCCTGGTTCCCGGACTCTCGAACAAAATCGAGAAAGACGATGGTTGAGCGAAGTCGCGAAGAGATCGATGTCGAGAACACCGAACACTCTCACCAGTTGCCTGAAGACAGTCGGAGACAGAGTCCACTCCGAGGGAAGGCACTTGCCTCTGGAGAGAAAGTCCGCTATGATATTCTCTTCGCCCGGGATATGTGATGCAAACGGGAACACCCTCGCCCCCTTGCACCACGCCCAGAGTTGAGAGGCCAACTCGTTCAGAGCCACAGAAAGAGTGCCTCCCTGTCTGTTGATGTACGCCATCACCGACACGTTGTCCGTAAGTATCAGAACCGAGCGACCCACCAGACGAGCACGGAAGTGACGAAGCGAAGCAAACACTCCCATGAGTTCCAACACATTGATGTGGGGCAGAAAGTCCAGATGACTCCAGTCTCCTGAAATCATTGACCCCTGGCAATGACCTCCCCAACCCAACAGTGACGCGTCCATGGTGACGGTCACGGAAGGGAGAGGAACTCGGAAGCGTTTGCCCTGAAGGAGGAAGGAACGACGAAGCCAAGGACCTAGAAGACCCTTGATTCTGGACGACAGGGGGATCCACGTCAAAAGAGAACTCACGCTCGGCTGATAAAACTCCAACAGAAAGAGTTGGAAGGGTCTCATCAATAGTCGACAATCTGGAAGAATGTCGACTAGACTGGAGAGATACCCTAGCCACTGAAGCCAACGCTCGGCTTTCACCCGACGTGCACATCTCAGAGAACGAGCCGTCCTGACTATCGTCTCGACCCTGTCGAGACTGGGACGAGCCAGCTGATGACGAATGTCCAGCTGAGCACCTAGGTAAGACGGCGTGCGAGTCGGGACGAACTCCGATTTCTCCCAAATTATGAGAAATCCAAGAACTTGAGTCGTGCTGATCAGAATCTGCACATGATCCAACAGCAGAGCCTCCGACTTTGCGACCAAAAGCCAGTCGTCCAGATAAGCGAAAAGACAAAGACCCCGTCTTCTCAGAAACGCCATGACCGACGCCACGACTCTCGTGAAAATCCGAGGAGCAGGGCGCAAACCGAACGGGAGCGCTCTGTATCGGTAGAATTTGCCCAGGAAGGCAAACCCCAGAAGGTCCCGCGACCGCGGATGTATCGGTATAAGAAAATAAGCGTCGCGAAGATCCAAAGAAACCGCGACGTCTGCTGGATTCAAAGACGGAAGGATGGTTGCCAGATGATCCATTCGGAAATGAACCTTTCCCAGATGAAGGTTGAACCGCTTCATGTTGAGAATCATTCTTAAAGAACCCGAACGCTTGGGAATCACGAACACCGGCGACAAACAAAGACACGGGTGATCGTCTACTTCTTCTATTGCCCCCTTCTCTAACAGAGACACGATTTCGGAGGAAATGTGACCCTGAAAAAAGAGGGGACATGATCGGAGAGCGGCTCCGGAGGACGCCATTCGGAAGAGGTTCCACAATATCGATGAAGAACCCTTCTCGCACCACCGACAGAACAAACGCGTCGCTGGTGATCTTCTCCCATGCCGGGAGAAATCTCTGGAGCCGCCCGCCGACCTGAGACCCAAGCACTCTGGGGAAGCCAACATCTAGAGAATGACTTCCCACCTCCACGAAAAGGAGTCCGGGAAGATGAATATCCCCCGCGACTACCCCTGGACGACCTACCCCTAGAAGTCGAACCACGAGACGACTCACCACGGTAAGAAGAATCACGGTAAGACGAGTCTCGAGACGAAGGACGACCACGATCCTGGTATTCCTCCTCGACCGAGTACCAGTCCTGAGGGCGGCCCTTAGACTGGCCGACGTTCTTACGAGAAGAACCCAAATTCTTCGAACTTTTCTTACGAGGTCTGGAGGAAGGAACCGGCTTTTGGACATCGCGAAAAGTAACGGACAGGTCTCGAGCCTGCTTTTCACCATCAATCTCGGCTTGCAGTAGAGTAGTGAAACTATCTCCACAAAGGTGGGGGCTGGCCACTGGAATCTGCGGAAGCAGTCCTGGAATTTGGCGTGGCCGAATGCCCAAACTAGTGAGCACAGCCTCCTGACGATGCTTCCCGATGGAATGCGAAGCCACCGCAAGCTGTGAGAAAAGAATACCCGATACCTCTCTCATGACCTGCACCAAGATCGAACGATCCTCAACAGTGATATGGAGATCGTCCGCACTAGCCAAAAGCTCCACCAGCATGTCCATAACAACGGACATCCGGAGACCAGAAGCAGTCAATGAAGAAAGATCAAACAGCAAGTTGTCACTTTTATCAAAAGGACCAAGAGTCCCAAACTTCTTCCCCAAACGACTGGCCACCCCCACAAGTTTGGGAGAAACCCGTTTAGGACACAAATACGACTCAGCATCCTGAGGAACGAAAGCGTACTTGTTCACCTGCCGCTTAAGAAATCCCGTCGATGACGACATGTCTTTTGCGGCGTTCACAAATTCTTCTTTGTGTAGATCAGGAAGAAACAGTCCCTGAACTGCTGAAGAGTCCGATTTAGAAGACAGGAAGCCCCGCCGCCCCGACGATAACTCCGGGACGACACAAGAATCGGGCACATATTTGTGAAACAAGGCTAACGATTCCGCCGCCAGAGACACAAACGGAGTAGACGCATCATCCCCCGCAGCTGAACTAGACGACTGAGCGATGGAACCAGTGTCCCAACGATCAACCGAGCCCCCCCTATCTTGACCAGATAAACAGGGACGATCCCCGCCTATCGGAGCGCCCAACGATGCGTGAGGCGGAGAAGCAAAAAAGAGAGGACCCCGGCGGAATACGACAACTCGAAACCCGCACCGGCGACTGCTCAGGAGAAATCGATGCATCTTCGGAAAGCTCCGAAAATAAATCAACAGCGATCGGATCCGAAACTGAAGTCGGAAGAACCGGAGGAGCGGACTCGGGCATCGAAGAGCGAAACGCGTCAGCAAAAGCCCGCATCCAATCCGAAAATTCCGGCGGGGGTGGAGGCACCGACGGAGGGAGAGTAGCCACCAACAGCGGACCCCGAGGAGCCGCAAACGGTTCCGTAACATCAGAGCGCGGTTTCTTCGACGGATAAACAAAATCCGAGGAAGAACCGGCCACAGCGTCCCGGATACCCCGCTTCTTATGAGAAGTAGCGGTAACGGAAACGGCCGATGAAGAAACGGGACGGGTATCCGATAAAAGCCCTACGGTAGGAGCTCCACGCAAACCGAAACGGGAAAACGGAACACGCACCGACGGAGAGGCGCGGTTAGTTGAAGCACCAGGATCCGACTCGGCTGCACGGGTATCCGGACCGAAATCCTGAACCGGCAAAACCGACAAAGGAACAGAAGAACCGGTCGGTGACCGGTTCAAGTCCGGATCCACGATAGCAACCCGAAAATCCGTCGATGGATTTGTGCACCGACCAAACAAAAGACCTGACGGAACAATTGATGGCGGTGCAGAACTAAGGTCCGTTCCACCCAGAGTTAATACCTCTGGGTTTCCGGGAACCGTCCCGAGGGGAGATAACATCGCCCCCTCGACCATTCTCATGGGCTTGCCTTGCCCGCATAAATGTCCGCTGACATTTGCATCCCCGGGGTTTGCGGTGTCACCACCGCTCCCGAGGGGCGTAACTAACAAAGACTTGCTAGAATCCTTCGTCTTCTTTCTTGCGACAGAATTCGATTTCTTCTTAGAGAAACCTGCTAAGAAAAAATTAGAACTGCGAGACATATTAAACCTGCGGGAAAGAAAGATTAAACAAAGGGTATGAGCAATTATCAAAAAGAATTAAATAAACTACCAGTGACTGAAACACCCCACCGACTACCCCCGCACGCACCCGAGACCTCGGAGTGAGAACGGGAGAACAGTTGTCGGTAAGAAAACGTTCTAGAATACTGATAAATAAATAAATTCACGGAGTGAAACTACTCTCTAACGAAAAGGAAATCGTAGAGAATAATAATAAAAGGCGAAAATGCGAACCAAAAAGCAACTAAAGGGGAAAAACTCTTCAACTTTTGGGATCGATTTTTAGTGTAACTTATCCGTTCGGATGCGAAGAGATAAGAGGAAGAGGTTACGTTGGCAGCGCTCGGACCCAAGGGTCACGGAGGGCGCTATTGGGCGGGGGGGTATGAGCAATTTGGCGATGTGTTTTAAGTTTCGGTGATGCAATGTTGAGGTGCAACATTAGCAAAGTAGAATAGGTAGATACGTTGATTTATTGATGTAAATAATGGAAAGTAAAGGATTTTGTATAGGAGATTTGAAAGCCAGACTCGTCCATTTATAGATTTTTTTTTTAAAGTTGAAATTGGGCAAGAAATAAATTAGAAGAAACATTTGGGTTATGTATCAATTCAAATGTAACTATTCTTCAGGAATTAGGTTTTTTTTTTTTTTTGGCAACCTAACATTGTTATAAAAAAACAAAGTAGAACAAATAAGAACCAGAGGTAATTGCCTTTTTGTTTTGACTTTTGGGCTTGTCCGTGGATCCTGCTTTTCGTTACTGCAATAAATTGGGAACCATCACAGAGATTTTATCCAAATGTTTAATGGCGTACCGCGTATGTATGAGTATGCAAGGATGAACTGAACAGATTTTGGGTCAAAGAGCTTAAATGTTACAGGTCACAGGCCCATGAAAGTGTTTAAATATTTCATTACCGCGATAACTTTGAAAATATTCAAGCAATACAGATCAAACTTGGATGAAGTATGTATGAGCAGATTAAGATGAAGTGATTAGACTGAGGGCAAAGGTGAAAGCTAATAAACAGATAGAAAGTCATAAATCTTTTTAACACCCCCAAAATGCTTGAAATTCAAGTTCTCGTATCAGCGTTTATATTAAACTAAAAGCATTGAAGCAATTCAAGCTAAACTTGGACGAAGTATGTATGAGCTTACAAGGATGAACTGATTAGATTTCGGGTGTAAGACGTCATGAAGGTGGAAGATCATGCGATCATAGGATCTTGAAAGTCTTTGAAATACCCTCAGATACCTATTTATACTGAGATAATTAAACTAAAATAAGAAAATTCACAACTATATTCCTTTGATTTAAATATCAATGATATGATATGCCTGATGCCAATCGATTTTCTATCCCTAAATACAGATCCAAACAGTCAAATTGGATTTCAATTGGATTGAAGTCATTTCAGCTGTACTAAGCCATTCCGCATCCAAGCAGCTAGCCAAGTTTCTTTGCTCTCTACCCCACCTTAAAGCCTTAGCGATCATTGGGAATACATATTTACACGATGATTTCTTCACTGAACTAGAATCCTTGGCTGCATCCTTACAGGTAATAAGAAAAGTCAGTGCTCAGGCAGTATAGAAACATGCATGGATGAATGAGGTAGCACTTTTGCTGCTCTTCATCAATGTTCACACAGTAGTATATAACTAGCAAAGTAAAGGATTTTGTGTAGGCATTACGAAAGCCAGACTTATAGATTAAAGAAAAAAAACCAGGATGAAATGGGGCAAGAAATAAAGGAAAAGAAACATTGGGGTTATGAATCTATTACAAAAAACAATCTATTTAGTAACTATTCCTTAGGAATTGCAGAATTAATTATGAAATTATAAAGCGTTGGAACGTAGCATACTTAATGAATTAAATATTATGTATGTAAACATTAGAATTCCCCAAATACTCCTATCCTTTTTTCAATTTTATCTTGACCTATTGAGTCTGTTCACTTTATTGAATCATTGGTTTCATCACGTGGCATGAATTAGCTTGGAGAGTTCAGGGTGAGATAGAGTGAGAGAACGAGCGAAATAAACTTTTGTTGGCAACCCAATGTTAAAGCCTCACTGCAGTTATTATAGCTACTTGCGCCCTCTATTTAGCAAACAATTTCTAATTGGTGCCTGTTGGCCCCCATGGTCCTCTTTTTCTTATTCTAAATTAAAGCTGATTTGATGAGATAACCACTTGCCAGTGACCTTCCAGTGCAGACGGGCTTTAATGAATTGGTAAAAAAAAGTAGAACAAATGAAATCCCAAGGTACTTGCCTGTTTTTGTTTTTATACCTCTGTAACTGAAGGTGATACTTGGAGGCATTACATACATTTTTTGCTTGTCCATCGGTCCCGCTTTTTGTTACCGCGATAACTTGAGAAAAGTTACATGGATTTTAACCAAACTTTGATAGAGTATGAGCATTCATGGATGAACTGATTTGATTGTGTGTAGAACAGGTGAAATGTTAAAGGTCTCAGACTAACAAAGGTGTTTAAAATACAGATAATATTTCTTTACCATGATGACTTCGAAAGTATTAAGGCAATGCAAATCATATTTTAATGAAGTACTATAAGTTGATTACTGATTTAATAGTGATAGAGGGGAAACGTCAATAGTCAGAAAGTCATCAAAAAAGTTTAAAAGTACAAACAAAAATACAAGAAAATATTGTTATACCGTGTTAACTTTAAAAGGATCGAAGCAATTCAAACCAAACCAAACCAAACAGAAATTCTTTTTTTGTATACAACAATAAAAAAGATAGAAAATATATTGTTTCAGTGTTAACTTTAAAAGTATTGAAGTAATTTAAGCTAATCATGAACAAATATTTATGAGCATACCAGGATGGACTGATTTGATTTCGAGTGTAAGAAGTCATGAATGTGAAAGATTATAGGATCTTGAAAGTGCAAAGAGTTCCAGAAATTATCTTATTACTGTGATAATTTAACACAAATCGAACCTTGTGTGTAAAACAACTCTGATATTAAATGAAAAGCATATGGGTTCACGAGGTCAGATGTTACAGGTCACAGGATAATTTAGCAATGAATATACATAGGCTAATGCAATCCTATTCATCCTTTGTCATTGAACTTATTCAGCGACTGGTTGAGTCGTTGCGAATTTTTTGGAACCAAAACAAATTACAAATATGTCCTCTTACCCCCCCCCCCCCCCCCCCCCCCCCCGCCTGAGACGTTGCGAAATATTTTCGGCCCGATTTAAAAATGTCTACCCCCCCCCCCCCCTTGAAAAAAATCCTGCGTACGCCACTGATCATAATGGTTTCCACTATTTTCCCAATTGTATGCTTCATGATCGATGCATATGCCATTCATTTGTAAAATCTCAATGCTATCAATCCACAACCTTCCCCTTTAAAATAATATCTGGGGATGCCTACCACACTTTGGCTAATCTAGGTATGGAAATAAAGTGAAACATATAAAAATCATGAGAACTTATAATTCCCTCTCTACAGTTTTGTCTTCCTCACCTGTGCGGCTATCTTGTGTTGTTTATCCACCGAGTTACGTATTATCAGTGATGCATACATGTGATATTATATATGCTGCATGTACATGCCTGATGCCAATCGACTTTCTATCCCTGCAGATCCAAACAGTCAACCTGGATTTCAGTGGGATTCATGACTTGCCAGTCCAAAGTCAGTCAGCATTCAAGCAGCTAGCCAAGTTTATCTGCTCTCTACCCTGCCTTACAACCTTAGAGATCAAAGACAATGACTGTTTACCTGATGATTTCTTCACTGAACTAGAATCTTTGGCTGCATCCTCACAGGTAATAAGAAAAGTCAGTGCTCAGGCAGTAGAAACATGCATGAATGAAGAAGCACTTTTGCTGCTCTTCATCAATTTTCACACAGTTGTGTAACTAGCAAAGTAAGGAATTTGTGTAGGAGTTTTGAAAGCCAGACTCGTTCATTTATAGTTTTAAAAAAACAACCAGGATGAAATCAGCAAGTAATACAAATGAAGAAACATTGGGGCTATCAATCAATTAAAAAAATCTATTAAGCAACTATTCTTCAGGAATTATAGAATTATATATGAAATTACATGAGCATGAGAACTTAGCATACTTCATGAATTAGATATCATGTGTAATTATACAAATTAGAATTCCCCAAATACTCCTATCTTTGTTTCAATTTTATGTTGGACCTTGAGTCTGTTCAGTTTATCGAATCGGTGGTTTCATCACGTGGCGTGAGTATATATGGCTGGGAGAGTATAGAGGGTGAGATATACACAGAGAGAACGAGTGGCATGAATTTATGTTGGCCACCCAATGTTTATAAATGGTGTTGGTAAAAACAAAGTAGAACATATAAAAACTCAAGGTACTTGCCTTTTTTGGTTTTTATGCCTCTGTCACTGAAGGTGATGCATGGAGGCATTCACTATGAATATGACGGACAAAGAAAGCGGACAAAATATACAGTTCCTCAGGTTGACAAAGGAACATCCCTTCACTGCTATTATGTATGTTTTGCATGTTTTTTAAATGTATAAATGGACGAGTCTGGCTTTCAAAACTCCTACACAAATTCCTTACTTTGCTAGTTACATAGAAAATATATTGTTTTAGTGTTAGATTTAAAAGTATTGAAGCAATTTAAAGGTACTATGTCCCATTTGCAGGCCAAAAAAATAAAAATTTTAAATTCCAACGGCATTTAAAAGATAATACTAATGTATAACTTCCCTAAAAAAGGGGGGGGGGGGGGGCTTGGAAATGTCTTTAAGTGGGAAAATAACGACTATTAGTTGTCGAATCGACTTATTGGCTATAGAGCCAGTAAGTAATAGTATGATTTTCAGACCATTGTATCGAATGGTCGTACGTTTTATGCTGCGCAGAGATTCAATCAGTTTAATTTTGGCCATTGCAAAAAGTGGGTTATTGATGTAGACAAATGCTCATGTACACTTTATAGCTCATTTTATGTATGTTATTACCAAAGAAGAAAAAGCCAGTCAGTCACTCAATAGTGCCTGACAGTGAAGTCTAGCTAGCAAGTAAACGGATTTCCTTGAATAATTTGAATATAAGGATACTGCTAACGTTTAAATTTCACAGATAGGACATACATGACATATTCATAAATCCTGCAAAGTTGTACAGAATTTGATGTTGGCTGCAAAAGGGACATAGTATCTTTAAGCTAATCTTGGACGAATATTGATGAGCATACCAGGATGGACTGATCCGATATCGGGTGTAAGAGGTCATGAATGTGAAAGATTATAGGATCTTGAAAGTGTAAACAATTCCAGAAAATATCTTATTACTGTGATAATTGAATAAAAATCATGAGGTCAGAGGATAATGTATCAATGAATATACATGTTGATGCAATGCTATTCATTCTGTGTCATTGAGAGGGGGGTGGAGAGCTACACCATGATGACAGAAAATAATTTCGGAAAAATAAAAGTGCATTTATTGGGGAAACGGACGTTGTCTTCTTTACCCTCCTTTTGCAGGCAATCACATTTTATTTATTTCCTTTTTTCTCTAAAAAATATGTGTTTACTTGTCACGTCAGAATCCTTACTTCGGGGAAAAGCAGCATATCAGCATGCTACAGGAGTGGTCAGTAAGAAAACAACAACAGTGGTTAGAACAACAACAACAACAACGGTGGTTAGAACCACAACGACAACAACAACAACAACGGTGGTTAGAACAACGACAACAATGGTGGTCAGAACAACAACAACAACAGCAACAATGGTGGTCAGTAAGAAAACATCAACAACAACAACTCAACCAGTGTGAAAGGCCAATGCCTAGTACACACCAACAGCCATACCTTCCTCATCATGTTCCCCTGCTGGAATCAGCACCACCTTCTGGACAGTTTCAGAGTGATCCTCAAAGAGGTATTCAATCAGAGCCAGAACAAACCGCCCAATCCACAACTTATCAGCAACTTTCACCGATAATGCCACTCCAATCTACATTTGCACCAGATCAATTGACCAAGCAACATCTCGAGGAGTTGAGTTCTCAAGAAACACAACAACATTCGCCACACCATGGTCCGAGAGAAGCAACACAGGACACTGCTGTTAGCCAGAGACAGGAAGATGCAACCCCAATAGAAACTGATGACACCTCGCTAACATCATCTTCAGTATACATCAATTACCTAACTTCGGTGTTTCAAGGAGGGCTGTCAATTGGAATGAAACCAATCGATGAGAATGATGATAACCTTGCCATGCCCTCAACCAGTGGATTGAGTTTTGCACAAAGCAGAGCTGATGCAGGTATGACAATAAGGCTCAATACTTTTTATAGGCCGTTATAGTCTCCATGCAATGACTAATAAAATCATGGTATGACAAAATCAGATTAAATATATTTTCTTTCATTCACGAAATGGGATGATCATTGTAGAGTTATCGAGGTCTCGTGGACGTCACCAGACTGTGCATCACATGGTTCAATTTTCGAACCCCACCATAGCATTAATTTCCTTTGGCAAAATATCATTCTACATTTGCCACTCTCCAGAGTTCATAACCACTGTTATCTAGTGTGTTAAGATGAAACATTTACTTCGAGTAATGTCTGTTTCTTTCATGATGTAACTTTTAGCTACAAAACAGACACGTATTCTGTCAGATTATAAGTTAAACAAAAATTATTCTTTAGTTTAACCTGTAACGTTAATCATAAAAGAATAGGAATCATTAGATTTCAATATGATTTTATCAAACATTGAAAAATATTTATAATTTGTATTTCTTTTGATTTATTGCAGCTCTAGTCGAGATTGAACAAATTCCTGAACATCGGTAAGTAACATAATACCGTGTATACAATAACCTTTATTTCTCTCATCTCCCCTACTCTCTCTTTCTCTCTCCTTCTCTCATCCACTCTCTCGCACTACCCTTTCTCTCTTCATCTATTTATATTGCTGTCTTCAACATTTCGTGTACATCTGTTTAGAGCCAGAACGGCTTTAATTTATTATACTTTGACACACTTTTACGCCTTCATCACACTCTCCTGTTGTCTTACCGTGATGCTTGCTATTTCTTTCTAATAACATTCAATGACATAATGCCATGATTGAAAGTAATCCAGTTGGCTTAAACAAATTTAAACAAAAATTGTTTATTTCATTACAAAACATTAGCGGCCCTAAAGCAGAATTGCAGTTTTAGTTTAAATTATACATTAGTGACAAAGTTAAATTACACGTAATACATATGCATGGTAACATTATGGTAGTAAAATTGCAATTCTTGGTGTACATAATAATTGTGCTTCTACGACACCTGGGGGGTGTTTCATAAAGCTGTTCGTAAGTTACGCACGACTTTACGCACGACTGGTGATATGTTCTTGTGCTACATGTAAATGATTGAGAATCTGATTAGCACCCAAGAACATGTTCCAGTCGTGCGTAAAGTTGTGCGTAACTTACGAACAGCTTTATGAAACACCCCCCTGCTCCGGCTACACTTACTCCGCGGCAATTCAGTACATTATTAATCAAACTCCCAATCCCAACCCCCGTTAAGAAACCTTCTCCGTATCCAACCCAACACCAAGCACAAACCCAGCTCAAAACCCCAACAACAAATTCAACCCAACCCCACATTCCTGATGTACTAAAGCTTGGAGCAAGCTCTGCTAGAGCAAGTATCGGGTCGCCATCGTTGCACATTATGGCAGATTGCTTGTTACATATACAGAAATCTGAATATTATTACCATATTTGCCATAAAATTATATATAGAAATTTAGATATGAGCTAGCAATGGATGTAGAGTATCCAAAATATCCCAAGTATCCCCTCTCCGATCCTGCACCCTCTCTCCGTTTAAAGTTTCCAATTCCCAAACACTATTATCTTAAAGTTGATTGTTTCTCTCTCCCTCACTCTCTTTTTTCTAAACTTTCCATCTGCCCCTCTCTTTTTCGTATCTCACAATCTCTCTATGCCCCCTCCTCCTTTTCTTCAAATCTCTATTTCTCACGTTGTATCGTTATATCTCTCCGTCTCTCACTCTGTCCCTCTCTCTTTCTTCTTTATCTTTTTGTCTGTCTCTCACCTTGTCTCTCTCCCTGTCTTTTTTTTCTCACTTTCTTTCTGTCTCTTTTTTTTAATGTTTATCTCTGTCTCTCCGTGTCTCTTTCTCTCTCTCTCTTTCCCTCTCCCTCCCTTTATCTGTCTCTCTATCAAAATAGCAAACGCATTCACAGTGATGACGGCGATGATGACGATGATGGTGATAGAGTTGATGAGAGCCTGGAACAACGTCGTGGAAAACGACGAGCTAAGACGGATCGTCAACCTACCTCACCGTAGGATCCTTAGGATGAAATGCAGTAGCATTATTGCATAACATCCAGAGCGGAATTCGGCGGTAGCGAGAATTTATCTTCCACACACACTGATGGAATACTTATTTGAATTCTAACATGTCCTATTTTGAATCCTTGCCATTCTACCTCTTAACAACCGTTACATATAAGTGCAATACTAATTTAATATGCAAACACTTAGTACTTATCTGTCAATCAATTATGCAATACAAGTCATCAGGGTTTTTTTCTTTTCTATTGGCATACATTTTGATGAATTTGCTGGGACTTTGAAATTGTATAGTTCTCATGATATCTTGCTTTCTGTTGTTATATAATAATACTGCATTCATCTTAACAGTATTACCTCTCGGATCTATGCAATTTTGTTTACATGTTCTTTATATATTGGTTATATTCTATGCCACTCTTTATTTGTAAATGGATGGACAAATGTTAATATCATATTTACTGATTATGAAGTGTAATAAATGTGATGTTTAAAGGTTAAGACCAGTTATGTATTGGAAACGCCCCAATTAAAAAAAAATGAAATGGAAGCTCTTATTACCAATCATGTGAAAGAGTATGTTTTGACTAATACATGATGATAACAATTTTGCCGGGAAACCGCCTACTAATTGATATATTTGGTAAATTAATTTATATATTGGTGTGTGAGAGATAAACGCATGTGTCGCGCACGTGTGTGTAGTCCCATATACATCTTTCTGTGTACAGTGCTTGTAACTTTACGAAGACTGGGCCAAATTTCTTATCATGTTGATGATTCCAGAACCTTGAAGTACACACCAATATTTATATGCTAGATGATCAACCTTTTCTGATCGATTCCACAACGTTTCTTTCACAATGCAATCGCATGACCATAACCGGTCTTTATCTTTAAAGTTTACTTTAGGCCGTGGGCCTATTTGCGTTTTTGTTTTGGGCCAATGTACGAAAATCCTCTGGAAAGACACTAATCTTCATGTGCCTCTCTACACCCTGGTGTAGGAAATGTTTACTTGGTGCAAAGAAATCTGAATGTCATATTTTCTTAAAACGTTTGCTAGCCCGGCTAAAGGTGGGGTTATGATAATATTGTACAGCACTTAGAACCATGAACGCTATATACAATGTACATACTATAATACGATACCATTTTACAACTCCTACATCAAAGCGCTTTAAAATAATATTTGTATCAAGCGCTCTATTAGTTTTACTACACAGTCATGGTTTATCGATATTGTCAATACCATTTTTACAGCTTCGAGCCTGAAACATTTCATTCACCTATTCCAAACAATTAATTTTCCATTATTTTATATTTTGCACAAACCATGATGGTTGCAAGATTTTATTAGCATTTTATATATATTTTTTTTAATTTAACGATTAGCATGTACCATATCTCAATTGATTTTGTATAACCTAATACGGCATTTGATTCAATATTCTACATGACAATGTTAATTCTAAAAATGTTAAAGTGATTGATTTTGAGGGGTCTGAGTTATGTCATGACAATGTTAAAAAAGATATCAAAATCTCAAAACATTGGTTGATATCTTTCTGCATTAGTCTGTTAATTAAATATAGTAATTGTAATTGTAATTGATTTTAATGAGAAGCCTGTGACTACTCAACGAGCTATGGAGAGAAAGATGTCGCATTTATCTCTGCGAGACAAAATCAACCAAAAGTCATACGCCAGAAAACAAAGGTTAAAGACATCATGGAGAAAGTCAGAGAATCAAAGTGGAGATGGGCTGGGCATGTAGCAAGACTTCAGGACAATAGATGGACAAATCGTTTAACACAATGGCAACCAAGGGTGGGAAGGAGAAGAAGGGGAAGGCAGAAGAGATGATAGAGAGATGACGTAACATCATACATGGGAAGGGCCGCTTGGACTAGGACAGCTAGAGACAGAAGAGAATGGAAATTTCATGAGGAAGGCTTTGTTCAACGTCTGGATGAACTATAGCCTGATAGATAGATAGATAGATTAATGAGTCCGTCCCATACAAAAAGCTTAAATAATATGATGGAGGTATTATTATGTTTCAAGACAAGTTTCACTTGAATGCGCTGTGTACCACTTTGCATTGCATAATTGTGTTTGTTTGTACTTGAGATTATTTATGAAATAAATTCACTCAGTGTCATTCCATTGATGCCAAACAATACAAACGTGTCACTGTACTTACTGCATTTTTAAAGTGCCAGAACATAGGTATTAAGCCTGGAGTTGCGACCAATCAAACACAAATTGGCAACTCCTTGACGTATCTTGCGAGCTCCCATTTTTTCTCAACAAGAATTTCATGAACTTTCATTTTCGTCGTTATTGATTGTCGAAATTTATTTGTTTATACAGGGCTTGAATAATAACATATTTAAAATAATATTATAATTATAATTATAATTATTATTATTTCTGATTTGTTTTAGTTCATACAGAGCAAAAGGGAGGGGAACTCGCAAGATACGTCACAGAGTGTCCAATTTGTGTTTACATGATCACAACTTCAAAAATGCATAACCTTCTTATTTTTAACCACAATTTCCTACACTTTCAGTGACCTGTTCCTCTCATTTTTCTGTTTTTTTATAAAATCCAACATAATATCAGGGTGGACTTCCCCTTTAAGGACAGGTGTAATGTGCTATAGCATGACGATAGTCAAACTATATTTTTTCTTCAAATAAGGGAACCGTCAGGCGCGTACGCAGGGGGGGGGGGGGGGGGTTTGGGGTGAACCCCCCCCCCCCCCTCGATTTTTTTTTAATGTGTATGTTTTGTGTATGTTTTTAGTGAAAAAACCCCCCTTTTGATTTTTGTTTTATTTTGTAGCGACTTTTCGGCCGGCGCGATTTTCAAATTTTCGGGAGCAAATTTTGGGCCCGATTTTAACCCCCCCCCCCCCCCTTGAAAAAATCCTGCGTACGCCACTGGGAACCGTTATGCAGCGTTTAATTCCTTGAAAAGTGCAATGAGAGGAAAGAAATAAAAAGGGGTTACCTAGAACATGGTTTTTCTTTTATCTGATTGTCTGGTTGTTTATGTTTGTTAGTTGATTGCTGCTGTCCCTCTATCTCTTCCCCTTTCTCTTTCTCTGCATGTCTAGCTCTTCCCGTCTTTCTTTCTTTTAACCCAGGCCTCTCCTGTGCCTGTGCCTCTCCTGTGCCTTTCTTTCCATAACTGACTGTTTTTCCTGACTTTTCACATTTGTGCAGGGTGTAGTTGTAGATACGGCTGTCGACTTTTCAACCGTCTTCTCTCCCCAGCCCCCACCCCCTTCTTGCAGTCCCTCTCTCTCTCTCTATCTCTCTCTTTTTCTCACTCTTTCTCTCTCTCAAGTTCTCTCTGCTCTCTCTCTCTTTCTCTCCCCTCTCTTAATACCAACACACGCTCATGCACGCACACACACACACACACGCACAGTTTTCTCTCTCTTTTCTCTCTTTCTCTCTCTCACTCTGTCAAGTTCCCTGTGCTCTCTCTCTCTCTCTCTCTGTCTCTCTTGCCTCTCCTCTACTCAATTTACCTTTCGCTCTACCTTCTCTCCCTCTTAATTCACATGGATATAATTCGATATACCCATCTGAATCGCCCCTCCCGGGCTCTTCAATTTCCCGAACTATGCAGTAGGCCTATGTCGATAGGGATTTACTCTATTAAAAAGAATAATTTGAATTGCCCTATGTTGTAGCTTCTGTAATTGATAGGTATATTTCTGAGTAGAGGAACCGATACAATAATTATCCGCATAGTCAAGCAAAGGCAAAATAACGGTTTTGTAAATTATTTTCAAATTCGTAAGGGTGATTTTCCGTTAGGCCCGGTCACACAGGGACGCATGGGAGGCGCACGGCATTGAAAATCGGAAAAAGTCGTGATTCCGACTTTTGTCAGGATTTGGGAGAAGCTAGCGAGCTGACACCGAATGCATAGCGTGTTGCTAGCGCGCTGCGCGTATACAGGGCGTGTGCTCCACGTATGTCTGGCGTTGGGATATCGCGCGCATGTCTGGCGTTGAGCTCCGCGCACACTTTTGAGCAAGCTCCCGACGCACACAGCGAATGACGACGAATGCATAGTGTTGGTCCAGCGTTGGTCCAGCGGGCTCGACGAACGAGTAAGGAATGATGACGCACATCTAGCGAACGACAACGCACTGGCCAACATTGCAAATTTTCAATGCGCTGGCCGTGCGTCCCCCATGCGTACCCCTCTGTGTGACCGGGCCATAACGGAAGTTAATGGATTTGAAAAACATCAGGATTTTTCATTGTTTCAAAGATCTAGAAATTTCACAAAAAAGGAGTTAAGTCTTTCAAGACGGAACCCGCGATTCGTATAAATTATTACAAAAATATAGCGTGTTGCTGTGCCGTGAGTTTGTACTTGATAAGTATAACTGCATGTAGGGTGTCAGTTTAAGAACAGTTTGTAACCATATGTTATACCAAAAGGGATCATTATATATGGACAATGTTTTTGAATGTCCGAAAATAGGAGGTCATTTTAATTGCTAACGATCAAGTGTTACCCGTCTGAATATGAAGCGACGTATGACTTCACCACCGCGAGGAATGTGACATTAATTGACTGAATTGATAAATGAATTCGTTACATTACATTTAACGTTATAATGTATACAATATTGTAATTGATATACGGTGATCAAAATTAGATTAATAATTACTAATATTTTTGTCTCCAATGATTTTATTTTGTTCGATTCATTTAGGGACTGATGTAGCCGATAAGAGTTGACGCATCTCTGAACGCGGCCCATGTGTAAACGATTTATAAAACAATTTACGCCCTCTTGCGTTGGAATGGCTCTTTACCTCTTTTCTTTTCAACCTCAAATTTCTCTCCGACTCCATGAAGGCATACTTTACTTTCTGTATTGTGTACCTCGAGTCATTTGAAGTTTCTTATCAGTTTATTTCTCTTTTCTACTTTTTGAAAATCCAATGAAAAGTATTGCGTCTCCTCAAAGAGCTAAACTTTCCTCTAACAATTCAATTTGAAGAGGTTGTTTTTCCCAAAATCTGTAACATTCTTAAAACAGAAAGCAAAATGAGTATAGTACATTTGAAACGGGCTTTAACACCTACAACCTCTTAAATACAACAAGGTAAACATGACATTACTAATAAATAGACCTCTTTTTTAATATGTCTATCAATTCTTATTTCTTTTTGTGTTTTGGTTTTAATGTACACGTGTATTAAAGGGACTTTGTAACATTGTTCAGATGAGAGATAGTGGTGCTAAGGTAGTGACTTCGATGCTAGATGTAAAATCAAAGATAATCTGAAAATTTGAGCGAAAACGGACCATTATTCATGGTACAAATTGGGAAAAACTGATCTTATCGATTCCTTAATTCTCCCAACTATATTATTACAATTTAATTACATTTCCATTCCAGACATTTAAGTGTTGACAGATTCTGTCTAGCCTATTTTCTATGTCTTTTTTTATGGAAAAACGGTTGGGAAAATTCAAAAATGGTTGGGAGAATTTACTGTTAATCACGGTGTCATACGCCGAGGTCATACATCGACTCCTTCAAAGAAAGCCATAGATATCTTTGTGGTTTGAGAATTTTTGTCAGGATTGTTTGCATGTCAGAGGGTAAGTACAGTAGAAGGAATATAGAAAATAACATTTTTTTACAAAAATTAAGCAATTTTTCTCATCAACCTTCAACAATGTTACCAAGTCACTTTAAGCAAAAAGACTATAAATCAAGTCTTACAAGGTAAAGAAAAATACTGTTTATTTTAATTCGTCAGTATTTCGGTGTCAAAGATTTATTCATATTAGTGCCATGAATAAACAACTTATGAATACGATATTGATAATTCAATATATTATAAGACTTGTTAACGTTTGTTTGTATTCTTCTCACATATTTGGTGCATTTATGTTTATTTAATGTTATATAAATTCCTGTAATTTAAATTAGAACATCCATTTCATCTCTACAATATATTTACTTTACTGGAAACACACAAACCTCAGCCTTAACCCAACTACACCTGCGTGAAGCGATGCCCAATGTGGAATCTGTACTATTAAGTAATTCTCTGCACTGCAAGAGTTTATAATGATCATGCTCTTGCCATCTGCCTACTGTGAAACTCCGTTTGGTTTTCTTACAAGATTTTATTATCATCGAATTTTCGATCGGAACTAAAAAGTTGACCTATTGATCGTGTGTTTGGTAGTCGACTGGTCGAATTGATATCATAACACTGAAGGATAGCATCAACTACACGGTGTGACATAAAAATGAGTGCCATTGTCTGAAATAAAATAACAGTGATTGTGTTTACTTTATTCATGTTTTGAAGTGTCTATTATTGTTATGAATTGTGTTTTATGAATATAAGTAATAAATTACGTTTTCGTTTATAAACAATTAACATACTAATACATCTTTAATAGCCGTATATCTAAAGTGAGTCGAAAAGGTGGACAGATGATTCCTCTCTCTCTCTCTTTGTCTTTATTTTTCTCTTTCTCTATATATATTTGTGTTTTGCGTTAGAGAATGAGAGAGAGAGATTATAATACCTCGAAAGCTTTATTTTAGGACATCACTATGCTTTTTCTCGCATTCCACAATTTAGTGATCACTTGGAGTTAAATGATAACAAAATTAAGATAAATGTTCTATTATGTTCAAGCGGTCCCTTAATACAGAATACATACAACGTATATGTTTGAATATTCACTTGGATATATTCACAAAATTTTTGAAGAGCTTGAATCCAAAAGGAGCTAAATCCATATTTTATCAGAATGGAGTTATTTGTCTTAAAATAATGATTTCCTACATGGGGACAAAATGCACTATGTCACATTCGAGAATTTCATCAGGAAGTATGAACAAAAATTAGGTACAATATCATGTTTCATTCCAAAAGGAGCTAAATCCAAATCGGTTTCATTCCAAAAGGAGCTAAATCCACTTTGGGTACTTCTGAGTAAATCACCTTTTTTATTTCTCCACTTTCCCTTTAGCAATGTACCTTCATGTTGGTTTATATGTGAAAGGTGTCGCCCTGGACCAATAATATATGATAAGAAAAACAATCTACCAGTTAATCGCGGAAGAGGTTTACGGTACACCATGTGTAAAGTGCTAGAAGGACTAAGGAAAGTGGATAAAAATAGAAGTGAAATGGAAAGGCGAGAAAGTGGAGGTTGGAAGGAAGAGTATCTTTCGGAAGTGAGTATAGTCCTGAAAAGGACTGTAAACCAGAAAGTTGTAGACAGGATGAGAGGTCTACAACTTTCTGGTTTACAGTCCTTTTCAAGACTATACTCACTTCCGAAAGATTCTCTTCCTTCCAACCTCCACTTTCTCGCCTTTCCATTTCACTTCTATTTTTATCCACTTTCCTTAGTCCTTCTAGCACTTTACACATGGTGTACCGTAAACCTCTTTCGCGATTATTCATACCACCATGCAAACCTTCAAACATCATCTAATCTACCAGTTATTTCTGATTTTTACTAAATTTTTAGATTTTGTGGATTTAGCTCCTTTTGGAATGAAAATTTGATATGTTGTTTACTTTCTTTTCAAAAGGTTTTTTTAGTTGTGATTTCACTATTATTATTTAAAAGGAAAGGTTTGCTACTAAATTTGAATAAATGTCAGTGATTTTATTGAGAAAATATGAAATTTTCCAGGTACAATATCATGTTTAATTCCAAAAGGAGCTAAATCCACCAGAAAAAAAACTCTAAAAATTTAGCAAAAATCAGGAAAAACTGGTAGATTTTTTCTTATCATATATTATTGGTTCAGGGTGACACCTTTAAAATATATAACAACATTAAGGTCCATGGCAAAAGGGAAAGTGGAGAAATTAAAAAAGGCGATTTACTCAGAAGTACCCAAAGTGGATTTAGCTCCTTTTGGAATGAAACTCTGTATCATCTATAAAATGTACCTTTCGCTTTTTGCAATATTTATTTCAAAAAGCAAAAGGTACTTTTTATAGAAAATATTATCATGGTTATAAATAATCAAATTTGTATACATATCTATATATAAATTTACAAAAAGAAAGAAAAAGCGCTAAACGGTACTTAAGTCACAAATTCATTTTCCTTGCTTAACGAATAAACTTTTTTTACTTACGAACCAAATAAATGAATAGAAATTATATAGAATAATACATATTTTATTCCTCTTCCTATTGTTGAGACACCCTGTACCTGAATGGTTTGTAGCCACGCTCAAGGTTGTGTGCAGATACTGCAATGTAATTTACCAGAGTCTCTCATAGCTCTCTCAGTTTAATATCAATAAAGTAATAAACCGAATATTACATTGTATAGAGCCAGGATTCACAATGTAATGGAGCTATGTTAGCAGAGAAGGATTATATGCTGTAATAGGCTTGTATGGTAAGAGGGGCAGTTGTTATATATTTTTTTTAAAGAGCTAGTTTAAATTGAATTTCCGACTCTATATAGCTTAGCATTTCTAGATGCCTCTCGTTCGTAGGATATTATTTGAGATTCGCTGTGATCGGTGTACGCATAGCTGTAATAAAGCGGTGAATTGGCCACACGGTAATATACTTATAATGAATAAACATGACATTTCTAAAAGAAACAAGTTATTTACTTTTGTCAAAGTTATGATTTCAACAAAATGATTTTGATTGAATTTGTCTTCAAGTTTGAGTAACAGAATGTAATAAACATGACAAATATATATCATTGGAACTTCGGATACAGATCATGAACTAAACAAGTGTTATTAACATACTCGTGTTTGAATTCATAGATAGATGATATTTTCGAATCTTATCAGTGAAAGTATTCTCTGAATTATAAAGGTTTGCGAAATTTCGGACCTTAAATATCTCGATTAGTTTAAACAAAAATCCAATATCCTTGGATACATGTAAACTTTAATGTGATATATATTTTGATGTATTTGTGTCACAAACATTCAGTTTTCGATATAAAAACTAAATTAATACCTCAATTTGCTCATTCCTAACATAAGTTCGTGTGCCAGAATTTACACATTCAAAATTACGAAATACATGTTGTCAATGACCTTATTTTTACCACTCGTTCATATGTCCAAGTAAGCCTATTTGTAATTTCAATGAAAACTGATTACTAAATAATCAATGAGTATGACCCTATTTTGCACTAATTAAAATTATATCCAGCATCTTGAAGTGATTAGGGAAATGTTTGTCATTAACGTTAGAGGTGAGAGATTATTGATGGGTAGCTTGTTTTTATCAACATTATCACTACGGGAATAGTTAGTTCTTATTGTTCTTGTTCGACATCAGACTCAATACGGACCGATCCTTTTCCGAGTTTCCTGACAATCTCGATCAAGGTACATTATATCAATTCATAGCTTGTTCAGCTATTAATGTTTATGAAAATGTGAAATAAATTGAATCTTTGATGTTTAATCTTCCTTCAAGCACGAATGATAAAGATTGGAGCTTTTGTGGTCAATAGTGGACGAATTAGCGGACTGTGGATCACATCATTTAGCAAAACAGTCAATTAGTATCTAGCAGAAAAACTTCGAGAAATAATCGAAGGTATAGCTCGGCTAAAGCTGGGGTTAATACATATTTTGTATTCAGCATAATAGAGGGTACTTGAAAAGAAGCGGCGCTCTATGTCAAACAATATTTCCTATTCTTATGTTCATTCTTATTTTTATTCTTATTCTTTTCCACCTCCTCCTCCTTGTTTCCCTTTTTCGTAATAGTATCGTAATGATGATGATGATAATATTCTCATTATTATGAATATTATAATGATATCTTAAATAATGATAAACATTATCATAATTATTATCATTATTGATATCATGATTAGTATCATTAATATTAATATCAGATTCTTAGGCTAGAATAAAAACATCGATAGAACTTTCCACAATCATCAATTTTACCATACACCACACATACCCTCAGTATCAATTAACGCACTCATACCAGACACACATTTGCTACAACGCCGCCAAACGTCTCCACCTCGGCGCCAATATTACTCCTTCCATAAGCTTAATCGGAGAATGTCATGTTAAAATAAATGAAAAAGCATGGATTCTAAAAACGCCGTCAACGATGCGTGTTTTAGCGTGGTGACGACATCACGTAATTAAGCCCCTTGCTAGCCACAGTGAGCAGTAGAAAATGGGGGATGAACGAGTTTGAAACATCTCATTTCGAATGCATCCTTGTTCATTGTCATTGCAATCGCCCCTTCCAACCGAACACAAAAGTGATGCGAGCCCGTTAGATATGGCAATGCTGTAATACACACATTGAACACGCACACAATAGCGCTGATGCCTGCATCGGGCTTGCAGACAACGCCGTGAGGCCGGCATATATTATGTTCATTGGAGTAAAGTTACACCAACACAGTTCGGCCGTTTCTTCATATAGCGGGCCGTAGCCAACATACTGGAAGTCAGCGAATAGCCATTCAGGTTGGTGGATAAAGAATAGAGGACTAGGCGGGCGCTGCTAGCTACTAGCATAGGGAGTTCACGCTAGCTCTATCGCGCCCGTGACTATTTCAAGTCGGTGTCGCCATTATTGTGGCTGCTGGCTGGCCTGTCTGCTGTGTGTTTTGAATGGGTGAAGGAAAGCTTTGGTAGATAGAAACATACCGCACACTAACCAGCCTTTCTCTTCATGGCTGTCTACCCTCTGTGTAACTCGCCCGTGGTTCGAGAGATGAAAGATGGAGATGTGCTGTTCCTATCTCGTTATTGATAGGGGGAGGGGTAAACAACCAAATCGCTAGCAACATTGGTAACTGAACCTACCTGATCTAAGGAGATTAGATTCCTGAATTCTTGCGTGGAAAAATAACAGGGATACCATAAGAAGTTTAAGCAAACGTTCATGCCCGGCGATATTACGTGTACATGAACGTAACACTCATAACCTGTTCAATGTTATCTCGATGTAAAGACACAGTGAACATCGCTTTCATACGAAGTGAAGTGCACGATTAAAGCTTTGAATCTTCCGATCACAAGACTTCCGGAAAGTTCCTTTCAAGACGATTTCAAAGGAAAACACCGCTGGTGTCTCGATTTCGGTTGGATAAGTTTTCAGGTGTTGAAGTCCCATTCCTTGGTTTCATCATCTACAATTTATGCATTCTTATTTTGGGAAAGTTAATCTCTGTTCTGTTCGAACAAATTTCTTACTCTGGTAATATATATCATTTGGTGTTTTTATGGTAAGTACAGAAACAATTTTCTTACAAGTCTTGGCGTAGCCGTACTCTGCAGCAGCTGCAGTTTTTTCTATAAAGAGTTTTTTTAGCTCTTTCGATTTTTTTTTCTCATAATATTTTCTAAATATGATGACATTGTAATTTGTGCACAGAACTAGCAGTGTATAGTTTTAGTCTAGATATTGATCTCAGTAAGAGATTAGGAATTTATCTTCAGCGTGCCTGAAACAAAACGACCCAGTACTTGGTGGCAACCATAAGTTACTCAGTCCCTCCCCCTTGTCCCCTTTCCCCTTAGTATCGAACACTGCGCTTACCAAGCCGCCCAATCGCTAAGAGCTTTAGTTGCTCTCTGATTTAAATGCGCCATTATTTTTCTTTCTTAATCGTGAAAAACCAACCGCCACCATTTTCAATAAAATAGATTTAATCGAGCGTTGGGGTTTAAACCCTGCCTGGTCTCGCTCGAACAACAGACAGAATAGATCCTGGGGCAGAAGCAACAAGCCCAAGGCCTCCTTGGAGGCGCCCTCAGCGGCAAGTCCAAGGATGGAAGCGGCAATGGCAGGGCTGGAGGCTGCATCAGGTAACCCGTATGCCTCCACCCCACGACACTATGGAAGGTCCATGTCTCATACGCCAAGCGGAGGCAACATCTCTGGAGCTATGAGTAACTGTCGGTCACTACCCCGACTCCTGGAGCAGGGAGACGATAGTAGTGACAGCGGTGAAGACATGGCAAGTGAGGACCCAGGATGGGAACGTGTCGTCATCAACGTCAGTGGACTCCACTATGAAACACACCTCAAGACTCTTAACCAGTTTCCAAACACATTACTAGGAAACCCTGAGCGTAGGATCCGGTACTTTGATCCCATACGGAACGAGTACTTCTTCGATCGTAACCGACCTAGCTTCGACGCCATTTTGTACTACTACCAAAGTGGCGGCAGGCTGCGGAGACCCGTCAACGTTCCTATAGATGTCTTCACAGAGGAAATCAAATTCTACGAACTGGGTGATGAAGCAATGCTAAAGTACCGGGAGGACGAAGGCTTCATTCAAGATGAGGAAAAAGTATTGCCTACGAATCCCTTGCAAAAGAAAATGTGGCTTCTATTTGAATATCCCGAGTCTTCGAGGATGGCCAGAGTTGTAGCTGTCATATCTGTAACTGTAATCCTTATATCAATTGTAATCTTCTGTATGGAAACAATGCCCGAGTTCAAAGATGCGCGTAAGCCGGGAGAGAGTGGATCGGGCTCGGCCCGTTGTGGAACGACAATGGCATCGACTACGGTGCCCACACCTACTCTTTCAGGTAACAGAACGTTAACACCGGAGGAAGCAGATGCTGCCATCAAAAGTGCAGAACTGGCGGCATACTTCCGCCATCCGTTCTTTGTAATCGAGACGTGCTGCATTGTTTGGTTCACTTTTGAAATTTTGGTTCGGTTTCTTTCGAGCCCCAGCAAATTTACCTTTACGAAAAACGTCATGAATATCATTGACATCATAGCAGTACTTCCATATTTTATACAAGTGGGCACCATGGTCGCCCAGTCATCCACAGACACCAATAGCCAGGCTACGTCTTTAGCTATCCTTCGTGTTATCCGACTTGTTCGCGTCTTCAGAATATTCAAGCTATCTAGACATTCTCGGGGATTACAGATCCTTGGTCGAACTTTAAAGGCTAGTATGCGTGAGCTGGGCCTTCTTATATTCTTCCTATGTATTGGGGTTGTCCTATACTCAAGCGCCGTGTACTTCGCCGATGCCGACAGCTCGGACGAAAACGGCGAACCTATCTTCAAGAGCATACCGGATGCATTCTGGTGGGCTGTAGTTACCATGACAACCGTAGGTTATGGTGACATGAAACCAAAAAGTACAGGTGCTAAAATCGTAGGGTCGCTGTGCGCAATAACGGGCGTATTGACGATCGCCTTACCTGTTCCCGTAATCGTGTCCAATTTCAATTATTTTTACCACCGGGAGGCAGACAGTGAAGACTCCTCAAACTACTCACATGTATCAAGCTGTCCGTTCCAACAAGCGCCCTCAATCGACGATAAAAGTGAAGGTAATAGTGAGTTGGATCAACATGATTTTGTGGAGATGGAAGAGGGGCTATTAGAATCATCTAGTAGAAAATCAAATCACAATGGCAACTCAAGGCCAAATAATGTTCAGGGCAACTGTATAAGAAATAATAATCTTAAAATGCTCAGCATAGAAACAGACGTGTAACTAAGGTATTTCATTTGTTTGTGTTCAATTTTTTATACAATTTGCCACTAGTACCTTGCATGCATTCAAAGCGAATTAAAGTCTTAAACCTCGTTCAGGTATCACGCGTCAAAACCGCGGCGTTTTTGTTAATGATGACGACATGAAGGGTAATACGCGTCACATTTCCGTATCCTATAACACACAGCTCGGTCAATACGCGCAGGATTTAGCGCGCAGTCGACATTCATTTAAACGTGGGGGGAAAAGCTGTGGCGTTTTTTGTTGTTGTGCGTTTTGGGGTTCTGTGATTTACCGGGTGATATCTGGACGAGCCTATACTGGAAGTTCTTCCCAAAAATATATTCATGCAATGATATGTCTATGAACAATTACATTATTAACACAAGATCAAGCAGATAATGATCAGTACGCATTTCCAATAACAAGGAATGTATTACAAATAGTGCGCTTCAAAGCGGTATGTTAGATTGAAGACTCTTGTGGTACTTTCGTAGTTGCTATTGCAATTTAAAAAATTGAGAGATATAGCAGTGCCTTGTTCAGCAAACAGTGGTTGATTTTAAAATGAAGAAGTACTGTCATTCATTTGGGGTTTTATTGAGTTTCAAATTTATTATTATAGACGTTTATATATCACAAGACTTCATTCACGCTGTGTACCACTATATTGCTGCAGTTTATGGGGCTTGTTAAAGTAATGCAGCGCTTTAAAAATGTGTCACTATGTACCAAAATTACTAAATGAAGCGGAATGCTTTATAGAAAAAATACAGATGATATACAATGAAACAATACGCAGAACTAGGAGAATATCTAAATACATGCAAACACATATAAGCTTCAAATTCAGGGAATTAAACATGTAGCTTCACGGAGAAGTACACATGATAATCCTGATCTAAAAAGAACAAATACTGCTAATAATTGAATTATCCCTTTTATGTATCACTCACGTACATTTCGCAATATAAACGTCCATATGTTATGCAACATTTATAAGTATACGGCATAATATTCGATGCTCTGTAATATTGCTATACACATCTTAAGTAGTTATGTGTTTGTAACAAAACATACTGAATATCACAGTGATTAGGCCTAGTATAGCCCTACTTTAAGATCGGGAATATAAATGATGTATTTATATATATATACAAACCTCATTCAATTCTTCCCCTGGAATATATCAAAAACACTTAGTAACAAACATTATGCATCTGTTTTTTAACCTTACAATATTTGCAATTTATGCCGAATGTAAAATATGTATAATTTAAATTGCAATTACTGTCGGGTCAATACTTATCACTTTCGAACTTAGCATTATTATGTTTTCCTGTCCTTTGTAAATAAGGAAAATATTTATATTCATATTTGTATTGATTTTTATATAAAAAAATATGGGAAAATTACCTTAAAAACGTAGTCAAACTACACTTTAAAGAACCAATTTGCTCTATGCATATCCTTTAGAGGAACAGATGGATATTATGTGAGTTATATTTAGAGTTATTTGATGTTAGAAAAAGGGATTTTTGAAGTCTTTCTATTGAAACTCAGTATAGATATTATATAAAGAATAGATAGATTGCATATCATCTTTTCACTTGAATTGTATTTTAGTAGGTTATGACTAAAGGATAGTGACACAATCATATCATATCATATTGTTAGCATTTCCAAACATTTAGGCATTCATGGAACATAGATATTTATAAATATATATATCATGTAATATATTAGCTTATTCCATATATTATTACAAATAAATCACATCAAATGAAACATTTTCGGGAACCTGCTATAGTCACATTGTACCTCTGTACTCCATGTACATGTACCTCTGTACTCCATGTTAACATTTACATTTTGATATTAATAGTAGACATATCTCTTTCATATAGTATAGCGATTAGAGATAAAACATTGGAACGAGAAAAGAAGATATATATAGAGAGAGAGAGAGATATACATATCAAATACCATTTCATATACCTAATGTTAACAGAAGGGACTATTTCATTCCTGATAATGTGAAAAGTGATATATCCATCCAAATTCTAAAAGCAAAACAAACGATTGTTAAGGGGAAATAATGCTGTAACATTTTCTCAGAAGTCGTATTTGTAATCACTGAGAACCTGAAATAAGGACAACGTTATCTCACGACCAAATTGAATTAAGAAATAGAAAAAAAAAGGCGAAATGAAAAGAAATAGATTATCGCACCTATATTTTACATTTTACAACTTAGCATTTATAACATACACACAACTCAACATAACTGCGATGATGATGATGATGAAGGTGACAACTTGGAAAAAGAATGAAAACATCTTCTGACGACGAACAAAATACATTGATGAAATATCTAGATCTCATGACAAAATCTATTATATTGAACATGTTTTGTTGCTACCAAGTATTGACATATCGAAGATGAGAATAATTATGATAATGATAACATGAAGATGATGGTGACGATGATGTCGATGTCGATGATAATGTCGATGTTGATGTCGATGTCGATGATGAATCTAATAATCATTGCTCTGTGGTAGATTTACCCTTTACGAACAATTTTTTTAATCATAACCCATGCCTAAATAAACGACAATTTCTTTCATCATCAATCATTGTGCAGCCAGATTTGGGAAAACTCATTTTCCATCGCTTAAATGAGTGGAATATTAATGTAATAGGCCTGCTTTGAAGTAAAGTCGATTTCCCAACAGCTGCTATACCCGCACGCATTCCAACCTGCAGATATGCCAGGACCTTGAAAAAGAATTCATTTTAAAAAGTTCGACAGCTGACTGTAACAAACATGTGCTTACATTTCACTACAGATTAGGAACCCCACCGTTTAGAAAATGAATGTTCGCCGATTGCAATGACATTCTGTATTACAAATCGCTTCATGTACAAGCTTGGTTAACGTAGGCTGGATATTAAGTAAACACCTGAACAAAACTGACCTTTCCAAATACCTTCTTCGAGTACTCTTCAAGAAAAGCACTTCAGAATATTATGTCAAGCTTACATTCTTTATTTGAACAGTATATCTGCTAGGGGTATATAATTTCTTATGATATCAATTTTAATTTTTTTAGTACCTCTCCTCTTTCTTTAGAACAGGCAAAGAGCTTGTTTTTTTCTTGCATTTATTCACTTTGTTTTGTTCAACAAGATAAACGACATTAAACAAAACCATCACGATCCTAACATCTTTGCAGGCCCTTGTAAAATGGTAATTCAAAATTCAAAACCGGTGTAAGTATGAATATTTTCACTATTTTCTGGAGTGTTTGTTTTTTCTTTTCTACATAAAAAACAACAACACAATTTTCAAACAAATGATAACGCAACCCCAATTTCTTTTCAACTATATGTAATAACAGGTGTATTCTGTATTTAGCTTACACAATATAGCCCACACGGAAGCATGCAATGAGATATACGACCCCCATAGTCGGCTTATACATCACATGAATGTACTTTCAATGTACTAGGCATGCTAGATGAATGTAAAGCCAATTCACATCCCCGTGCAACACACACAGGTCCTCATCATATTTTCCTCCAACCTTTACAGTTATTCATTTTTCCTCAGGCACTTCAAACTCTGATTGAATGTATATGTAATTGGATTTTAACCAGTAGGTCGTATATCCTATACTACTAGAAGTGCTATTAGCGCCCAACCTCTATCACAAAAATGAAATTGTTGACATAGATTAGGCGCCTCAAACAGGAACAATAATAACACAAGCGTTTTACAAATAAATGGTAATAATATCGTAAGACAGGCACTTCTAAATTGTAAGGGAACGGGAAATATACATATTTTTAATTCTCAGCAACAAATCTACAACAAAAATGCCGCAAAAAAACTGAAGAATCATCTAAGAAATGTGTAATAGAGCTCTGCTGTTTTTATGGATATTTATTACATGAAAATACATCTCAAGTTTTTCAGCAAAGCGAAATATAATGTTTTAGTTTTCGAATGATAAAGATAAGGTAAATAACTATGCATGCTGTTTCGACTTTCGAGCCGAGAACACTTGTTACTAGCGATATTTATATTTACGTAAAGAAACACGTTTATTAGTACATGTAAGCTTCGACATTTACCAGTCAAATTGCGTTAAAATGTCACAACTCCTAAAATGAAACGGTTCATTGATACACGAGTGTGTAATACCTCACAGGAAATGGCGAACTGGTAATTGCCAATACAAAGAAGCTAAAATGGCACACAAAGATAATTACCAACGCCATACTCCAAAACGCTTTGCCTCTGCCTACACCTACATGTAAATCCCAAATACATAAACGCCATACCTAACTTGGCACATAGTGTCAATGAAATACTTTTACACCGAATTAGCTATATGGCTCTTTTATATTATTCTCATAATACTGTAACATCAAACTTGCTACGCCTGTTATTCAACACCAAAATACCTAAACACCGTACCTAAAACTAAGGACGCGCTGATGGTGTCAATGAAACTCTTGAACACCGAATTTTGGAGATTGGCTCGTTGTATGTTATTTCAATCAAACCCTAACACCAAACATGCTGTATCTGCCCGTATCCCTAAATACCTAAACACCGTATATAAAATGGCACATTGTACACTGTAATAGTTAAAAAAAAAAAAAAACCTCAAAGACCGAACTTAGGAAGGGATCGCTATTCATTTTGGTTGACAAACCCAAATCTGTTCGCATAGAATAGTGTGAATGTGAAGGTGGGTGAGTATGTGAAGGTGGGTGTGTGTGTGTGGAGGTGGTTATTGTGCTATGGCAGATGGGTGTGGGTGTGGGGTTCTATGGAGACTAGTCATAGCTGCTAATGAGATTCAGTCGCGCCATTAGTTAATTAAGGGATAGAGATGACAAGGTTATAGATTGTCTACATAAAGAGATAGAGCGAGATGCTTTCATTTGCAGGGCGTTGCGCATGCCTTCACATGGGCAGCCATGGCCATACACACTCGTAATACGTAAGAGTGGATTAGGAATTGAATTCCACTCCTTTAGGAGTTATATTTATCCGGTTAAATGCGTGTATATATTCATATACATATAGATATTTACTCCGTTGGTTTTACTCTCAATTATAGTGGGACCCACTTCAAATTATTGTAGAAGTCATTCTGAAGTGGTAATAATATAAGTATTATAATATCATCCTTTTTTTTCAGTTTTCATAATTTACTAACCCTCAATAAGAATGGTAGCTTTAAACGCAGTTAAGGTGAAACCATGTCTTAATTAATAACATGCTTAATTAAAAGCGAGTTTAAAACATGTGTCTTGATAACATCAATTAAATCAGAACTCTTCATCAACCACGTACTCAATCCCTTCATGTAGGAAAGGAGACATGTCTCTTTTGGTTGACCTTTTCGATTAAATCATTCCACATTTTAAGGTTTGGCTCAGGAACCTTTGATTTTGAGCCCTTAAACATGTTTTCTTAGTCAGTTTTATATTACCTAACAGCATAAATCCAGCAACAGTCGAACACCAATGGTTTTAGTGCTCTTCATGGGGATGGAGGAAAGCCAGAAAGAGAGGGAGAGAAAAAAGAAGGAAGAGAGAATGAAAGAGATGAAAGAGAAGACCGATAGAGAGATAGAAAGTAAGAAGAGGAGAAGGTGGTAGATATAATAGATATAAGAATAGCACAAAAGGGATGTAGACAGATAGGAAAGAAATAATGGAGTGAGAGAGAAGAGATAAAAAAGAGCGATATAGATAGAATAGGGTGGAAATATTAGAGGCAAGTTAGGGAGAGCGAGAGAGAGGCGAGAAAACGAGACGGGGAGAGAGGATAGAGAGGAATAATGCATTGATTAAGGCTTTATCGTTGTTTGCTCTTTAAAGCCGAATTTACCTTTATCACGAAGTTAATGGACTGTCTCATTTAAACACTCACTTTAGCAGATGCTTAGCTGAAATTAATTAGCCTTTCTCTCAGGTCACTTGATTTTAACAAAATATAAATTCATGTATGCTACATGCATACAATTGTCCATCTTTCTAAAGCAATATCTCTGTACACATACGTCGGCGCCATACAACGAGATATGTCAGAGAAACAATTTTGAATAAACCAAAGGGTGAACTTAAAAGAGGATCACGTACACATAACTTGAATAATTAAGGCTGTTAGACTGGGAGCAAGGCTAGGATGTTACCCGGATTCTTGACTTTAAATTGCAGAAGGCATTGCAAAGTACGTCAGCCGCTCTATCCCTCGACATTAATACAGGGTAGGAAGGCTTTCCAAATGGGAGTAATGCGGAGAAATCAAACACATATACATTATCATATTCCGAGCTATAATCCCACAACACGTTAGGTATACAGTATAACATATCCTAGTAACATCCAGAAGGGCGTTTTTTATTTTGAATAAAAACGAGAGCCGTTACACGCCCTTCTAGCTTTCAGTATATGTTCAAGTTCAAGTTCAAGTTTTATTTATCTTTCTTTCATAACACACTTTACAAATATGACATGAATATAACAAGTTTAACATAATATGGCGTTACAATAGAAAGATGAGGTGACCTTGGTTGAAAGCAAGGCTTGTGGATTTAAGGTCCCTCATGAGAAGCTTATGTATTCCAGAGATTACAAAACGTTCAGTGATCATGTTTATAACATTCCTTTTAAATATGCTTTCAACAACAACAACAACAAAAAAATCTCACAAAATGTAGTTGATATTATTAAATTGGAAGATAAATTAGTGAATATTTATTGATGTTATTATATATAAATGTGTAAATTGATGCGAGATAAAAAGCAGAGCAAGCAATTAGAACAAAACAACCGAATATCTACCACATTTAAAACAATTTAAAACATTAGCATTATTGATGGGAAGATGGGAGTGAGTAAAAGACTGGTAGAAGAACAGAAATATGTATACAGAATTAAAGCTTATCTGCCATAGTTTACAGGAGGGATTAGAGCGCCCTGCAAGGTCACTGGACAGGTGGTTATCTCATCAACTCAGCTCTCAGTTAACATAAGAAAAAGAGGATCATGGGGGACCAGTGGTCACCGATTAGGCATTGTTTGTTGTAAGAGGGCGCAAGAAGCTACAAGTAGTGCAGTGGGCCTTTAAACAAAATTCTTTCCTCGTATGTTAATACCATGATTCATTCCTTTCATTCTAGTAGAAAATAAATATATATTAGGAAGCAATGACGGTGCAATACAATATGACATGCGACTGCAGTTGGTCTTCATAATGTTCCCAATACTGTTTATTTTACTCACTATAAGCCCTGCCGGCAATACACGTTTCAATAACATATGGTTCGAAGGTAACCATAATTGTGGTTTTATTTTTCTGAAGTCGAAGGATTTTATTCCATTAATAATGAACAAGACATTATCAAAAATATATATGAAGCGTTATTGCTTGTGTTATTTTTGTATTTACCGCATTTGAAGAAAAAAAGGTAGATTAGTTGATGTTGCTTATTTTATACATTCAGACCACAACACTTATTTCTGCAGGATTATTTTTGCGTAATACTTGAAAAAAGAGATGAAATAATAAACATACAATAGCAACTAAAAACAAAACAAAAAACAAACAAAATAAACCAAACACACGAACGGAATTAGTCCTTCGATACAATTATAATAATCCTATTTCCAAAGCTATTCTGTAAAGGACCGTGGGGCAGCCGAATATTCCATTCATACCGGTCTGATTCTGTGCTGTAAATTGTGATCACATACGGAGTGTTCAATACACTATTGTATTCTTTAAAATTATGAACCCAACCCTTTCAATTTTAATGAATGGTA
This sequence comes from Strongylocentrotus droebachiensis, assembly GCA_035222895.1. Classification (NCBI taxonomy): domain Eukaryota; kingdom Metazoa; phylum Echinodermata; class Echinoidea; order Camarodonta; family Strongylocentrotidae; genus Strongylocentrotus; species Strongylocentrotus droebachiensis. The sequence goes on along the minus strand of JAVYIG010000867.1, from coordinate 173,697 downwards.
TTGTATTTTTATTTATACATTTATATTATATACCCGGGTCGTTTTAGCGTTGAATAATATTCCCCCAAGCAGCATTCATGTATATTTCCAATCACTCATATATAACATGATAAAGTAAAACCTAACAAAGAAAAAAGCAAAATCATGGGTTACAAAATTCATAGAAAAATATTGATATTAAGAGCTCGATATTCATGTGAATTAACAATGACATAATGAAATGGGTTTGAGACCTTCATGAATATGCATAGAGGTTGCGACATTAGATTTCCCCTATTAATTCCATTGAACCATCATGCTTTGAGATCATCAGCAGCCCCTTCCTGGTATGAATTCAATTACAGGGTTACGTTATAATCCCAAAATATTCCTGGCAGTTACAAATAGGTTGCCTGAGCCTCGATCAAAGCCTCATGCCATTACCTATCTCCACTAGCCAGGTTGGTAATGACTGAGATAGCGATCCATTTAATCACAAGTTACATCTAAACGGGTTCCCATTAGATATCTAAAGTACCCATCTCAACTACAAGCAGTGTACTGCAAAACATAGTCTACGTATGAAGACTGTAAAAAGCATCATTTTTTATACTATTTGTCGTAAGTGAGGGAATCTGTACTTGTGTTACTGAGAACCCAACCACAAGCAACTTAAGGGTTATCAATAATTTGTCGACATAATGGGCTGGAAATGCAAACGTTGAAAGGGTTTTCCCACAAATTGTAAGTTTTCAATGATTGTTCTATATATGCATACACTCAATTTGCGCGGTCTGAAAATGGCAGTTTTGTGAATATTGGAGGACTTATTAATTACCAAAAAAAGAGAAAAAGGACAAAAGATAAACCATGAAGCTAAGTTCACGGATAATAATGAAGCTGCCAAGATTGGCTATAAAAAAGGGTTTCGTACGTTTTCAATAATCTGCCGTTAATGGATTGGCGATGCATACATCCAATATACGCTGTCTGATATATGCTAATCCTGTGACATTAGATTATCACAACGGATGTGTGTGCGAGGGATCATTTCAACACGGTTACCATGGTTACTCCTACATCATCCTGCCATTTCCTGATATCATCCAGGGTTGGTTCCCGCCTAATACCTCGGCTTAATATATACACTCTAACCTCTTACTCTATCTCCCCCTCTTTCTCTCCTTCAGTCCCTCTTCGTCTGCAGCTATTCCTCCATCTCTCTGCCGCTATCCCTCTTTGTCTGTTCCTCCATCCATCTCTCTCCCACTATCTATCCAGCTCTCTCTCTCTCTCTCTCTCTCTCTCTCTCTCTCGTTCTCTCCTTCGTATTATCTGTTGCTATTTATCCATCTCTCTCCGCTATATATCTCTCTTTCCCTGTCTCTCCCCTCTCCACAGTGCTAATACATTGGCATGTACACTCGTATTGCTTCCTCTCTCTATATCTCTATGCCACACCTCTGTGTCGCTGTCTATGCATCTATGTCGTAATTGATTTATACACTATAACCTCTTACTCTTTATCATTGTCTCCCTGCACCTTTTTCTCTCTCTGACCTCTCTGTTTTTCTCTCTCTCTCTCTCTATGCTTCTCTGTGTTACATAGTTTATATAATATACTATCATGCTCTTTATCGTTTTTTGTCCCTTCATCTCTCTATCTCTCTCTCTCTCTACCACTTCTCTAACTATGCTTCTCTGTATAACTTAATACATAAACTGTTACATATTGCTCTGTATCATACTTCTCCCTATCTGTCTCTCTCTCTCTCTCTCTACCCCCTCCCTTTGTCTCTTTCGATGCTTCAGTGTCTAACATACTATACCACCATGCTCCGTATCATACTCCCCCTTTGGGTCTCCTTTCCACCTACAAGCTTGTGCGGCATTTTAATCATAATAATTTGAAGTGAGAGGCAATTACATTGTGAATTAAGTTACTAGTGCCATATAATTCAATAAAACTCATGTCCACGTCCTACACAACCCTAAGTAGGGTTGCGAACCCTTTTATCCGACGATACAAATAATTTATAGAGATTGGATTACATTTTATTTCACACAGACTGAAGTGGGTCCTGCACTATGCATCTCATTCGACCAATCGAAGCCGCTACCAATATGCAATGTAACATGATATTATCATAATATAACTTAATAGTAGGTTTTGCTTCATAATGAATATTTCTAGTTAGCTATGACTTTTTGCATTACATCGACGCAATGATAGTGATGAATACTTAATAGTGAACAAAATTCCGGCTTTTCATAATCGCACATCATGATCGTCATCATCATCCCCTTCATCATCGTCGTCATCGTTTAAAACATATTCTGCACCACCGTCATCATCATCACCACCATCATTATCAACATCACATTCATCATCACGTACATCAATGCAGCTCCTCATAATATATTTCTAGATTTCTTTAAACAAAACGTAGCGAAGGCATTGACAAAATTACAACAACAACAAAAAAACTCGACTGATCTTTTTAATTTTGCTGAACTTCTAAATTTCATTTGCTATTGATGATTTTTAACATTATCACATAATATTGTAATAGTTACACTCGCTACGTACGAATGAATGCAAGCGTGGCAACGAATTCTATTTTTAGTAAACAAACTATGTCTCTAAATTACCAATATGAAATACGGTAGATTAACTAAAAAATGCTTTATAGCATACACGTCTAATATAATCTGGGTGAAAGTACCCACACTGGGTTAACATAGGGAACATTCAAGTGTGAAGGGTAAAAGTTTAATGGTGATAATATTGGGGAGATTTAAATGAACAAACATTCATATGTTACCCCTTTTCTGTTTAGATCACATATCGGTACAGTTTGAGCTATTGTTTAGAGTGTATAGAATGCGATTACGAGACCTATACTGGCAAAAGAAATCTTGTAGTATAGATTTTGTGTATGTTAGGCCGTATGGAAGTAAGAGCCTTATTTTTCCACCTCCACAAAAACCGAATTCTTCTAATAGGAACCTTCATTACCAATCACAATATTATTTCTTTTTTCGATTTGATATCAGATGAAAATGCTTCCTAAAGTTTCAATTATCTTTCCTATTTTACGCCGTGGATTATATTCGTCGAGCATACACATACATGTTAGCTTGACGCCACGCGGGCGTTACGTTAACAGAGATTTAACGCCTTTGCAAGCAGACGATTTGTATCTTAAAAAGCACTCGACGAGCAGTATTTATTGTTCGTTTTGCAAGCACACATCAATTCAAAGATGTATGGGAATCGAAGGTCAAATCGGTAAGATAAAGACCATCCTACACATCTTGTGTCAACAAACATTGTACGAACCGTTACATGTAAGCAGTCTCGACAGATTGCTTTCACTGTTTCATCTTGGTTAATTTCATTTCAATAAGTTTCGGGCAGCAGTAGGGTTTATCAGCATAGTTAGCACGGATACAAAGATATATCGGATAGAATTGATAAACTTGAAGCCCTTTTAAGGTGACAAGTTATGATTATTATTAATTCAACCGCGAGTATTGGATTATTGGAACGGGCAGCTGACAAAAAAAAATGTAAAGTAGTCGAAAAAAAGAGAAAAACCATGAAAGAGAGTTTGTTGATTTTCTTCACTGCCGTCATCCCTATACCAACCCCACCCTCTTCCCATCCCCTTATTAGTTGATCATCCTTTACCTCTCTTCCTCGAATCTACAAGAGTTCAGGAGGTAGAAAGGAAGGACAGAAAGTGATATACATCACTGACATAAAGGACCATGATCATTATGGTAGAAAGTTTTGTTTATTTTAGTTCAATGAGAAAGCATGGTTTGCCGCCCTCCCCCTCCTCATCCCTACCTCCCCCCATTTTTTCAAAGGTACAGTCACATGTATGCATGTGCGTGGAACTGGACACGATTTAGTATAGATAATTATAGCCCCAATGCCAAACATGTTTACGAAGATAGACTGTACTTAGTAGCGGATATCTAGAGAAAAGTGAGACGTGCGAGCCAGCGAAAAAAGATAAACCACCAGTGAAACCACCAAAGAAACCAAGACCACGTTTCATGAAACCTGTAATCAATAACAAGTCGCACGGACTGTTATAAGCTACGGAAATCCTAGCATTTGATTGGCTGAGAGCAAAGTTCAAGTTGTCATGTATCTGTTGCAGTTTTATGAAACTGAGTCCAGTATCAACTTCTGATCTTCAAGGGAGTAGTACATCTTCAAAGAGGTTTAAAAAAGGAAACGATTGCCCAATGAAACGGGACAAAACATGTTATTTGATATTTGAGAAAGAAAGTTCAGAGAAATTGATAAGGTTCAATTAAAGAAAAGTAAAGTCTACGTTTCTAAATTTAGGAACGGTTCACGCAGTGTAGAGAGTTTATTACCACTGGGTAGGTATACACTGTGTTTTATCTTTGTTCCATGGCTCGTGCCGTTCTCACCAAACCGAGTATAGTTAGTTAGCGATGTTCTGTTATTCTTTGACGATCCAACTCCTGTCCTGGATCCCTCTAACCCTCTGCGAAATAGCCACTCGGTTCACCCGGACTCACGCGCCTCGCTTGTATCTCATCTCCACCTTCAAAGTCATCTTTCAAAGGGACACTTCGGGATTCGGGATTCGGACCTTAAGGCAAGATGACGAAAAAGGTTCATTTTTACCTCATGAGATGTTCCTTTTTAGATGTTCATGAGGTCAAAGGGAATTCTACCCGAATTTATTGTTTCGAACTCAAAAACTCCGGTTGAAAAGCGATACTTAGAAATGATGCCTTGCATTGTGGGTAATGGCATCAGTGTGCGCGCGCCACAGCGCCCCATGCCTTTATTGGAATACGGATACTCTGTATATAGGCATGTGGGCAAATGGCGCCTCTTTACACGCGCCACCCTATGGAGTGCAGACGCTAAAGAGGCTTGCATGAGCCCGGTGGTTTCGAGTGTGCTATCCGACTCCTTTGATGGTTAAGGCGCCCGGAAAAAAGCGCTAGGCGATCCTACATTACCTGTACGCAATAACCACGTGACCTGTACAAACTAATCACATGACTTGTACAAAACAATCACGTGACCTATACACACGCAAGAACAAAGATAATATGAAACGTGCAAGCACTTTGTAAATTCCCACATGACAAACTATGTAATTTAGGCATAATCCCTAGGTATTCAAAGGGGAGTAATAGACACATAGCAATGTATAGAAGATACATTGAACATGGCCATGTTGTCTGACTGTACTACAACTACTCAGTGTATGAAATGGGGCTTGGTTTATTATTGTAGCGTGGAAGAAAATGAGAGACATCTGTTTGTGGAAATGGTAACGGAAATGTCATTGCATCATATGATGAGAGACAGACTTCGAGGTTGAGCGCATTGACCGTTTCATTCGACATTTAAAGGTAGCCATTGATGGCAAGTAACTAAAGCCGTATCATCTATAGAAACATAGGCTTTTGTGCAAAGTAATAGGGATCACCATTTTGTGTTGCAGCTTCTTGAAACGGATGATAACGCTCGGTATCTCTGTGTATGTAACGCTATACTCAATACCCTGTTCACCAATAACTGCAAAGTTGATGAGAGAAAGAGTTCATAGTTTAAGATATGCCAATGTTGGCTTTAGGGATCGACTTGGTCATTGCAGCGCAGATTGCCTGACTGACGCGAGGCAAGGTTATGTCCAGCAACATCTTGAATTAGTTGATATCATTTGTTGTCACTTTGCTCAGCCATATCCCGGGTGTTCTAGTGATTACTACGAGGCCAGTGATTAGGAAGTACCCGTATGTAGATAAAAGGTTGGCTTGGTCATTGCAGCGCAGATCGCTTGTTATCCTGACCGTGGGGGTAGATGTGTTTTGGAAACTCAAACCTAACGTTATGAAATATACTACAGAAATAATGTAAACTACACGAAATCGTCCATTAAGTAATCTCGCCTCAATTTCTTAAGAGGCTATGTTTGTATTCAATGACAAATTTGGTGATTAATGATTATAAATAAGGATGGATCGCTAACTTTGTTAATTCTGAGCATGGTCATTTGTATTTCTTAATTTTTCCAGCAATGACACCACTTTTGATTTAGTTGTAACATGTCTGAATACTGTCTCACATCATTAATTCCCTTAAAACCTAACATCTCCTTTGTATCAAGTCAATATTAGTGAGGCATACTTTTGAATTGAAGTTGTCACTGAGTTTATTGTGTATTTCTTTCACGTCCATGTCAGTCATATACTAACAACTTTATGATTAACAATGCTGTCCATATGTCTTGAATTACGAGAGCGCCATTAAGGTCACGTGATTGTCTCGATTTGTGTCGTTTAGGTCGTGTTTGTATATTTGTATTGATAGTAAAAGATGTATGTATGCCATGGATAAGACATACTCCCTTCTTAATGGGCGATGTCTGAGTGTGTGTGTGTTTTGTTTACGAGATACCATACCTCAATGACCTTTGACCTTTTGTTGCGTAGATTGGAGGGAGAGCATTGCATTATGCCGGCTTTATGAAATGTACTGCGATGCTTATATGAATGCAGATTGATAATCAAGGACTGTAATAATGTGTAGTGGTTCAGTCGCCAAACCTCCATGATTATGGAAAGCTTTCACAGACGATTTACGTTCATGTGTAGGGGAATAGCTACAATTGGGACGAAATGAAAATGAACACAGTAAAAGACTGCATAGTACAAGGAAAAATAAATGTACAGTATAAAAAGTCGAAATAGATAAAAGGTAGAATTTGTTTTATTTAAATATTATTCCTTTCACTAATGTCTCTCAGTTTTGGTTGGTGCGATCCTGATTTTGATAAAGTTACAATAACCGAACAACCTAAGAGCATAAACACTCTTCTACATAGAGTGTAAGCTAATTGCTGTCTCTGATATTGCTTTTTGAAGAACCTTTATTTCTGAATCGTAAAAAGGCCCATAAGCTATTGGCAATTAACTTTAATAGATAATAGCAAGCCACTGATTCAATTTTAAGGCGTAACTTGTTAATACAAATATTTGTACAAATCTTGAAAATCACCTCGTCAAAACGGTATCTCCTTCAATCATTATTCTTTTTTTTTCTTCTTACAATCTTAAAGACAACTATTGTTTTTCGCTTTTGAAGGAATTAATTCTATTCTCGGAACCTGTCCTTGCTAGGGAGAGCTGATTGGCTTTTTAATTCATTTGAAAGTACCAGTTGGACATTAATTGACAGAGTAGATACTCAGTTTAGTTCATTAGACGATCCAATGCAATGATGATGTCTGTCGTCAAGCATCATCCGTGGATGAAAATGGGGTGCAAGGAGTAGGAGATAAGGGGGAGGGTATCAATCCTTTGGAGGGGGTGGTAGTCGGGGGTAACAAAGTAAATGGGCGGGGTCTGGTAGTAGGGGGTAAATGCTTGGAGTTTATCCATTGGAAGGGGTGTGTTCGAATGGGGTAATCAGGTAATGGAGTTGATGGGGAGGGGTGCAATTAATAGCGGTAATTAAGTCAATAGGAACGGATGTGATAGTAGGGGGTAATGCTTGGAGAAAATGGGATCGGATTTAGTAGTAGAGGGTAACGAATTTAATGGGAAGGGGTGTAATAGAAAAGGTATAATAGTCTCCATTGACTGAAAGAGGTTTGGTAAAGGGGTAGTGGGGGTACAGGAGTTAATCAAAATAAGTTTGAATGAAACCTTTGAATGATATGATATTAATTCAAGTGCTCGGTGTTAATTTGTATTGTGACGTCATCTCGAACGTGAATGGCCTCTTGCCTGTCGATAAGGAATGTGTCATTGAAGATAACGAGCATGACTCGAATATAAAACCCTATCATGTGATAACAGAGAAAAGTTGGGGGCAGGTCAGTTTTAGAATCTCTTTATTATTTATAACATCGCCAAAATCTATGTGTCTTTAACGAGAAGGTCTATTTTTGGTGAACAAACACCGTTGAGTAAAGTGACTCGATATGAATTACACACTTAAAAACCCACCTGATTCGACCAACCCTACCGTTTCCAAGATAGTCCAGAGTGGATTGTAAATAATTTGTCTTTCTCAAAAACATCGTGGCTACTCGTCTGTTCGGTAGGCGTGTAACCTTTGCGGAGACACGGTCGTGTAATGCTGGCCCGCTCCCGGTGTTTCGAAGGCGAGTTATTTGCACTACCATCCTGTCTCCGCTCACGCACTATAGCGTTGTTTTCTGACCCCACCCCCCCCCCCCCCACCCCCCTCCCCTCCACCATTTTTTTTTACTCAGTCCAGTGACGCTATACCAAGTTAACCAGCGCGCTCCATGCCAAGTCAACCTTAATTACCGCGCCATCTGCCCTGCTAAGCAAGTTCACAACCCCGAAACCTGACTGGTGCATATACACATCTCTCAATCAACGGTTGTTAAAATGACACGCCTCCGTCTGCTGCAGCACGAGAATGGTGATCCCTATTTTTAGTACCATTCAAAATCCGAATGATACACCATAGTATAGTTACTTCTCACCTAAGTGTGTAAAGTGACATCATGCATAGGCCGAGGTGGGCTAAATATTAATTTGAAATACAATACGACGCAGAAGTAATAATTCCAAGGGAATACATCGTAACGAACACCATTTCTCATGATATGATAACACCATTTTAGAATGAAGCACAATATAAGCCCAGTTATAAACATATCCATGAGGAAATATTAATCATCGATCAAGCGTAAAAAGACTGATGCAAGTACACATCTTGCGGATATTGTTTTGCATGCTCAAATTACCCCAGTCTGCCGGAGAAGCAATCACCAGTCCACTAACCCTGTAAACTCATTTGCTGACTACATTAGAAGCTCTATGAAGGATGACGGAATGTTAATTGAACTTTAACCCTTTGACTCGCCTCGCTGTCAGTACAGCATCACAATCAACCACCACATCTACATCAACGAGGTTCTAGGACTTAAAGGTCTCGTTATGAGTGTAAACAGTTTTGTCATAAGGGGAGCACGCTATAGTTTTCGTTTATTAATCTTCCGAAAAATATTGATTGTATCTAATATACACAATGTCAGTTCGCTTTATCCCTATTTCATTGTGTACTAATACGAAATGTCTATAGATGTACTAAGAATGGATTTGTTTAGGTGTACTCTATTTGGGTTTATGTAAGACTACAGGTTCCTCTTAATAAGTTACTATGGTAACCAAAATTCAAAATGGCCCTCTCTTTGTGCATTGTTCTATGTTTGTTTTTATTTGTCCAGTTTTCACCGAGCGTAGTGAAAATCGTAAATTCTTTTTTTATTACTTTTGAGTTTAGGAGATGTCTCTGTGATGTATTCATGTTTTAGACAAAAATTGCACAAACTCACAGCTTAGAAAGTAGCACACAAGCCTACCCTGACCTCTTGGTAATTGATACTTGTGTAAAATCCCTGCAAATTAACCAACACTTAAGAATTCCTGTAAAATCCTTCCCAAACCCCACACGTGAACACACACAAAATTCACTGCGCAAAATTTGACCTATTTCAACACTTTTTGATAAACAGTTTTTGTTTGTGGCTTTAACAAGTTCATTTTATTTTGTTTGAATAAACATGGTTTTACCTCCTATATTTTGGTGACAACCTGTTTTAAGATATACAGACAATTTTGTTTACGTGACATGTATATTAGTTCTGTTTGTGTAATTTTAAACAATTAACATTGTTAAATAATATGACCCACCTTTCCCTTCCTACCAAAAGCTATTATTTAACTGAGCAAAGTGTATTACACAATAAACCAATTTTTGCAATAATGAAATATGAAATTCCACAGAGTAGCGAACAATGCAGCTCTTCCGTAATTGTTAAGGATGATGAAGAAGCTCTTGTTACTTCAACACTCTTGTTTTTTTATTATCAAAGCGTGAATTTCACCAAAAATTATATAGTAGTAAATGGATTTGTGATCTCTGTGATCATTAAAATGTGCCCAAAATTCAGTTTAAAAAAAAACAAAAAAACATGAAGTTCTGGTTTTCAGGCTGTGTGGAAAAAATAAAATTGTGTTTTGTACAAACACTGATGTGTGGTTTTCTAAGAACTCTAATGATATAAGACCTCTCTACAAGATATCATACCTATATTTAAATTTAAAAAATAATATCGCTCACAGTTACAATAGTTTTAATTTGATTACTTTATAATACCACAGATTATGCTGCATTATTTATTTCCTAAATATCCCCTGGTTGCGTGCAAATGCACGTTGCAGTTTTTAAGGCATACATTTCTTTTGGTTTGAAAGCGTCTGTATTTATTTTGTTTTTATCAGTTGCATTTAAAACAATCTATACACGCCCTGCAGCTTTGACATTTGTTTAAAGTCCTTTTTAGCATTATTTCATTATTATTAATATAATGTGTGTCCTCTTTTGCAATATACTTGAACCAATTTGGCATTTAAGTGCACGAAGGGATAGAAAGAAAATGAAATGAATATAAGTTTGGTTTGAAGCATGGTGTGTTTTTAAACCCTTCCTTTTTACGAAGCAATTACATTTCTTATATGCTTTAAAAGATAATATTATATCATATCTATACAAAACGGTTTTGGAATACTCGTTTTTCATTGAATAAAACAGTGCGTGGCATTTATTACGTATGAATATACGCAAATATATTATAAATGTTCTGTGCTGTTATGTTCTTATATGTTTTTGAGTTTTCATGAACCATTGCTTTTAGATGTAGCATAATTATATCTATTTTTAAGCTACTTTAATTTTCGCACGCTTTTATCAGGTCAGATAGTATGCTTTTGTTAACCTGTCCAGGGAGGTGTTTCACAAAGATTCTAAGTCGAACTTAACTCTAAGTTGGACTTAAATATTTTGTTTTCCTTTCGATAAATCAGTCCATCAATACATGGACACTTTTAAAAATGGACTTAAATATCTTCGAGAGCCATTTGTAGCCTTAAAATAAAATATCTTCAAAAGCAAATTTGTTATTTTAAATTGTTCATGAATTCCACATCAAGATCATGACATCTCCTATGATAATAGAAAATATGAATGACTCAAATCAACATTTTATGCCTCTTAAAATATCTTTTACAAAATATTTTAAATAATGCTAATGGCTTTTTATAATTGTTAAGTCTAAATTAGAGTTAAGTTCGACTTAAGATCTTTGTGAAACCTCCCCCTATTGTATGTTGGTATTTATCGCCTGCTTTCATGCTTGCCCGACTATATCATTGCGCACACTCGCAAGGCGTGCACAGTTATGCCGTATGTATCTTTACCTACCGATTTATTTTATCAAATTGGCAACACATACTACCATTAACACTTGTCAATTTCATATACGCCTTATCATGTTTATTTGTGGATTTTCTCAAGAGAATATTTTAAATATGATTTTCTTTATTATTAGCTGACTGCAGCACCAACTAACACATCTGGATGCTGTTTTACGTAATATCTTTAGAACTATCTAACACTTATTCATCAAGTAGTGTTGGCGTAGATTTGATTTCCATATTCCCATATTTTTATCCGCTTTAAACAGAATCTGAACATATCTCACAATAATCGATTTGGTTGGAAAATGCAAACAAATCCGGTCGATTTCGTTCACATCACATTCGTATGAAAGGCATGTTATTTTGGCGCCGGGAAACGGTTGCTTGCAGGTTATGACATCTCAGCATTACAGAAGAATAAAGGGCACAGTCTCGGACTCAAATACAGCCTGAAAAGACGATTCAAAGAATGAAACAAAAATGATAAAAATACAATTTAGAATAGCCTGGATGAAAGACTAGGTTAAGGAAATAAAAGGTAGGATAGCCTGGATTAGAGGCTAAGTCGACGCCTTTAGATCATCAGGCTCTATATCGTGCATGCAAACTTACTGAAGCGCGTAAAAGTCGGGTAACATGAAGGATTGGTGGTCTATGGGCGTCACCCCATGGCAAAGAGGGGCCATTTTGTTTTTATGGAATACGCTTAAAACCTGTCAGACCCAGACGTAGATATTGATGTAAGTACGCTTAGAGTATATGTGTCGGACCCACTTGTAGCAATTTATGTATGTATGCTCAAACATGTCAGATGCATCCATAGTGATATATGTATGTACGTTCAAACCTGGCTAAAACCCTGCATAGTTATTGATGTATGTAGGCTACGGTGAATAGAGTTAAAAATACATTGATATCAGAATGGCGTCAGGGAACGTGTTGCTCTTCAATAGTGCATAACAATATCCGCTCATCAACGGTTTCCTACCGAGAAATACTCAATTGGTGTAATCATGTATTCAGGGACAAGCTAAGACAAGGAAATTAATATTTTGGAAGAAATTTTGTTAGGGTTTTTCTAGTAATTATCCTTTCTATAAATGTGAGTGATTTAATGTGGTATGACGTGAAAGAAATATCTATCTGAAGCTTTGTATGGCACAACGAACCGGCAGTTCAACTTAAAGTTCTACCTGAAAGCATGTTGATAATTTCCACTGTGCAGTTTTTACCAGATAACTTCACAATAATAACATATTGATATATCAACCTTCGCTATCTACGGTAGATCTTAAAGTAGTCATGTACTGTGTTAACAATCTACGTATTCACAAACTATCTCGTTTCGATGTACCTTACATTCTGAAATACATTCTCAACCTTGGAGAGAACGTGACCCACATAGGTCCCTCATAACAAGTAACCTTGAACATGCTGCCTGACTCCTAGCACTGCTAGAAATGAAGGGTCTCTGCGCTCCGCCTCTGGTAACCATCCCATAACCGAGCGGGGTCAAAGGTCATGCCGCAGATTCGACTATATCACAGTCACCAGGAACAAAACAATATTGGGTGCATCCTGACTAACATTGTACTTTAGCGAGGCGAATTGAACTCTAAACAATGTCGAAATGTATTTGAGCACGCATTCATATCTGTGCTTTGGGCTTGTGTCCACCTGCACAATATATATATGTGGGTGTGGGTTTGGGGTAAAGTGTCGATTGCCCATTATGCTTCAAGTTGAGATTAAACCCAAGAAGAGTTGACAATTTTTGTGTTGAAGCTTTAATTTAAGCCCCGAGATCCCTCTTTCATTACGCTGCGCATCAAAACAAGATTGTTATTCACGGCTCATGGTAGCTAGGCATTGGTCAGACTATAGTGGAATCATTCTAAAATTGGTACATGTATTACATCCAAATGTGTAAGCCTATTACTATGTGTATGCAACTGTAATATCATGGCGGCCATGTGTATTTGCTAGACTCGGGACTACGATTGTAAAGAAGCCACATTCACTCGCAAATTGCAGTTTTAAGGTAGTACTCTGTCTCATCCTGAAGCAAACAAGCCTTCACCACGGCAGAAATGGCCCTCCTCAGTCTGCCTTTACAAGCCCCAGCTTGATGTAGATCTTGTGATGGATTCATAGCATACCGCCCGACGTTTTAATGCTTCATTTTCATCGTTAAATGGACGATAGTGGTCTCCCGGATTGCCAAAGTACACGTAAAATGGAACATCAGTCATCCTCTTCCGAACCGAACAATCACCGACGTCTCTTCGTGTACGTCAACGACCAGCCGTGTTCATATCTTGCGTTTTAGCCATCATTTGTAAAAATAAGAATACTGCTTTCACATTTGAAAGAATGTACGTATAGTAGAGTCATAAGCAGTCATTTCATCATTCACCCTTGAACCAGGACTGATCGGAGAAACTATAAATAAGGGGTACCAAAGTCAACGACCCTTCTTTACAGGTGTATATCATTGCACCTGCACACCTTCACCTGACGAAATGGACAACTTTCTGCATCATAATAATTATTCAATGTGTAAACACGACCCTGGACCGCTCTCATTAAACATTAACTGATGGCGTCATTGGCGCTTCCTCATTTGATACCTGCGACCCAGTGTTATCATCCCCTGACATTGGCCTCTACTTCACCTCATCTCACTTTCACTTGTCAGTGTGTATCACTCCCACTCACGTGTAAACCCAGTCAGTGTGTATCACTCCCACACACGTGTGAACTCAGTCAGTATCCTCTATACCCATTACCTCGTGCAGCTATGGGTGCATACATACCCATGCCATACACCACTTCATCCTCAATGGATAAAGCAAAGTGCGTCGAACTTTAGACAATAAGAAAGTGTTTTAAATATTTAAAACATTGAAGGACTGGATACCGTTTAGATGTAACAGTGATACTGAAGCTGATATATCCGACTGTCTAGACATATCACATATCATCCAGCCCTGCCGTAGCCCTGCCCGGTTCATTTCGTCATCTGCATTATCACCTATGCATCAGCCCCTTCCTATCGCATTCCCAAATCCCGAAAACAAGCTGGCTTTAAATCCTTGCAATCCGTTGTCTCAAGACTATGGAACAAACTCCATGCAAATTTTAAGATATTGTACCGCCCTTGGCTTCACAAAAAGATCATCTGAAAACATACCTCTACAATTCTGTTTAATTTGTCCCAATATGAACGGACAGCGCACTGTATGCTCTGGTAAAAGCGTTAATAAATACATCAATTTAAAGAGAAACGACTATTATCATTATACGCTGATCATACTTAGGATCTACTACGAAGTTAGTCCCTGTTCATTCTGAATGGAACCATTGCAGTGTAATCACTTTTAAATGTCATCAAAGTACACAATCTGAAGCACGAATGACGTACAGGTTGAGCTTCCAATTTCTATCGAAACTGGAAGAATATAGTTTGGTTTGCAATTCGGTGAAAACCGTGTTACAGCTCTATTAAACGAAAACAACGGCTATTCCGCTAAATTTGTCTCTAGCTTTAGCTAAGCGTTAACAAAATATCGATAACATGTGGCAATTTCGTGTAAGCGATGTGAGCAGGATCCGATGCCCTTTATTCTCTTTATTTCATTTACCCGTTAGTTTTATATTCAGCACAAAGAAACAAGAATGATGGAGACAAAGAAAGGGAGAGAAAGGGGTAGGATAGAAATTATGTGACACCCTTTTCTAAAATCAAATCAACGAACTTTGAATACCGGTGACGACATCGAAAGTAATCCAATAGGCCATTTTCGTAATGTAACCAAATTTAATGCATACGCCTTTGTAAAGTGCCTCAATACAAATTATTTTATTCACCTGATGAGAATAATAGTATTTCAATAGACAGAATCCGAACTGCATACATTAGTTGTTGCCAGGTTGGACAAACATTATGGCTTGACCTACCTAGCAACACTTAATATATGCAGTTGCATTCCGACTATTGAAATACTATTAATCCTATCAGGTGAATGAAATAATTTGTATTGAGGCACTTCACAAAGACTTATGCATTACATTTGGTTACATTACGAAAATGGCCTATTGTACAAGAACGGGTCCAAATTTAATGAAGTTTTCTTTTTTATAAATAGTTTCTTTCCATCCTTTTCTTGAAACAAACATGCAAGCCGTCACTTTGGGTGGAAACTGATCAGTGGTCTTCATATCATTATAAAATCCTGCAAATGTCCATTAATACTAAATCACATTAGTTATTCTACCTTGCCTAACCACGAGCAAGGGACCAGCGAGCCGTAATATAATGCATTCAAAAGTAAAAAATACCATATTATTCTCTTTTTTTCTTACAAGCCATTGTTTCTTATTTCTTCCTCCTTTCCTTACTGCTGTGCTTTCTAGTGGAGAAAACCCAAGTGTAAAATCACGTCGCGTGCGTCATATTTTTAGAAAATACGTTTATGGGAAAGAAAATAAAAACATAATACGATGATATTTATTTTCTATAGGCTTAGTGTGGCGTGAATCTTGCCATGTTTGGACATGTTTGTCTAAATATAAAGCATTAAAGAGAAGGTAGAGTTCTGGGCAGGGTGAGATTTGGCCTTTTTCATTTTTTTCATTTAAGTATGATAAAGTATAATAAAATGAAAAAACAAGCAATGAAAAGGCGGCCCTTCAAACGCCCTCATATTTGAAATAATCAGTACTAAGAGCTAAAGGTTGAAGTCTCATACACACATTTCTATGCGCGGTGCATGTGACTTTAAGGAGGACAGGGCTATTTTCGTAAAATCAGTTTGATGATAAAAACAACCTAATGTGCTGCACGAATTGCAATATTTTGAAATCATTTTCACATTGTTTCTTTCACTAGGCAATCGCATGACCAAAACTCAATTTCAAAGCTACACGTTACCATGTATGTAAAGCCGCCGATGCAATTGCTGCTTTCAATATGAAAAGCGTATGGCGTTTCTCGGTGCGAGATTAGGCGCGAGAAAGGGATGTCTAATGGAGGAGATTTGAGGCAAATAGGCGGGAAATCCCTTGACGAGCCTGCGCCAGTACCTACAGAGCCCCGTCTGACATCTAAGGTATTAACGGTGATTTATGAGCCAAAAAACAAAGGATCTAATTTCACCTTTCAATTACCGCCCATAGTCGCGCAGAGTCAAAAGAGACTTGAACAGAGGGTTGCACAACTTAAGATAAATAACTTTAATTGAATATGAAGTTTTTCTCTCTGAAGTGTCCCATCTTGAACCGGCAGGATCTAGGATTGTTTGAAAATGCTCTTTAGTAAAGTGTAAACGGTAGTAAAGAAAAGGCTGTTTTGTAAAGATGTTTACAAGGTGAACGATCTAATCTGTTTAATGTCCAATTTTGATTGTCTCTTTGATTAAAACTATGACACAAATGGGAATCGGTGCACTAAATAACAAAGACTGTCGAGTTAGTCCTAATCACGCGTGGCTTCGTACCAATTTATGCTATAATAAAAGAGGCCTGTGACAATAAAGTTAATACCAGTCCTCTGCTAACCTTTCATGTGTTCGAAACACCCGAAATTTGAATTATATCTAACTACCACCATCGCGAACTATGACATTAAATACAAATGTCATATTTAATGTTCATCACACTAACTTTACTTTCGTTAAGTGATAGAGAAATAGCTTACTGTTCACAAATGAAAACAAGCTTCATATTCTTCAATGCAATTTAATCGGCAACTTTCACATTCAGTATTTATAAGGGAGGGATATTTCCACGAAAGTGAAATGCAAAGTACTGAATGGCATGGATTCTATAGACCGGGGTTAGGGAAGCGACTATTAATGAACTTCTCATTCACCGCTAGTGATCTACCCATCGAAACGATTAGACCTCAGTCACACCACCAAACACGACTCTAGACTGACTCCAAACCGCCTAATTGGTGGCCATTGGAGGCAATGTAATTGCTTGTTCGGTCTGTGGTCGGTCTGGTGTCGGCTCTTGTAGGTGTGACTGAGGTATTAACCCTGCCTTTCCATTATCACGTAGATGTCGGCCTTTTTCTCATCATCGTCACAGAAGCACAACCCAATTTTCCAGGCATGAATAATTCAAGGTTGTTACCACTGCCCGAATGTCATTGCTTAACTGCCTTTTAGTGCCCCCGATGACACAGCACCCCCACCCCTGTCTCTCTATCTCCCACATACACACACAATACACACGCGCATTATATCTCACCCTCGCTCGTTCGGTAACGCACACACACATCATGATAAGGCGCGGTGGTAATTGCATGTGATGTGTGTGTGCGCGTGGGAAACCGATGTAGTACTCTCTCAACAATGCCCGCCTCTACCCATCAAGCATTGGTCCCTCGGCTCTGCTGCGTACTGCGGTCTTTGGGGAATGACTAATTTCACAAATGGAAGCGGGGGCTTCGGAGGGGAAATAGTGCATGCAATACAAATGGTGAGATGCAATGCCAGCGTGAGATAGTAGCGACGAAATGACATTGTGATGACGTTGTTATTGCTTACAAGAGTGAGAAAGAGAGAGAGAGTGAGAGAGAGAGAGAGAGAGAGAGAGATTCCTTGTTCAGAATGCGAAGAGGCGAAAAAGCCAATCCAGCTTCCCAAATTTTCCAACAATCATTGATCGTTGTTTCTTATAAATATGAATAAATCCGATGATATTCAGCCAGTTCTCTTGAATGTTCTACGTACCCATCTGCGCCTTTATTTCGCTATTTGTTATGTTAGTTCTGTGCACAATTACTCAAACGCTCTAAATAATTTTATGAATATCCCATGTACATGATTATCTCCCTTAAGCAAAGAATTTCTGTTACATTTTACTCAGTCGCTTATATTGATTTGTTTTCTTAGGCAATACTAGATATCAACCATAAAGACACCATTTGACTATCTAAATTGACATTTAAATCCTTTCTTTGATGTTATATCTATTTTAAAGAGACACCAACATCTTTTTATTTATTTTTAACCATCAATAAAGTTATTACTGTCATACTACTTTTCATACTAGGGTTTATAGTTATACTTTTCAGAAAATGCCATACAACTCTCGAAGACAATGCGTTTTTCAATAGTAGATATGAAATTTCCTTTGATTGTCAATATAAATAGCAATTTCAAAGTGATAATGAAAGGCATAGCATATTAGCCAGTTTCAGCTATTAAACTCATTAACCCTGTTTAGCAGAATCGGGAACTGAAACCGGAAAGAGAACGGCTCTTTCGTAATGGTGGTTTATATGAGAAATTGTAGGTTAAATGGAAGAAATTTCAAGTATACCAATTTGTTATGTAGAGTGGTGTATCATCTGCTTATAACTAGTCTGTAAAGCTTGAGCAAAACAGAGCCCCAAGGATGTCGGTTCACAGTCTATCTACTGATGATCATCGACAAGCTGTCATCTTGTTTCTGAATTGAGGTCACTCGATGATGATAAAATCTCGTGAAGCCGAGCATATTAATAGCTTCTTAGAAAATATGGCAGGACATGTTCTCCGCATACGAGGATCCAACCCCTTAGACGCGAGTGAAGAGCTTGAAGAAAACGTTAGCTGCAGAATTTGATTACCAGCAGTAGACACGCTGACTGGTTTGCATGACTGGCAATGATGATGACGGTGTTTCGCTCCACGTCGCATCGCTCAGCTCAACCACCCTATCGACCCCGATCTTCAATATTGTATGAAGGCCATTTGCATGTCGATGGCGAAACCGACAATGGTTGGAAAACGATTACCAATTCACCATTGCCATCCTCCCACGTTATATAAACATTGATGAGTTTTATAGTGAAGAGATGAAAGAGGATGCTAAGAAAGCTAAACAATCCACCTCTGTAGTAAATGGATTCATAACAGATCATAATAGTGTTTCAGATAAAATCCTTCAGATTCAAGTATCGTATTAATATTTACGTGTGTCCAGATAGAGGATAGATAGATGGAGGATGTATTTAGTATAAGGCTTCTTTTGTATAACAGTCAGGTTTCATTTCATCATGTATATTTGATATCGAGACATTTGTACCGCACCCTTATTTTCCAAAACTATATGAAAAGGCTCATATAAGAAACCAATGTTGCAAACCGTTCAATGCAAACGAGGAATCGACAAATTATTGCTTCTGATGAGGTTTTCGTGAAAAGTCCTCATGAACTTGATTCCTTCCGTATTATGCAAATTTACATTTCGTTTTCAACTACATGGGTAATTGTGCCCCTCCCCCTCCTCCGCTCCAAAATCTCGAACCACATCTTCATAAACATGGCGTCCTGGATTCAGTGTCATCTGTTTGCCGTTCAAATGCCTCATCTCTGCATATCAGAGGAGCTCCCGAAGGAATGGAAGAAATTATTTTTTAAGTGAAAGTGATTCAAGGAATATAAATACACAAGAGGACGTCACTCGGCGAATGACATCACTGTGTATGTTCTACCATCTGACATGAAGATGGCCCCACCTACTTATCAAATGGAATAATGTAGCCGAGGACAAATCAATATGCACACTGGACGAGTCTACTCTAAGCAGAGGGGTGCCAGGACAGCATACATCATAAGGTAAGATTGCCTACTCAATTTGTTTTCCTTTTCTTGTGAAAATTGCAATTTAACGATGTATCATTAATTTGTCATCTGATTGTTCCTTTCATCACGATGTTCATTATCTCCTTCATTACCCAATCGTAGAGTTCATTTAACACCTTTAAATGACATCGCACTTTCATCCTGCTCCTTGTTGACATGTTAACCTATATGACACAGCTACGAGTCGTAGCAATGAACAACCTGAATGAATAAACTGTTTAAAGGTGCTATGTCCCATTTGCAGGCCAAAAAAAAATGAAAAGGTTAAATTCCCACAGCATTTGAAAGATAATACTAGTATAAAACTTCCCTAAAAAAGGGAGGTTGAAATTGTCTTTAAGTGGGAGAATAACGACTATCAGGTGTCGAATCGACTTAAGAGCTATAGAGCCAGTAAAGTAATGGTCTGATTTTCAGACAATTGTACTAAATGGTCATTCGTTTTATGCTGCGCAATGATTCAATCAGTTTAATGTTGGCCATTACAAGAAGTGGGTTATTGATGTAGAAAAATGTACATGTACCCTTTACAGCTCATTTTATGTATGTTATTACCAAAGAGGAAAAAGAGCCAGTCAGTCACTCAATAGTGTCTGCAAGTGAAGTCTAGCAAGTAAAAGGGTTTCCTTGCATAATTTGAATATTAGGACACTCCTAACCTTTAACTTTCACAAATAGGACATACATGACATTTTCATAATTCCTGCAAAGTTCTAAAGAATGTGATGTTGGCTGCAAAAGGGACATAGTATATTTAATATACAATACGCCATTTTCATAATGTAACCAGATTTATGCAAATACATTTTTTAAGAACCTCGATACGAACGTTTTCATTCACCTGTTACGAACAAATGTATCACAATAGTCAGAATTCAAATTGCATACATTAGTTGTTGCTAGGTAGGACAAGCATAATGACCCGAATTCACAAAGGAGATTTGTCGACAAACCTAGGTTTTTGTACGTCATAATTATGACGCGTTTTTACAAACCTCGGTTTGTTAAAAAAAAGGGGGCAAAACGCCTTATATGACGCACATAAACCTAGGTTTGACGACAAACCACCTTTGTGAATTCGGGCCTATGGCTTTCCCTACCTAACAGCATGTAATATATGCAGTTAACATTCTGACTAATAAAATACAATTATTTGTAACAGATGACTGAAATCATTCGTATTGAGGAACTTAAATATAATTTAGGTTACATTACGAAAATGACCAGTATTCATAAATGCATAACTGTAAAAATACATGTAATATAATGAAGAAGATGAGTAAATAAATTGAAATAATTAGAAAGGGACGGATAATTTGAAATAACAAAATACACACGAAAAGGAAGGATTATTTGAAATGGGAAGCCAGAAGAAAAATGTATATTGTCCCATGTACTCGTACTGTACAGTGTATGGGACATCCTCTCCTATTGCACAGTACTGGGGCAGATATACCAACAGCAAAAAAGGGGCGGGGTAGGAGCCCAGTACCTCCAAGAATGATGGGGAAGGGACTTTTCTTAGATATTTATTTGATGTTGGCTTACATCCGAAGTCTCTGGCAAAGAAAAGAAATGTAAACAAAGAAAGAAAATAAAGGATGGTGAGGTGCGGGTGTGTATGTGCGTGTGTGGGGGGGGGGTTGTCCCTTACCCTTGTGACCACCCCCTTGATATTTAG
Source organism: Strongylocentrotus droebachiensis (assembly GCA_035222895.1). Classification (NCBI taxonomy): domain Eukaryota; kingdom Metazoa; phylum Echinodermata; class Echinoidea; order Camarodonta; family Strongylocentrotidae; genus Strongylocentrotus; species Strongylocentrotus droebachiensis. Next base: position 152,091 of record JAVYIG010000867.1, on the reverse strand, counting down.
TTTCGATTACTGTATAGATGTGAATCACCCTACCCTTCTATTCAGCGACTTGGGTCAAGATGGACGTGTAAAGGGCCACTGCATCACAGGTGCTTGACCATTGATAATACCACGTGACTATTGATTTTACCCGGTCAAGCTGACCATTGAAGTTATTGCACTGACCTCTCGTAATGTCTATCGCTGCCACTCAACCTATTGAAATATTGCATAATGGAAATATCAAGAGCATTTAGCGCCCAAACTTCCCGGGGCTGATAATTGAGGATATGAAAATCGCGACAACGCCTTTCGGCACCTTTTGATTATTAATCCATGGACTGCTGTTATCAATTATTCCCATATATATAACACAGAAACACCCGATATCAGTAGAAAATGGGTATATTCAAAGACGCTATTGTAAATGTTGTAGACAAAATAAAAGTCGGCAAAAACTATGGACGTTTTCTAATTTTACGTTTGGAAGAATATTGGGAAGTCATATATAAAATGAACACCGATCATATGACTTGTTTTTTGGTTCTTTTGTTGTTGTTTTTGTGTACCATTTTTGTTGACAACGCGTGAAAAGGTGCATCTTATTCCGAGCATGACAATATGATCAAAACATTCAACTTTGTCATGATTTGTTTTACTATAATATTTGGCCTTTGTAAAATACGTTATTTGATTCAATCATATGTTGTGATCATAACTCTGTCTGGTTCACATAACGTTGTTTTAAAACAATCTACATAAATCCCAATGAGAAGACATTGCCATGTCTATGAAACTATATTGTGTCTGATTATGTTAAGATCTAAAGCGCTAATAGCAAAACAAAAAGTAAGGGAAACAAAGTCTGTTTTGTCATAGTTATGTCATAGGTACAAAAATAGAAAGCATTTATGAGTCATTAGACTTGCTCGGCAATATGTATACATGTAACAGTAGTTGTATAAGCATCTTATAGCAGCTTTATTGGATTCTCAGAGAACAATTTAAGTTTCCATCAATAACGAGTGGAACTGGACAATCTGGAGAAAAAATATTTCGTTGTAGTAGAATATTGCTTAAAAAGTTCAGAAGACCATACCCTTCCAATAATAATAACTGAATAATTGATTTGTGGTATTGAATTGTTTCATTATTCTAAACCATAACTTAACATTATATGTCTGTGTAATAAATTATCCCTTGTCCTGTTTCTGAATATGACACTTTTATTCATAAATATTTGCAGATTTTATTTCAATTTTAGGGGGAAGATAGTCATGGCGCTCATCCTTTTAAGTGGCCGTTACACTTTTTTGCGGAGAATATTGCGAGGGACTTTTTAATATCTAGTAAAAAGCAATTAAACAGATATATTATGAAATAAATGGGGTTGGATCGGACTTCTAGTCATTTGGATGATCTTTAAGACCCACTCAACAACATCTCACTCAGGGATAATGATTTGATTGTTATCACAGCAGAGCAGTATGTACGAAGCGCCACTTTTATACACGACCCTTTGAACTGATAGGTATTCTGTTCTATTGTTAAGGCATCACCACAGCAGTAATTGACAATGGCGTAGCTTCGGAGGGGGGTGGGGTGTGGTAGAGACACGCCCCAAATTTGAAGAGGGGGCGGGGGAATGACGGGACGCAGGAAGAGGAAATGGACAGGGGAAGGGTAAAAGTAAAAGTGGATAGGATCCTAAGAACCCCTTTATCGTTGGCTGTGTTTCGTATTTTTGTATTTTGGTCATTAAGAAAAAACCGTTACCCCCCCCCCCCCACCCCACCCCCTGTCTAGTGCCAATCAATTTCTACGCCATTGCCTGTAGCCATGTTGTGAACACCTGGTAGTAATTTCCCCCTTAACATGCCTTAGTCGAATGCCATGAGGTACATTCTAATACATTATTATCTTGGACGGCAGGAGTAAGTTAACGTTAGTCTTACTGAAAAGTACATACTGATGTAACTACAAATAGGATAACAAAGTCATTAGAGACCTCTGCATATATTAAACTACTTGATCTGTATTCACCTTATCTTTAATGTGTACTGAATTTATAACTGCACACAGGAGAACGATATGTGACGTAGAAGCACATGTACCATTATGACATGTCATTGGAAAATGTAAGGGTTCGATGAGATTGAATAACAAAATGTAACTGTAATTGTGCTGGTAGCTTGTTTGTCTGTTGCTGTCAGTGATTACTTTGATTTTGTTTACGTAACCATCATCGTAGTGCTGGATAATGACTGTATTATGTTTCATATGATGTACATGTTTGTATTTCTTAAATATTTCTTTAGCCAATAGTACAGTCTAGGGAATCGAATTTCTGTTCAAAATCTCATTGTAGGTGTGATACGTAATCGTGTTTGCGTGAGGAAAAGTGTTACATCTTATGTGTTGCATTGTAGGGGTCTGCTCGCTATTTATAAGGACCGCTATTTATAAAAGACCGCCAATCATTTAGTCACGCGTTATGGGTAGTGGTCAAGGATGGGGAAGAGAAGAAAGAGAAGAAGAGGAAGGCAGAGGAGAAGATGGAGACCGCTTGGACTAGGATAGTCCAATGTCCAATGTTACGTCTAGATGAACTATAGCCTGATAGATAGATATGGATACTGGTCCTTATGAATGGCGGTCCTTATAAATAGCGAGCTTGACCCGTTCTGTACAGGCTTATCTATATTGTAGATTTTGCAACTAGTTCCGTTTAATGATGAGTGCTGCCTTTAGTTTCTTTTAGGATAAAACAAAGAAAAGAAAACATACGTAAAATGTAAAGGGCTGCAAACTGCATGTGAATCTGTTTATATCCCCTAAATATAAATGTACTTATCTAGCTTTTTCTCTTGTATATATCGTATATTAATTCTCTCCTGTTTCTTGTTTTACTCCAAATTACTCTTATCATTATTGTAAGTGGTTATTTTGCTGTAAGTTTTCCTTACTTCTGTACTATCTATTTTCATGTTTTCAATGTCTATATAGGGCCCCCTCTGTAAAACAGTATTGTTATACCAACAACGCTGCATAGGGCCATCACTCCGTCTTTTAAGGTGTGTCTTTATGATTGTAAATATATATATTTGTTGATGTTTTTTAAACGACGTAAAATAAATACAATACAATCTCAAATTATAGTCCAATTGGAATGCAAAGTGGGAGTATTAGTAACAATAATACCAACATTTGTCACGCTATTGTTTCTTTCCTGTTGAATTTGTGTGCGATTTCAAACAGATCGATTTTAGCAAATGTGTTTTTGTTTGAATGTACCCGGTATTGGTGGTAACGCCTGTGTGCTAGGTTTATGAACTACAGACTGTGGGCCCGACAGCACATTACGTGGAGATCACGTGGTCTAGTGGATACGTCCAGTCCAGAGCCACCTATACACAGAGTTTGGCCAACTTGGTTTCACTGGGTCGCAACATGGCGTATATTCTTCTGTTTTGTGCTTGTCCAACCATGGACGTATTACGGATGGACATTCATCGTTTTCTTAACGAATTCATTGTGATTGTCTCCGTCAATGTCGTCTCAATAACATTCCGTACATGTTTCTTCCCTTTGGTCTCATCATGGTCGCCGGCAAAAAGCCGGGACAGAATCAAGATAGTGATTTTATACATGTTAATCTACATGCGCAGAAGATAATTACTCGCCTAAATCATGGAAAATAGATGTGCAGTTCTGGCTTATAATCGGAGATTGTTGTTCCGTGTACTGTACATGTATTCTTTTTGGAAAAACATGTTGATATTACCAGATAGAGGTTATTTTTGGATTTTGGGGTTGTGATTTAAAATCCCGTTTCCCCCTATTTCCTCATAATATTCCAGAGTTACAACGCACAGGGCTGATACAGATCATGGCCTTCTAATTGTTTTATAAGGTCATAAGTGTGTGCGAAAGTTTGCGAATCAGTAATAATACATTTCATATCACCAAAATCGTCTGCTTTTCAACTTTGCTGCTCCCCATTGAGGATGCTTTTATTTAAGACACACTCTTACAGAGCACACCATCCAAACAAAACCCAAGAGAGGGAAACTGCTCCTTTGTAAATGACCGAAAATGCTTACGCAGTCGTTATTGTTAAAATAGCTGAATGTTCTCATTAAGATGCACATAATTAGAAGGCGGCGACTATGATTGGATCAAAGAAAGAATCACGTTGAATGTCCATCTGTATTAAGTCCATGGTCCAACAAAGCAGTAGTCGCCATATCGTGTCCCACTCGAACCGGGTTGGCCAAACTCTGTGTATAGATGACTCTGGATACGTCACCGGACTGTGAATCATATACTGGTTTGCAGTTTGAGTACTACCGTGGCAGTAATGTCTTTCGAAAAGACATTAATAATCTTTATTTTTGCCGCTCTCCACCCAGGTGAGGTAAGTGCGTACCTGGCAGGAATTATTTTTTGGAAATGCTAGAGCGCCATAATGGCTGTCATGCGAAAGCTGGGCCAATAATTGTATAGCGCCAGGAGTGTCGAGTCTTACCAAGGAGTTTTAAGAGATGGAGTCATATCTAGCTCATTCCCTCTGTACTATCTTGACAAAATTAGGCTTTTGTATCATCTGCTCGATTTTTCCCTTGTTAGTTCAAATAAAAGGTAAAATATTAACTACTCAAGCTTTCCAATGATGTTGGTGGCTTCGAACCTCTGACATCAAAGGTAACAGCACACCTGTACATTCTATTGTGCAACCTTAGAAAACGGCAGCTGCTTGAAATAATTTGTTGCCAGTTGGGCTCTAGCTCTTAAAACTCCTTAGTCTGACAGACATAAGTGCCATACAAGTACCCACTATCATTATTATTATAATCAGGCCCATTGGGCAAGAATCGGCCGGTTTCGAGTCCGTCAGTGACTGAGGTATTTTTCAGCCTGGCTCCGTGAATAAAGTATTTCAAAAGGTCTACCATGGCACCCCCGTATGAAACAGACAGCTGCATCGTGGTATTTTTGGAATACCTGCATTGTGGACTGGTTGCTATTTTCATATAATTTCATCTGATTTTAAAGGGGCTTAGGCTGCGCGTATGCATTCAGTGAATAGTTGTCACGGTGTCATATATGTAGGCCTACTATATTTTTAAATCAAGAATGACTTAATAATAAATGGACAAGAAATACAATCTTATCCATGTTATCGAAACATATTACATGATAATGTTTTCTATTACACACTGCCGCATGATAGTCCTTTAATCACATTCTCATTTCAGTAATTAAAGTAAACATTTATTGTTTCCTCATGTTCAAATGTATATACAGTGAAATGATTAAGAGGTGGTAGCATTTTTAAATTAAACGCTTGTGGCAAGAGTGTCGCGAACAATAACACATATGTTTTATACATTGTACATACAATACATGGACTAAATCTATAAATAACAGCATGTGGTGAAAAACTGGGATATAAGAACAGACATAAAGGGTTGATTATATAATCGAATACACTGGACCATTGTTCATACAAATTTATCCATTTATCTCTCTTAGTACATTGAATGAATAAATAAAAGAAAAGGTACAAATGTAGTTTCAAAATATTGCCAATGTGACGTCGAAAAATTACCAGCAATGATAAATATACTTGATTGTATATTTATTTCAAAAATATTAAAATAAAAGCTGATTTTATCTCCCTCCCAGCTCCCTGCTCAAACTACCTAGCTTAGAACCTAATTAATGATGTCATGCATACACCCTTTCGGGACAAGCATCACACATTGTATTGTTTGGTTGAGTAACTTTAGTTTCAATCCCTTAAAAAGTAATCCGGGTGAGTAAAGGAAGGGCAAACCATTTCTGCACAGATTGTGTCCATTTAACTTGCATGACCACATCGCCTCTGACGCCAGGAATTTCAAAAAAGAATTTAAGCATTACATTTCTTAAATTTGCAACACGGTGAGCGGATAAAAATCATTGTTTTCCGATCAAAATTGACATTTTTTCTTTCTCTTTATGCCAAAAGGGTCACCAGTGTATATTGGTTCCAGACGCATTGCATTTTATTCGAACAATATATCATCAAAAACATAATATTGTTGCCAATTTCAGAAGAATACGCTAACAATTTAATCCTTTACAAAATGCATGTCCTGAATTTAATACTAAAAGCTGTAGTATGTCTTTATTCGTTCTTATTCTTCAGATTCAGATTCAGATACAGATAAATGTTATTGGTCTATTTGGAAATTCAGTTGTTGGCATTACATAGAGCACATGAACAATACATAATAGAGAATAATATACACAAACAGATAATACAAAGTAGCAAATGTACAATGACATATTCATATGGAAACACGGATATAAATCGTTTTTACACAGTGGAATAATATAAGAGAATAGGATAAATAAATAAATAAATAAATACAAGAATGGACTCACAACACTATTGAAAATGTACGCTTATTATTGTTTTATAATTATCATCATGATTATTATCATCATAATCATTATCAAAATTATCCGATGTTGTAGTACCAAAACTACCAATCATCTCTTTAGTAACGTTATTTTGAGTATTCCTGCTTGAGGGTTGAACCTATAAGACGCATGGCTATAGGGTTAGTGTATTAACAACAAGGTGACAAATTGACATGTTGACCTATAGCATGCCAATCAATTGCGCTCAATTGCGTCAATTAGCGACCAATAACGATCTGTTTGTTGCTCATTTACATTGTCATTAGAAGGTTAGCAAGTCATTGTGAACAAATAATGGCTTCATTGAGAACATAGTCGGAACAAATAACTGGAACTCTGTGATAAGACAACCTCCGAATTATAATAAAAAGAAATAGTATTTGATGTCAATGTACTAGACTTTGGGCATTTTCTTGCATCTGAGAGTACATCTATATCTTAACTGCTATTCGTTGAAATCAGTGTTGCATTCTGTCATCACCTTGAATGTATCCACATTTAAATATAAAAAAACACACGTAGTATTTATTCCTTATCTAAACCCAATCCTAACAAACCATTAACAAAATCTCAAATCACAAATATATTACGGTTTTCTTTGAAGGCGTCACTGTGCTATACCCTCTAACAGTAAATCCTCCCAACTATTTTTGAATTTACCCAACCGTTTTTCCATGAAAATAAGACATAAGACAGGCTCTAAAAAAACACTTATATGTCTGGAATGGTATATAGAGCCAGTTCATTGCTTTGTGGCGATTTACATTCACTTAAAATGTAATTAAATTGTAAAAATATAGTTGGGAGAATTAAGGTATCGAAACAGTTACTCCCAATTGTCATCATTAATAATGGTCTGTTTTCACTCAAACTTTCATATTATCTTTACTTGTACATTTAGCATTGGGGTCACTTTTTTAGCACCATGTTCTCTCATCTTAACAAAGTCCCTTAAACGTCACAATCCCATAGACGTGACTCGCTTTGGAACATGGATCCAATCAGATTCAGTGTGTAGGCAAATACACAGAGCTTACCATCAGTCCTAGGGTTGGGGGTTTGAAACAAAGCACGACAATACTATCTGTTTGTCAAGACATTAATCCACATTTGCCACTCTCCACCCAGGTGTAAATGAGTACCTAACCATTGCTAGGTAACACCAATTGCAGTGCCCTCGGGAAGAACAGCATTATTGCTGATGAGGCTTCCCTAGGTAAACAATACTAGCAATATTATCATCTATTATTATTATTACTACTATTATTATTACCACCAGACCAACTCGCAATTCAACGTGTGGAGACAGCGATGAAGCATACCTTTAATAACCTGTGTTGGAATGTGTTCGGCTACTGTCAATTTCAGCTCTACTCAAGTTTAATAACACAAGCTGGTACATCGATCGGTTTCAGATTTGGAAAGCTAAACTAGTTTCCCAGACATGGCTAGATTAAAACTGCCCTTCCACCATATTTTTAGTCTCTGGCCTTCATCCAGTGTGCTATAGTTGCATCATAGCTTGTGCCTGTTATGGATTATTGCTTATAGAGGTGTCGTGGTATACTGGTTCATCCACTTGTTATTGTCAATCCAATGGTGGGGGGGGGGTTCAAATCCCAGTCGGGCAATAGTTTCTTTTCGCATTACATTAATCCACTCTCCATGTATATGTACCTGGCAATTGCGGGGTAATAATCAATGTTAAGGCTTTCAGGAAGAACATTATAATTGTTGTAGTTGTTGTTGTTGTTGCTCTTTTTCTTCTCATTTTCTTATTCGTCTTCTTCTTCTTCTTCTTTTCTTTCCTCCCCTCCTCATCTTCCTCTTCTTCTTATTATTATTATTATTATTATTTTCGTTGAAAGTTCCTCTTCTGATTTTTCTTCTGTTCTGCTTCTTCTTATTTTACTTCTTCCCCCTCCTCCTCTTCTTCTCATCTTGTTCTTCCTTTTTCCTATCATTATAATCTTGCGGTTCTTTTTTCTTCTTCTTCTTCTTCTTCTTCCTCCTCCTTTTCTTCCTCTTCTCCTTCTTCTTCTTCTTATTTTTTTGTTATTGTTATTGTCTTTGTGGTTCTTCTTCTGCTTTTTCTTCCTCTTCTTTTTTTTATTATTTAACAGAGGATAAAAGGGGTAAACTGTACATGCACATTTAAACAAAGAATCGTATGTACATGTCCTATGTGCAAGAATACATGTGGGACATCCAACATTATTGTATTACCTTCTTTTATATTCAAATTGTCATTTTTTTTTTAATATCCAGGGCAATGTTTACTTAGTGAAATGTAGGAGCACATAATATTTGAAGAGTCTGATGGAACTGATGAGTCTTGATTCATATTTCATCCCTTGACGCCAAAGTCTCTTCTCTTCCTACGTCTGGATTGAGAGACACTGGATGTTGTTGACAAATAATTTAGAAGTACTTTATCACTTTTGCAAGAATATTCTTAAGATTTTAGGAGATGCGATGGTTTCAGCTTGCCAACTTAAAGATAAATTGAATTCCTTTCATTAAATTATATAGCAAACATTATGAGACAAATTTCACTCGATATAGGAAAGGCTGCTCATGTAGTAAGTAACAGTTGATGTATGCTGCGAGCATTTTGAATAATCAAATGATAATAAATAGACTTTATCCTGCATCACATGCACTGTACACATAATCGTGGTAATGTGACTACACGCACATACACACACACACATGGGGCATTACTGTTACATTACTATGAAGGTAATTTTAGACCCCAACATGTGTGAAATTTAACCAATACGATCAAACCTATTCAGCTCCACTTACAAATAAATACGGTGACCGTTAATTGATCAATTAATTAATAATAGCAATACACGGACCGGCTGGGTGCACGTATTATAGCCATCACGAAAAAGCCAGCAAAAAATCTGCATTGGCTGGAATAAAACGTATAAGGCGCTATCTCGTTTGTTCAACGGCTGGTTTAAATTATCGAATATTTGTGGGTCACCACAAATAATAGAAATCGTTACATTTATGGAAATTTCAGCCGTATTTGAACCGATTTTGATTTAAACAGATGATTCTGTCATTTAAATTGTTTGTTCTTTCAAATTTGACACTCAGTTTTTCAATACCTCACATAAAATTGTTTTGTGTAGTGCCCTCTGCAACAAAACCAACTATCCCTTTAAGCCTGATGCTAGGTTTAATGCAATTTAGCGGAAATCTTGAAATCATACTCGACAATCCTTGACACACATTGCTTGGGAAATACTCTCATCACTAACTCGATTTTGTGTATACTAAGCGTCCGATCAGCAGCATACTTGAGCTGAAATATTTTGACCCATCGTGTGCGTTTTAAATGCAATCTAGTATGTCGAATGTGAATTTGAAACTCAAAGTTCGTCATCTTAAGTGTTTAGTAATCTTATATATATATTAATCTTGTGTTTGCGTGATTGTGGACGGGAGTGGTGGTGAAATGTCGAATCAACACCTTTTATAGAACATTATGAAGTAAATCATTCGTATTAGTTTTGGAGAAGAAAAACTAAATCAGATTTATCTTTGTTTTAACAGGATGGTGATTTAAATAAACACTCAAATTAGTGTCCCAAATATTCCACCGATCCTCAAACAGTTGGACATAAAACAAAAACACAAAATAGAAAATTTTAGCTCAATGAAATGTTGTATACCTTTGTATTAATAATAGAAATAACGCTCATTAATATATTTGGATCTCATTAGATTAAGGGAGAGTATTATGTGTCTTAAATAAAGGGTTTATTTTACATATAAGACAGTGTGTTCATGCAGCTTATTAAATGCATTTGATCATTTATTCAAATTATGATTCACGGCAACGCGCTGCCGTCATATAATATACTCAATTTATATCAAAATCGATCCCTGCACGACACCACACACTGACATTATTTTGTGCATGGGTGCGCACACCCCGAGCTTAAAGATACACACAACATAGTTATTTGTCTTGTTCATTAAACAGAACAGAACAGCATGGGGGCGTCCTAACGTCACAAGTTACATTCATATCATGCAAGGTTAGAAGGACGGGTAGACTGAGCGATCCAAACAGCTGTAACACCTACCCAACCGTAGCGAGATGTGTTCAGAGTGTATATAATATAACACTTTCTTTAATGTAGCGGTGCCTGTGTTTTCTCTTTCTGAATCCGATTCGCAGTTGTATATATAAAGCTGAATTGACGGTTTAAAAACTATGATTTACTAGTGAGAGAGTCCTATTTAAGAAAAAAAAATTACATGGACAGATGAAAGGCTGGTTAAATGTCACCGATGGCGGTTATGGTACCTTTGGAAGAAAAAAAGGATAACTATACTTCACAGTGGATGTCAAACACGTATTACAACATGACATATGTACTCATTGAGGAACTTTAACCCCTTTAAAAGATAATTGAATTGACGATTCTAGAATAATTGTTGAATGTAATGTAAAGGACTCGGTGTTTAACCATATTAATGACCTTTGCTTGAACCTGTTGTGACGCTATTAGCTCTTTAAAAAATACATTACTGCTTGATTTCATCTTAGTTGAATTAATTCAAACCGTAGCATTTATTTTTATCCTTTTATCAGCCGTAGATATGAACTCACTTAATACATAAAATTATAAAAAAAAGAAATTGTCTTGGAATCCGCAATATACACATGTCCTCTTCAAAAAAGAGTGACACAAATCATTATGACACTTTGTTGATGGACAATATTAGCTTTGTATGGCCCTATCTTTAATAATCCCTACTTAGATAGCACGCCCATTTTGTCTGTCACATCTGATCCGAGGGATCTATACAATGACTATATTTAAGATGAATATATTAATTCTTTGTCTCCTGTTTTTTGGTCTTGACAACAACAAATTGTTTAGGGATCTGTTTTCATATTTGTCTGGAATGCTCCCCAGAGAGTGGAGAATGTGCATACATTGTGTGTGGGTAAGCCTGAATCCGATAACCGGGTAATGATATATTTGTAAAGCGCTTAGACACACCAGTGATGTATTATTTAGTATTAAGCGCTATATAAAAGCTGATTATTATTATGAGTATAGAGTTATATTCTTTATGTTTCAACGTACATCCCCTGCTTGAAAAATGATTTCGTCGATCCGCGTTGGTAGGATTTGCAAATGCAAACCGAGTTTAGGTCTACTCTACCTTTAATACCCAAGGGCACGAATCTCCACAGACAGACAGGGCCGGGGAAATGCCAAGAATTATCAAGTTACTACACACCACGTGCTCAGCTAGCGAGATGTCTTTATATCTACATCTATTATCAACAGCTGAGGATACATGTATTCGTGTGGGTTAGTGTGTAATCATTAACTCTGGCCACTCACTACAGGCTGTGACGTGGGGTAGGTATGGTGGAAGAGAGGGGAGATGGGGGGGGGGGGGGGGTATGGACTGGCATGTTATAAAACCCATCAATGTATGATGTTGTGTATTATGAATTATGTTCCCCTCTTGTAATTAGACTCCACAATGATGGTACAAATTAATTCATAAAGGAGCATTACACAATGATAACGTTGCCTAAATATTGAATTACTCATTTTATAAAACACCGGTCATACTCATAGGAAGAGATATAGTGTATCCAGTGCGTGGCGAAATGTCTTTATATATACAGCTTTTATTAAGTATGCGTGTTGGTCAGTGGGTAATCATTAGCAAACTCTGGCCACTCACTAGAAACTATGACGTGATGAATGATTTGGGAAAGGGGGCTGGCATCTTATAGAACCCACCAATTTATTATGTTCTTGATAATTATTTTTCCCACTCGGTGAATGAATATTAAATGATGGTTGAAATTAAGTCATAATGAAGGATAACAGCGAGTGGCAACACTTTCTAAATATTAAATGACTAATATTCTCAAGAGTGAACATGTGGAAGTGATACATTACATCCGGTGCTGGGTGGAAGTGTCTTCATATCTACAGCTACTACTGAGGATACGTGAAACTCTGGCCACTCGCTACGAAGTATGACGTAATAAAGAGGAGGGGGTGGGGGTATAAACGATATCTTACAAACCCATCAATGTATTACGTTGTTGACTGTTGAATGATCATTCATCATGGAAATTAAGAATCATTAGTACAAGGTACAATAACGTTTTAAAGATTTTTTTCAAACAGATATGGACTGTGACAAAAAACACGTTTGTATTCTGATATTAGATCCGCTTGTTTTCACTAGCATTTGTATACATGTTCTATATTTGGGTTAGGAAGAATGACAAATACGAAGAAAAACAACGCGTGTTGAATGACCACGATTACGGTGTTTTTATTATTGAATGGTTCCTGTATATATTTAGATATCCATTCGTCTATTCATAGAACAGTGTTCCGCAACGAATAACAAAAGTCGTAATTGGATAAACATTTCTGAGAATGAGGGAGAAATCTAGTCAGTTGACATGTTTACTCCTTCTCAACAATGGCACATATGATCTTCATCTTGATGTGTCTTTCTTTCTGGCAGCATGTAACCTAATGAGCCAATTAGGATATGCCCCACAAAATAATATCCCTTTGCCACAATGTAGGAAAATTTATCACTGGATAGATATACGAAAGGTTCCAAGACTATCTAACTGTTTTCAGTCCAAGAACAATCTCTACTGGTGTTAAAAGGGTTGTCATGAAGGTCGTCAAGACCGGAAATGAGTAATTCTGCATAGTCATTGTGTTGCACAAAACAATCCTTACGTCAATTGGTGCCTATCGTTTTTTGTGCAAAATCGCATGTGTTTTGCAAACGGGCAAACGAGCAACTGAGGTGTCTTTTTGACAGCACGCAACTTAATGAGCTAATTAGGATCTCTATAATAACAAAATCAAAGGGTGATATACTATCATACCGGCTTCTCACAATATCAATACCTTTCTGTCAAATACTGTTCTTTTCTATAAAAATCACGATGCTGCCATTTTAGATTTTAAAATCTTTATCAAATAAATCAAGTCCTTCTTTACGTTCGTTTGTTTGTATGATCAATATATTCCAGTATATGACATGTGACATAAACAGCTAGATTTAGACATGAAAATAGCATTTGAGATTTTACATGGCTAATTTACGACTGGTACCCCCTGCAAACGACAGTCGTCTGGGTCTCTGTCATGTAGAATTTGAGCCATCTGCCCCTGTTATTCTCAAACAGCCTACCAATGTTAGATGACAAATATTTCTTCTTTGACTTCAAACCCTTTCCTTCTTTTTCTTAAAGGTAATGCAAAGTTTTGGGAAATTTTTAAAATTGGGTGGAAAGTGATTCCTTACAATTTCGATATATTTGGATGCCCCTGTGGATGTATCGTAAGCACTAGAAAGTTTATCCCCTAACACTTCTGCTTTCATGAAAAATTGAATATTTACCGGTGCTCCCGGTAAATTTCAAATAGCGCCTATACGGCCGTACATTAGTAGCTGCGACCATGAAAATCTCATAATATGTAGTTGGGATATATAGCTAATCGGTCGATTTTAGTCAAGAAACATAGTTTCATAGCTTAATTAATATCTTGACCTTGAGAAGGAGCTATACAACATAAAGAGTTTATTATTTAAAATGTCATAACTTTAGACTCGATTTCAACCGCGACAACGATTACTGAATATTGTAGGATCGCATATGCTTCCAATATGTTCACTTGAACCGAATTAATGACCCCATACTTTAAACCTTTAAACCATGATTGATACGAAACTTTTCTTTAAAACAATTTCAATGCACTTCCATTATATAGCAATTATGATGAAATCAGTGGCAATTATTACCCATCTATATAAAAATAGAGGTATTGGCTATACATTATATCCTGTAGCTCGCAAACCAACAATAACGACAGGTAAACGGTATCTGCCATATCAATTCATTTTTCACTCAGAATATATCAAAATGGCTAGAAATTAGTCATCACCATCATACCATGAGTCCACTCCATAGGCGGAAGGGGGAGGAGGGGGAGGGGTCTCGCCCTAACCACTTTCCATCTTGTCCTGTCTGTAGCCAGCTTCAAATCAATTCCTCCACCGTCCTCCTTAATACAATCTATCCACCTCTTCCTCGGTTTTATTTTCCTTACTCTTTTCCTCCTTTCTCTCTGCTGTCGAGCTAATCATTTAATCTCCTACTTCTATTTTCACGTGTGCAACACATCCCGATCTGCTCACTCTCTCTCTTATTTTGGAAATAGTGAGACTTGTAAATCAAGCAGATAGTCTATCCGAAGAGACCATAGTTTTGATTTGATTTGTTTTGATTTGATTTGATTTATTGGTTTCTGCATTTTCTTTTTCATCATACATTTTCATGAACATACTTTGGTTTGATACAACAGTTTAAGTGTATATAAATTTATACAGATAACAAACGAAATTAAACAAAAATATTGAATGCATAATAAACATACATTAGATGCAGGAGGGCTACATAACTACGCAAAGTAGCTTGATGCGCCCGCAGCCCTCAACTTAGATACAACAATAAAAAATTGAAATGAAAAAAGAGTGACTTGCAGAGAAGAAAAGGAAAGGGGAGAGAAGGAGCGTTGGTAATAATACAATAAATCTCATACATAGTTCATAGACTATAGATAGGATTGTTCGTGATATCACAAGGATAATTCTCATCGTTTAATTTACAAACAAAAAAGACTAACTTGCGTTTTTATTGTATATTATACATAATTCTCAAAAAGAAATGTAGTTTATAGTCTCAGTTATGTGTCATTTTGCTCATTAGGTAAAAACGTGCAGTTTGTATATGAGATCTAGTAGGCTCAACTAAATTGATTAAATATATTATCACCTCAAGTCTCTTAGGATGCAAAATTATCGCTACAACATTCTCATGTATGTTATCTTCAATCTGAAGAGGCACAGCTTATTGCTCCTGCAGACAAAAAAGGCCAGTAATGACGAATGTTTTTCTCCGATCAAAAGCATATACAAGACATAACTATACGAATCGTGGGACTTGTTGAAAAATATACATTTAGATCCTGCGTAAACCTTTTCCCCCGACAAAGCTATCTATATCTCAGAAAATTGATGAAAAAATGGATTGAGCAGTATACCCTTGTAGTATATCTTTGCTCATTTGAATTTTTTCCATCAACCGACCAGTAATTGGTTTCTCGTTTTCTCATTTATCCGTGCGTCATAAGGCGCACTGGAGCAGCTGAAAGGGAGGAATGAATGCACAGGGCCCGACATGACTTGTAACGAACGATAGGGGACAGAAAGGATTGCATGTAGGTCAAGAACCGCGCTGTATGTGTGGATATGATTCGAAGAGCGCTGGCAGAGGAAATTGTGTGCGCGGTAGAGTGTGCGTGTGAGTGAGTGGGTGAGAAAGAAATGGAGAAGGAGAGAAGATTTATAGAGCGACAAAACGTAAGATTGCTAGAGAGAGAGAGAGAGGGAATTAGTGTGAACGTGTATGTGTGTGTAAGGACAGAGGGAGGATTAAAAACAGAGAGAGAGAGAGTGAGAGAGAGAGAGAGAGAGAGAGAGAGATGGAGTTAGCTAGAGAGACAAAGTGTGTGTGGGTTGATTTTGGGAAGAGGGATATATATATATAGAGAGAGAGAAATAGAAAGAAAGAAACGGCAGAGGTATAGGAATTATGTGTAAATACGACATAGCTTTTCGAAATTAAAACAAATAATAAATACAAAGACGAAAATGTTTTTGTAGGAATAAGTAGCATGGATAGTTTGAAATTTCAGAAGCTGAAAAAAGGGTGATGAGATAAAGGATGTGTGCGAGTCTGATTGTGTGCGTGTGGGGGGGTAGAGTAGAGTGGTACGGAGAAATGGTTCGAGCAGATAAAATGGACATAAATCGGGCTACGGTTAGAACTCCGTCCTGTAATATCCGATTTATTTTTCGTTTACCATTTATGTGACCAAAATAAAAGCGAAGAGGTTTGATGCATTTTTCATCAGTAAGGCAATAGAGTATAGGAATCGTTTGAAATATTGGAGAGGATAGATTTATAAAAGCAATGGAAACCAATTTAAGAACTTCGGAGACCAATTGTAACGGCCGAGGGCGAGGCAAGTAAATATGAGATGGAAAGCGACGGTAACATAAATTGAAAAGGATATGAATGGAGCCAGAGAACGAGAGAGGAGTGAAGGGAATGAGGTAGAGAGAAAGAGAAAGAGAGAAAGAGAGAGAGAGAAAAAGATAGATAGAGAAAGAAAGAAAGAGAGAGAGAGAGAAAGAAAGATAGAGAGAGAGAACAAAAAAAAAAGGAGAGAGAAAGAGAGAGAGAAAATGAGAAAAGGGGAAGGGGAGCAGGTTAAGTATAGGGATGAATAAGACGTTGTTACTTCTCTCTTAGAAGAAAAGGTAAATGTTCATTTTTGTAACCATCTTATCACTGAAATTTCGCTATGCCTATAAAATGACAATGAATCAGAATTATGTAAAAGTGGTAATTTGACGTGCATATAAGACTGTCATGACTTTATGCTGTTTGATAAACACGTCGTTTGATATCGCCACAGACATGACGCCATTTTCTTTCAACAACCGCGATGTAATTTTAATGATATAGAGCTATATCGATCAAGCAAGCTACCCTTTCGGGGTAATTAAAACACAAGTTTGCTCCAGTAAGCATGTGTAGAAGATCAGAACTGGGACAAGGACAATGTTTTTGTTCTCTTCTGAATATGTAAACTATATACAGAGGAATTATTGGCGTAAGCACCGTACCATGGGGGAATTTTCCCCCTTAAAGAAATTCTGGGCTTGACAGGATTTTCTGTTAGAATCGTATTGAAATATCTTGACTATGTTAATTGTTTTCTATAATGATGAGGCTACCCTGGGTAAACAAGACATATTATTATTATTATTATTATTATTATTATTATTATATTTTCTTGAAGATTACTTTTTTTTTAATCACTTATCACGCGTGTTTAAGTCCAACTGTCCTACTTATAGCTACTTGCTCCCTCTATATAGAAAATTTCCCCATTCGGTGCCTGTTGGTCCCCCATGATCCTCTTTTTCTTATGTCAATTGAGAGCTGAATTAATGAGATAGCCACCTATCAGTGACCTCGCTGTGTGGTCTAATCCCTTCTGGCCCAGTAGTATTGACGGTCTTTAATGTACCTCGTTATTTTGCGCATTCTATTAATCTCCGTCTACATGCAAAAAAATGATTGATTAGACTGAATTCCAATGTATCATTTATTAGATTCGTTGCATCAATATACTTTTCATTTTGTATACGTTAAATGGTTACTATTTAATACCCACGTACACCCTGTACATACAATATTGGTACAAAAAATAGCCAAATACGCATACATTACTAAAAAAAACTGCTGCTCACTGCTACTCCTCCCCTATTTTATCCTCCTCCTCCTACACATCCTACTGCTACTATTACTCCTACTCCTTCTACTAAAGGCCTACTACTACTTAAACTACTACTACCTCTTATACGAACTACTTTTAATACTACTACTACTAATGATAATAATAATACTTCTTATACTTGTATTACTACTTTTGATACTCCTACTACTAATGATAATAATAATACTTCTTATACTTGTATTACTACTTTTGATACTACTACTACTAATGATAATAATAATACTTCTTATACTTTTATTACTACTTTTGATACTACTACTACTAATGATAATAATAATACTTCTTTTACTTTTATTACTACTTTTGATACTACTACTACTAATGATAATAATAATACTTCTTATACTGTTATTACTACTTTTGATACTACTACTACTAATGATAATAATAATACTTCTTTTACTTTTATTACTACTTTTGATACTACTACTACTAATGATAATAATAATACTTCTTTTATTTATTACTACTTTTGATACTACTACTACTAATGATAATAATAATACTTCTTTTACTTTTATTACTACTTTTGATACTACTACTACTAGTGATAATAATAATACTTCTTATACTGTTATTACTACTTTTGATACTACTACTACTAATGATAATAATAATAGATCTTATACTTTTATTACTACTTTTGATACTACTACTACTAATGATAATAATAATAGATCTTATACTTTTATTACTACTTTTTATACTACTACTACTAATGATAATAATAATACTTCTTATACTTTTATTACTACTTTTGATACTACTACTACTAATGATAATAATAATACTTCTTATACTTTTATTACTACTTTTAATACTACTACTACTAATGATAATAATAATACTTCTTATACTTTTATTACTACTTTTAATACTACTACTACTAATGATAATAATAATACTTCTTATACTTTTATTACTACTTTTGATACTACTACTACTAATGATAATAATAATACTTCTTATACTTTTATTACTACTTTTGATACTACTACTACTAGTGATAATAATAATACTTCTTATACTTTTATTACTACTTTTAATACTACTACTACTAATGATAATAATAATACTTCTTATACTTTTATTACTACTTTTGATACTACTACTACTAATGATAATAATAATACTTCTTATACTTTTATTACTACTTTTGATACTACTACTACTAATGATAATAATAATACTTCTTATACTTTTATTACTACTTTTGATACTACTACTACTAATGATAATAATAATACTTCTTATACTTGTATTACTACTTTTGATACTACTACTACTAATGATAATAATAATAGATCTTATACTTTTATTACTACTTTTGATACTACTACTACTAATGATAATAACAATAGATCTTATACTTGTATTACTACTTTTGATACTACTACTACTAATGATAATAATAATACTTCTTATACTTGTATTACTACTTTTGATACTACTACTACTAATGATAATAATAATACTTCTTATACTTGTATTACTACTTTTGATACTACTACTACTTATGATAATAATAATACTTCTTTTACTTGTATTACTACTTTTGATACTACTACTACTAATGATAATAATAATAGATCTTATACTTTTATTACTACTTTTGATACTACTGCTACTAATGATAATAATAATACTTCTTATACTTTTATTACTACTTTTGATACTACTACTACTAATGATAATAGATCTTATACTTGTATTACTACTTTTGATACTACTGCTACTAGTGATAACAATAATACTTCTTATACTGTTATTACTACTTTGACTACTTCTACTACTAATGATACCTCTTATAATACTACTTTTACTACTTCTACTACTACCACTACTACTACTGCTACTATTACTACTACTGATACTGCTACTACTACAACTACTACTTCTACTCCTACTATGATCACTTCTAATACTACTAATAATAATAGTGGCTTCTAATACATAGCGCACATGTCCGTCACGTAGTGACGCTCCTGGCAAAAGTAGATTAATGTCTTGCCAAAAGACGTTAGTGCCAGGGTGGGATTCGAACCCTCACTCTACTACTACTTCTACTACTACTACTACTACTACCTTCTACTACTTCTGCTATAACCCAACCTCTACCAATATTGTTAGTTCAACCGGGAAGATGTGAGTTTCCCATGGTTCCCCTCCATAAGATCTACGTTCTTTATCAACTTCTTTTATCTCTCCGCTTACAGACAGCCATGTTGGAGGAAAGCATCGAATCCCAATGTAGACGGAAGATAAGGGCGCTAACCACCCGGCCAAATCCTACCTCCCGCGCTCCAACTCTACCAGGCAACCTTCTCATCAAGACCTAGCAAGTCGCCATGGATTACACGTATATATCACTCACCCTTCTAGGATACACCAGCAGCCATGGCATAGGACACGCGTCACGTCAGCTCGAGGAAGAATCGGTGTACTAAGGACTTATCAAGCAGAAGGGCAGACATGAGTTGTAAAGCCACCATCATTCATTGGCGAATCGACATCTATGGGAATCACATGGTCACAAAATCAAGTAAGTATGTGATCCCGATTTTGTCCAACTCTGAAAAAATAAGCAATTCTCCACCAGGAGGTTGTCCAGATAGCCCGAAAACACCCCACAACTGACATTTGTTGAGCTATTTTAGATATTAGAATAAATATATACATTTTGCATTATGCGCCAGATATTGTTATAGGAACGTTATTTGCACCATCTCTATCGTGCATAAATAAAGCATATATAAGCATTTGAATGTGTTATAGGGGCATTTCCAAAACAAATATGAAATTTGACACTAAACTGAATATTGTGTAGATACCCCTGTTTATCATTAACCTACAGTTTGAATTGAATTAAGTTCATTTCGGATTTAAAAATTTCTACCTGTCATGATACAATGTATCATGTGAAACATCGTCTAGCATATTTCTTGTTATTCATCCCAAAGAAATGTTCTCTGCTTAACAATCAGAAAGTGATTGAAGGCGCACCAGTCACATCATTTTCGTGACATGCTAAACTTCATTAAACATTCCAAGTATTTCAATGAATAAAATAATGAAAGAAAAATGTCATTGTTATCGATGAAATGAGATTGGAAGAAATTTTGAACGAAGAAGACCTGCGAATAGTTTCATGACACGGAGATTCGGAGTAAAATATAATCCATCACCTTAATCATGAACGTCATCTGGTTACAGCTCTGTCTGCAATAGACATCAACACACGAGATTGAATTTGTATGGGTATAAAGTTTGTATCACTTTTGACGTGTCCAATAGCGCCATAAATACACCCGGATGGAAAAACCATTTTGGTTTAATACTAAGTCTTCTACATTCCGTTGAAGCCCTGGACAATTTTTGAAAGGTATTTTAGCTATCTCAATCCCAATCACACCCATTAGACTTTGCTGGGGCAAGTAGCGAATCGGGATAGACGGAGATGTGAAGATTCAAGTTCACAGTGAGACCCCGGTCACATTGCCGACTTGACTCAAGTTCGACCGATTAACCGGCCATTCGAGTTATGCAACTTTGTGTTCGGTATATAGTTGGTCTCGTCCCTCTGGATGAGGTAAAGTAAACGAAGACAACATCAATTCCCTTACAGACTAAATGTTCCAGCCGATTTAGCCACTCCCAAAAGGGAGTTTGCTCAGCATTGTGAGCGTCTGTAAAATGACGCCTGAAATGCTCCCCAGGGAGTGGAGTAAGTCGAGGGATATTTAAAAGCGGACCATTATATATTGCTAGAGGGTGAATAGCAACATGTAACTCATAGCAGACAACATATAGATATGTTACATTGCATATACATCTATGTCTAGGCCTACGTGTAGTCTAAGTATAAAAGGAGAACAGAGAGAGGGGGAGAGGGGAGAAATAGAGGAGACAGAAAAAGAGTGAAGAGAAGAGGAGGGAAGAGAGGGGAAGAGAGAGAGAGAGGGGGAGGGAGAATGATGGGGGAGGAGCACCATTAACACAAAAGGGAAGAGAAAGAGACAAGACAGGAGTAGCTAGGAGAGGGAAAGGGAGAGAGAGATAGAGAGAGAGAAGGAGGGGAGGGAAAGAGAGAGGAAGACATAGAGATAGACTTCTACTAGGAGCAAATTGCCCAAAGAACTTAGCAGATAATGGGAAGAGCATGAAAGGGGAGAAGAACAATTATTACCGACAAAAGGATTTTGAAAAACATACTTTATGATCATGGTAAGTGCAAAATGTGAACTTAGGTTACCATTATAGTTGTCGCCTTGGGGACTATATAAGGTCACTTTTAAACGACTCCTTTTTGTAAATTAGGGCAGTGTCTTTATCGGTGCTGCTGAATTTTCAGGATGTCGGGGCCGCCTCAATGTGATGGGCAGGGATATTCTCACTTATATAAAATGGGAGGATACTAGAAATGTTAATGAATATATCAATACGACTTTCCACGTCCAAAAAATGATTTAAAAAAATATATTTTATTAGTAAATTGCAAAACGTTACGCAATAATGTTATAGCTTATATATTATGGCGCTCCTTGATGATTATATGATACATGCGCAACAATTTCGATTTTTTGAAGCAAAAATAAAACATTTAAAACTAACAAATCACCTTAAAAAAAAAAACAACAACAAACAGAACAGGATAATCGCTACCTTTCAATTGGCACCATAATCAAATGACTAAGAAGAGTCCCTTCAAATCCTTTAACTTAGCAATCACCACCACCACCACCACTACCACTGCAACCATTTTCTTCTCCACCAACATTACCAGTACCATTTCCATCTACAAATCTGTTATCAGTATTTCCTCCACCAGCTTGTCCACCAACAACACCACTATCATCATCCTCATCATCACCATGACCACTACAACGATCAGTATCATCCACCATCTACCAAAATTAATAGTAATACCATCTACTATCTACACTCGTGTTTTCAGTATTTCCACCAACAGCTCCTCCAGCAACAACATCATCAGAAATACCACCAACAACGAGCAACATGAGCATCAACATCATGACCATCGTAGTCATTATCATTACCATCACCGCCACCATATTCAGTACAATGACTACCACAAACACCGTCATCTTATACACTCCTGCATCGCCATCTCAACCACCAATAATAACAACACAAAGGAAACATCATCAACATCTTAATCACCAATCAATCAATACTACCACCAACACTGTAATCAACGCCTTCCCCACCACCACTACCACCACATCAATGCACTACTCCTCAATCATCGCTACCATTCATTATCACCACCATTATCGCGTCCCCAACTTACCACCAACACCAACCCCACAAAACCACTACCACCATCTTCACCACGGTGCATCACCCAATCACCACCATTAACACCATCACCACAAACACCACCATCACCACCATTATCATCTCCACCACAAACACCACCATCACCACCATTATCACCACCACCACCACAAACACCACCATCCCAATGCATCACCTCATCATCACCACTGCTACCACAACCTGATAACAGCCACACCCTCCCCCACTACCCTCCCGCTATCTAACTTGTTACCCCTCCGATAGCTAAAAGACGGGATGGCATCTTGTTTTTTTGGCGTTGCTTCTGTCGTCACTCGAGAACCCTGGCGAGTGAAGCCATTGATCCCGGTCCTTTCAAGGCTACATGGCTACATCAGAGAATAACTCGTAACAAAATAATCAATCGCATCTTGGAAGTAAAGGCATGCTGAAAACACAACATGTACCTTCCAGCATCAACAAGAAACAATGGTGTAGTGCTATAGCATGGCAAAGTGGAACATTGCGTATAGATAAGCGATTAGGTATCCGCATTTGCCAGTGATTGATATGAAAGGTTTGTTTATGTTATTGGCGGAATCTATAGTTTCAACGATATGTTCCCTTTTGTATTTACTAGTTGGTTTGTTGTGTTTACATAATGGCTCATTTTAATGTTGCTTATGATATGATGATAATGAAGGGTTTACTCATAATTTTAAATCTTTAGTAAATCAGTGTAAATTGGAAGAGATATGAAATGTTATGCATTTTTTCCTATTTGATGTTATAGAAATGTTCTTGGCGTAATTATTTAGTAACAATCGGCATCTTCGTTATCACAACAATAATCCTCATCTCGATCATCATCATCATCATCTCCTTCGTCATTATCATAATCTCTGTCATGACTACCACTAACACTACAAATATCAACATCACTATTACTACCATCACCATCACTATCTCCATTATCACCATCCCTACCACCATAAGTATCTCCATCATCATCATCTCCATCATCATCAACATCGTCTCTGTTATAAATACTACCACCAACACTATCACCATCACCACCATTAACATCATCACGACCAACGTAATCATAACATCTGGATGTTGTTCTTCTATCTCTTCTTCCACCTTGGAACAAAATCATATCATTTAAGTTTCAACCATAATTGGCTGTTTTCTCTTACTACCTCCATACGCATAGATCAATCATCTTTCTTGTATCCAAATGTTTGCATTACCAAAAATGTAACTGAAACATATAACTTTAGTCTCACAATCTGACTCCGCACTAAATCAAATCAAATCAAAACATTTTTTTTCCAATTTCCAACATCAATTAAAAACAATGTGTAAAAAACAGTCAATGGGCAATAAAAACATGAAAACACAATGACATTTCAATAAAACGACTAAGAAGATTTTAAAAAAAAAATCAAGTATAGCAATCAAAGAGAAACAAGGTAAAGACTACCTACAAAACAAGGATAATTGGAAAATGGTAAACACAATGAAAGCCAGGTTTTGGGCTTGATAGGGTGTGTTCACCTAGCTAGTGTGTGTATTGTTTGTTTTTATATTATTATTAGAACAAAATATTGGTTAAACAAGGTAACTCATGTCAGATTCATTTTGTGCAGTTCCAAAAATAGTACGCCATTTCGTTCAAAACACTAGCATATAAGAATTGAGAACAAATGGTCTCTCGTGTTACACATTATGTGTGCGCTGGTACGAAAAAATCCTCTCTCCTGTCCCTTTATTGATCGTCCCAAACTCTCTGAAAATACACATGCACTAGCCATGCGTGTTTACAAATTACAGGCTGAACAAACGACTGCGTGGTGTGTTTTTCGCGCCTCTTGCTAGCGAAACAATTTGACTTGCGAAAGAGAGGGAAAAAAGCTTAGCTGAAAGTTGTGACATACCGCTAAGGAGAGCTATGGGGGACTGATGCACCTTGGAGTTAAATATAGATTTTCTTTTTTCTCGAAGATCTTACTGTTGTTCTTTTGACCTCTCGACATATTACGAGGGCAAATTCCAATACAAGCCTGGGTTTCACTTGTTTTAGCCGGTCTCTTTCATTCACTATCTAGAGCGCTTTCGCAAAGACGACGGGAGGACGAACTCAACCGAGATCACTTAATGTATGCAGTTTGAATTATGACTATTGAAATACTATTATTCTCATCAGGTGAATGAAATAACTTGTATTAAGGCACTTTACAAAGACAATTATGCATTCAATTTGGTTACATTACGAAAATGGTATATTGTACGGCGATACAGCTACTCTCCCGTCGTCTATGCTTCCGTCGTATTTGCGAAAGCGCTCTATTAGCGAATTTGAAAGAACAGCAAGGTATGATTTGTCTCTCAGAGGTTCATTTGCTTGATCGCCACGTGTGCCAATCGACACAAAACAATAACCACCAGTTAACGGAAGAATTGCTTTGTGTAACAGAAAGCTTCGCTGAATTACCCGTTTCCCTTATTGATCGGATACATGACAGCCATTTTAACACCAGTATAGATTGGTTTACATTGAAAACATTTACACATTTGTTTAAAGGCTTTGGTACAATTATCCCGTTGGAAATGTGGTATGTCACAAGGAAATCATTGGCATGCCACAAAAAACGTTAGGCTAATGATATCTTGAAATGTGATTGGCTTTGAACAGATTTGCCAACTTTATGTTGGATTTTTGTATTGATTATAAGTTTTTTGTCGGCATCACTAGTAATTGTGTATTTTAAACGTAAAACTATTGACAGTGTTTAATGTTTACATGAATATGTCTTGGAAATAAAATAAACCCAACATGTGTTTGGTTAAGGAGGCCTTTACGCGAGTAAACATCGGTTTCCTATGGTAAAATAAGAGCCCATTAGCCTTCCCACAAACGCTTGAAAATGTGAAAATCAGTGTAGTTAATTATAACAGATTGTAAGACCAGTTTGATGTACTGCGCATCAGACACTTAGATTTCGCATATTTGTATTCCCTCTCTCTCTCTCTCTCTCTCTCTCGTTTACTCTCTCTCTCGCTCTCTCTCTCTCTCTCTCTCTCTTTCTCTCTATCTTGCACTCTCTCTCTCTCTCCCTCTCTTCCAGCCGCCTCTTCCCTCCCCTAGCTCTATATCTATGTTGTTGTTGTTGTTTTTATTTCCAAAATCAGATAAAAATAGTATACATAGTAAAATATACAAAGTAAAATATTTATACATGTACATAGACCAAAAAAATCGGTGGATAGCCCAATTCAGCAGTGTTTATAGAACACTACTGTTCTTCCTTGGGGTCATTATTCATTATTCTATTCATCTTCGGTGCCAAAAAAATACATCATTGTTATTGTACTTTATTGCCCTATACCTCCATATATTGTATTTTAACATTGCTGTTTTAATGAGAATAGGCGGGCATGAGGATCTAAACACTGTATTAATCTGCAAACACTGAGTGGACTTTGACACTTTACCACAATTTCTTAAACCTCGGACACAGCCTAGATCCTTAAGTTTCAGGGTGTGTAAAGTACAGAGCCTACTGTAGTCTCACATTGCAGACAATGGGGACTTTTAGATTCTGCACAACGAGAACGTGGACTGCCCTTTTAAGGCAATGTGACGTCACTGCCAGTGCCTTAAAAGGACATCACATTGCCTTAAAAGGGCAGTCCATGTTCTCGTCGTGCAGAATCTAAAAGTCCCTATTGTTACGCACAACGACTGCCAAGGGTCTGTGTCTTAAAACTGGCACTGAAGACCGAGATGGTTGGTATTGAATCTGTGGTATAATTGACTGTTATCGAAGCACACTGGCGCCGAAGCCCTCTATTGGCCTTCAAAGCAGAGCTGTGTTCAGACTCGGTAGTGTCTACTACTCAAAAGAAAACGTAGAAAAACAACTTGGAGAAAGAAAACAGTGTAAAGAAACAAAATATAATGAGACCACCGCGTTGACAAAGGAATGCCGTAAACATATAAACATACCACAATAGCAGAGACTTATGAAAATACAAATAATTTATTTTGTCGGTATCACTCGTGATTTTGTAATGTAAATGTAAAATTTTTGAAATTGTTTAAATTCTGTCTAAAGTGTTGAGAGCCCCACAATTTTGAGACACATTTAAGACACACTTTTGCAAAGAAAAAAATTGTTTGAAGACCCCCTGGAAAACAGTACTGCGATTACTGACGGGGCCAACCTGTTTAAATAAAACGAAATAAATAAATAAATAAATAAAAGAAGTATACATAATTCGGGTTTCCTGTTGTACGCAAAAAATCTAAATGTTGTATTCTTTCATAAATTTTCGTCTTGGCAGAAATGTGTCTTAAATGACATCCTCTTAGACATTATGATACATTTCAGGTGAAATTTTGTCATCCAATTTTTGGTGAATTTGGGGCTCCCAGGCTCCCAACACTTTAGGGGCTTAAATGTTGCCATGGAGATTTCTTGAAAAAAGGGAAATATGTGAACATGAGTTTAGGAGTCTGTTTAGCCAGTGAAGATCCGTTGCAAATGGTAAAACAAGAGCCCGTAAGGCTTCCTTGAAACGAGTGTAAATATGAAAATCTGTGTAGTTAATGATAAATACCTGATTGAAAGACCGGTTGAACTGCGCAACAGACACTTGGACTTTGCATCTTTATTCCCAATCTCCCTCTCTCTTTCTCAGCCACCTCTCCTCTCTCCCTCGCTCTCTCTATTCATCTCTGTGATCCAAAGGAATACGTCATCTTAAAACCTCCAAATATTGGTATTTTAACATTTGGTACTTCCAAGAGCTCATTTTGCGATTCGTATTTTTTGTTTATATAATTAAAGGTATAATGCATATATTTGTTCAAATTTCTTCAGTATTCAAATGAAATGTTTTGATCAGAAAAGATAAAAACTATTGTAATATAAGGAAAATATAATGTAATGTAATATGTTATATAAGGAATATTGTAATAATCTTAATGTAATTCATTATAATAACAAAAAGTACAGGAACCTTTTTTCAAGAATACATCATCATTCGCAATTTATACCATATTTTTACCGACCATTTATCTAATTCACTTTATCAGAGTGTGGCACACACAAACCCCACACCTTCAAGGACACTCACACGGGCGCACGTTCACACCCATATTTATCCACGCACAAAGGATCACGTGCAACAAATTTATCCAAGCTGATATCTTCTCAGCCTCCACACAATGTTGGTTATATAGATTGTGCACGAACGGTTTTATCAATGTAAATTAATTACTTTACTCGTTAAAATATTTCTAAGCGTCATATTGGATCTCTAATGGCTGCCTTGTGTTTTTCTCTCCTTCACAGGTGAACCATTGGACATTGTGACGTACACCTAAAAGATGATGTCTGCCTGAATCCATATCTCCGCCGTGTATGCTGATCAATGATTAATACTGAAGGAGTCGTAAGGAGAGACTCGGAGAAAGGAATACACAAACACGTACACACGCACACACCTAGTAACACACACACCCACATCTTATACAGCAAGCTACTCGCAATCATCCAGTGAACGGTCAAATGGGTTTTGTATGCATGCATTGATTTTGTACAATAAACTCTTTTTAATCGTCTCCAACGAAAACAGTTATTAAGATCGCTATAAGGATTTAAATTTTACACTAAGACTGTTTTTAAAAACATTTTTTTTTTTTTTTTTTTTTTTAAAGACTCGTTTAGGCTATAAAGAATAGATTTCTAGAAATAATCTCATTTTGTTGAAATGATTCTCACTAATTGCTTGAGCCTGATTTAACTTTTACAGGCGTATTCCCAATAAACTTCGTATGATTTAGCAAGCATATACCTGAGCATAGTCCACTGAACATTTCGTATATCTAGTGCACAGATGAGACTTTATTGTTTCTGTTTATTGAACGTCTTCACTTTTTATTGTGATACAGACAATAAAGTGAATTTTGAAAGCTGGAATAGAAATGTTATAATGTTCTCCTCCTGTGCATTAATAGTTGTCTTTTGATAAAAACATTGAGATATGAGAGTCTATTATGCTTGTACCATATATGTATATATATATATAAGAAGCATTCTATAGTGAAACCTGTCTATAAAGACCACCCAAGGGAGACAAAAAATTGGTCTTTGTAGGCAGGTGGTCTTTATGTACAGGTTCATTTAGTTAATGTTTCAATGAAAAACCATTTTCAAGGGAAACAAAAAAAAAGTGGTCTTAGTAGACAGTAGGCCTCTGTAGAACGGTAGTCACTGAAGCAGGTTTGACTGTACTACATGATTAACCGGATAAGTATCAAACTAAACTCAAATGATGTATGAAATTTAATTTCACCCCAAATTAGGATCGACGGTTATCTTAGTGCATTATGAAAATATCAAACATGTACTAAGCTAGTCCACTTCGAAATTGATTCCGATAGGTGTCTTTTTTTCTTTAGCTCTTCTTTCATATTTGTTTCATTTGATATTCTCTTTCATAAAGGGACTGCGGATCTGCATTTCAAATGCTTCTGACACTAGTGGAACTCCTCGAAAAACCCATGTGGTAAATACAGATGATCTGGTGGAAGATTGTCAAATCTATTGTCTTTTAAGTTTGTGAATTAGAGGCTCATATATTTCACTCATATTTATACCTTTCTTTTTTCTTCAGTGGGTCAAATCTTTCATATAAAAACACAAAATAAACAGAAGACCAATTCCAAACAATATTATCACTTCGCTTTCTTTGCTTTTCTACACGGTCTCTTGATTGCCGCACGTGCAATTTTGCACATAATAGTAGGTAACGAATGGCGGAAAGATTACATTGTGTAACGCAATGGCTTTGCGAAATCTTGATCTCGATTAGCTCAATGACAACCACTGTAACACCAGAAAGTGTATTCCAAAGAATAGTACAATGTGACACAGGGTGATTATTTGTGTGGCATATAAAGAGCTGGGTACACTGTTGCCCAGTGCCCATATATAAAGTCTTGAGAAGATATAAACTTCATCATTGTGACATCATGGTGTATTCTTAATAGATGAAGTTTATATCTTCTCAAGACTTTATTGTTAAAGCTGAAGAGTATATGGTTTCAACAATACAGTTCTCATATTAGATTTATGCTTAATTAAATAAAGAATCAACCATATTGTCACAATCATTGCATGAAAAGAGATATACAAATAGTATAAATGTTGGGACAACACTGTATGTAGGCCTATGTGTGTTCATATTGGTGGACGAGATTTCCAATGGCAAATAAATATACTGCACGTGTTTGCATCCGTTTACATGTTCATCACGTCAGTTTATTCTGAATAATAATTTTGTTTGTGTTGTATTTGTTTTCCCTATTAATTAGGGGCTCGCCTGGAACATCCCAAGGACAAAACAATTAAAACTCCGAACAATCGACAAAGGATCAACCCTTGTCATCATGTCCATGTCAATGACGTCATCGACGGCGACCTCATCATCTCAACGAAGAACTAACGACAGTTTCACATTTCTTAAATATTTTTCGCCAAAATTGCAAAGTATTGACTCAACGATCAATCGGTAATATTATCAATGGATATATCAACGAAGAAAGTATGAACAAGACTTAAAAGAGATAAGCCTATTTTTGGTCAATGATAGCTGTATTTCAATTTCCGCTTTTCGTATTTGCTTCAATATTAAAGTATATGTTAAATAGTGTTTTAAAGATTTTTCTTTAGTTTGCAATATTTTTAATAAAAAGATGGATTACCAAGTACAATTTTGCATATGCAATGATTGTTGAAATTCAAAGGCTTTGGATTTTCAGAATTATCAATGTACCAAACATTCTAAGGCACCTCTCATTTACCACATTAAAGAACTGTTCCATTCAAATGGGACAAAACATATATCAAATAAACACCAACGGTGTCATACGTTGTAGCGTGTATTGTTTGGCAATATGTGTATATTCCTATATGATCCTGCATGTCGGCAGTGAATTCATGAATATTCTTTACTTACCAATATTTAATTTCTGCGATGAATCTCGGAGCATCACAGCAGCACGTGGAATACAAGTCTCTTTTGATCAGTCTTCTCCCTAAGCCGCATGCCATTTTAATAATACCCTCGGAATGTAAAGGAGAAAGATGACTTTGTTTCCATAGCAGCAGTGATGACAGAGCTTCTTTGACTGTGTGGTAAGTACGCGGTTATTCCATGTCATATAGAA
Source organism: Strongylocentrotus droebachiensis (assembly GCA_035222895.1). Taxonomy (NCBI): domain Eukaryota; kingdom Metazoa; phylum Echinodermata; class Echinoidea; order Camarodonta; family Strongylocentrotidae; genus Strongylocentrotus; species Strongylocentrotus droebachiensis. The sequence continues at coordinate 120,633 of JAVYIG010000867.1, read as the reverse complement.
TAGTAGAACAGTTGAACAAATTGCTGAGGACGGAACAACTAATACACACATTTTTTCTTTCTTTTCGAAAGGAATTGAAATTTAAAGGCTGTCGGCACTAGTTTGGCCAGGAGGGGTGAGACCTCCATACCTGGTCACTGACAGGAGAATATCTCATCAAATCAGCTCTCAATTAACGTAAGAAAAAGGGGATCATGGGGGACCAACGGGTACCGTTTAGGCATTGTTTGCTATGTAGAAGGCGCAAGTAGCTACACGTAGTGCAGTCCTGTTTTAAAGGGTGTCTGAGATTCAGTGCATAGTATCTGATATTGTGGACTGAACCTCAGAGCTCTCAAGTCCAACAGTAAGACTACCTCGTTATGGCTCAAGTAACAGACTTTAATAATGTTTGCAGTGTTTTCACTTTCGAAATGCATGAGAATATTGAAAATTGTCGAAATCAAGTTAATAGCTAATAACTATTGGGTTGGCTGAGTCATCCGGACGGTAGATTATAATAAAGCGGTGTGCGTCCGTCTATTGCCCCCTTCGCCTCCCTCGCTGAAGAGGGTTCTATTTTCGAACGGCATTAACGGTGAAAAATCTCATATATGATTTCTAATTATCTAGGTATCTGTTGGTACATTCAATGTTAAGCTTCTTAAACTATGCACATGTCTTTATTGGTATGATAGGAAAACTGACTTTTCTTTTAATTATGGTTATGGTCACATGTGAGCTTTGTGTTTCACTGGCAAAGACCCTTGCATCTAACGGCAGGTCCTGGGTTCGATACTTACTTAGTGCGTACATCCTTAAAGAAGTCATTTTAATATTCGTCCCTCTCCGTCGAGCCAGGTATATGTGTATGGTATTGTTAGGGTAACAATTATTCCAGGGTGCTCAGAAACAGCAGTGCCAGTACTGATGTTGCTCCCATGGGTAGATAATACTATATTGTCATCATTCTTATCGTCATTAAACTAAAAATGATAAATGAAAGTGACCATGTTTAATTCAGCCTCCTTGATGAATAAAGGAGGTCAATACGAATGCATGCAAACCGTAGCAATTTTTGTATATATATGGTTCTCAGACAATGTGTGGATTTGTCATACAAATTGTGAACATTCCATGATAGGTATAATACGACAAAGCAATTTAATCCTTCATTTTTTTTCTTTATTTTACAGTATGCCTAAGCTCAAATGTTTCAAATTATCAAATAACAAATCAAATATAAAAATGTTGCACTCAAATAAAGCACCACTGAATATATGGTGGTCATTTTGTGATATGTAATGCATTGGGGAAAGATACATTATAAGCAACGTTTTCTCTGATGAACAAGTTATATATATACATGTTCGTTATAGCCCTTTGTTTTCAATGGAAATATATTCATGGAATTCAAAGGAACAACATATGTTGGCTATGTTTGTGGAAAAACAAATGACTGAACAACTTATGTTAAGATAGATGTTATTATTACTTAACTCATTTTGGATAGAATAATTTGATTTCTGTATGTTTTGATTTATGACAGAATCACTACTATCTGTGACTCGGACTTTCAAATTCGTTTTAGATTTTGCTAGTAATGCCAAAAACATTATGATTATTGAATATTATACAACACATATTGTATAGCATTCACAATATAGTGACTTGTTAATGTGTTGATGTTATACGAGTGATTGTACTTTATCCTACAAATCTATGCAAAAAATGTTAAGTAGTGATTACATATGATAGAAAACTAGATGTACTGTTCTTCTTTTTCCATGGTGATAATTAGCATTCACTAATTTTCTTGGTTTTTACTATCTCATTTATCAACATAATTAGTCATATTATCACTATTATATTTATTATTATTTTCGTTATTATTATTATTGCTATTACTATTATTATTATTATTATTATTATTAATATTGTTATAATCATAATAAATAATGTTATCATAATTGTCGTTGCCATTATAGTTACAAGCATTATTAATCGAACACTATAACTGAGAGTTTATATTACGTAACATTTCTGGTGGCATTCTAACTTTCTTCAAAGTTACTTATGGTCAGTCTATCTCTATGTTTAAAGGGGGTGTGGAAAAATAATAGCTCTTTAATCATGATTATAGGTATAATATTACGATTGTTATTCCTTTCCTCTTCTTGTTAAGCACTACGCTAAGGAATACTACTCGTTTTCGTTTATTCTATTATTATTGTGATATTTTGTCACAGGTTTTCATTTTCTATTTTAGTTATTATTAATTTTTCATCATGGATTAATTATTCAATATACATCAGTGGCAGCATATAGTATTGATAGCATCTTTCTTTCATTGACTTGTTTTGGCCTAGAAACTATTTTCCTACTAGTAGTGAACAGAATCTAGACTTGATCTTATTCTATTTATCGCAATTGTTAGATAATATTATAACGATGACTATTCCCAAGTATTAAATGTGTATCTATTCATATAATATATATGTAATTCACATGTATAGAATGTTTTTTCTTTTGTTATATCCCTTGTAAATATTTCGGACCCTTTGTGTCTGATTTATACACTATTTATATAAAAGAGAAATACGGTAGTTATAATATCATATTATCAAATATCATTTTAATAGTAACAATGACTATAATACACAATTATATATCATGCTTGTTGTTGGTAAATGTTTATCGATAATACATAAAGATGCATATAATACAAGTTATAATCTGTTCACATCTTGTCTTTTACAGTGGAGTTCGTAAGCAAACAATTTTCCTTACATGATGCGTCTACTCTGTATGGGAGCGGTTCACATGTGTGAAGTCTCCAAAATGTGTGACTTGAAATAGCTGGAGGTGTCGTGGTTTAATGATCCATTCCATTGACTCTCAATCCAAGGGTTGAGGGATCGAATCTCAACGTGGCACTAATATTCTTTGGCAAGACATTAATCCACATTTGCCGCTCTCCACCCAGGTGTAAATTGGTACCTGGCTTTTGCTTGGGTAATAAAAGTAACAGGGCCCTTTAAATAGGAAGAACAACACTGAAGGAGGTGAGGCTTTTCTGTCTAAACAAATTACTATTACGAAATTAGTAGCCCTCCCCCTTTCCTACCTCCCCCTCAAAAACTAATTATTCATGTGCCTTATGTTATAACTACAAAGTACAAACTTAAAGGGAAATACCTTCGCTATACCGTACTCCATTTAAAGGCTGGCTATTTTATTGACATCTCAGTCACTGCAATACTGTATTTTCAATTGCACGTAAATCTGAAATGACAGTAAGATGCCCTGCCTTCAAAATGTTCAGGCATCCCTCGTTTTTTTATTTTTTTATTTCAGCTTTCATTCTTTACGAAGTAAATCAACGAAGAAATGTCAATTTTAAAGGACCCCTCTTCAAATGCCCCTCAATTTCGAAATATGACGTGACATGGCATGGGTGGATCAAACTTTCTTGCAACATTAATTTTGTGTATAGTCCTACACATTGATATTCAGCAAGATGTAGCCCCTTTTCTTTTCATTTTACCCATTTCACAACTTTACACTATATATCCATTGTCATGTACTACGCATTTAATCTTTCCCAGGTGCTTCCAGCCATAATGTAATTCAACTCAATGGTGATTTCAATACCCTATTGTATATCCCATAGAAATCATGAACGGTTCACACTTTTCAAAACGTGACGCACAGTTCTATTGACTCTGCGAAATCTTTGTGGCTGTGCGAACTGGCCTTTAAATTAGGTGGTATACATGATGTAGCAATGATAAAAGTTCAAGGTCAGTGATAAGCAGCGTCATGGTACATCATACTCAAAGTATGTCCATGACATAACAAATAGCCAGGGTGTCTCCCTACCTTCTCCCTTGTGTATCATAATGAAGGTCTTTATCGTATAAACGTTTTTGATTGATAAGACATCTGCCGTTGAGGGGGCTAGACCCGTCCCTTTATTATAGAGAGATAGTTTTAAAACCGTCACTCGCATTCACAGGTCAATTCATGGACATCCAATGAATTTCCTCCCACCTACAATCTTTATGGGAGGGAGGGATTTTCAGCTCTAGGAAGCTTTGTTCAAATATGAAGCGGTACACCGCTGCGGGTTTTTTTTAATGGTGACTTAAAGTGTAAAGCTCTTCAAACTATCTTAAAACGGGGTTTTCCGCATCATATCTAAACCAGCCATACATTGATTTCCTATGAAAGTGCGCCCACTAACGGCATCAGAAAGAACGAAGAAAAAAAACGGTTCTACCGCAATATATCTGGATTATGGATTATACTCAAAGCAGTTGTAAGTGTCGAGAATCCCTTATAACTTTCTCAAGGGCCGATCCTGATTATTGTAAAGATGGAATGGGGGGGGGGGGGGCACAGATCCCTAAAATTTGGCCACAATAAAGGACGCATTTATACCGATTGCTTACTGTATACCTAATATTTTTAAGGTTTTGTGGTACATAGGCTTGCTGTGCCCCTTACAGCTGCATTGAAGAAAAAAAGGAATACAAATCGAAAAGAAAACATGGAAATAGAGAGAGAGAGATATAGAAAGAGGAAAAAAAGAGAGAGGGAGAGAAAGAGAGAGAGGGAGGGAGAGAAAGAGAGAGAGAAAGAGAGAGAGAAAGAGAGAGAGAGAGAGAAAGATCAAGAGAGAAAAAGAGAGAGAGGAGAGAGAGAGAGAAAGAGAGAGAGAGAGAGAGAGAAAGAGAGATATAGGGAGAGGGGAAGGGGGTGGTTATTGGCTTGAAAAGCAAGGGATAGTGGTGACGCAAAGAATACCCAAATTCCATTTATAATAACGATCCAGCGAGGGGGCGCTATTACAACGAATCGAGATTACGTTATTGAGTATTCAACATGAATCGACTAATATGTTTTTAAAACAGGCTTCTTGGGCTAAAATGTTGTACTAGTTTTATTTTCGTTGTTGCTTTTGTTTTTGGTTCGGTTTATTGTCGGTCCTTTGTCGGTCTTCTGCCTGTCTTCTGTCTGTTTGTCGATGGCTGTTGTGTAAGGTCTTATACCTAATCACACCGACTTCAAACCGACTACACACCGACTTCAAACCGACTCCATACTGACTCCACACAATGTAGTAGTACATTAGGGTACCATCACTATTCTCATTGTGTCATGTTTCTCATCAAGCAAGGTCAAGGTTCAAGATTCAAATTATTTTAATTGCAATTTAACATAAATTTAATACAACAAAATATACAATGAGACAATACAAATATAATGGTAATTGCCACGAGCAAAGAGGAACCAACTAAGAGTTCATCAGAGAAGAGATTGTTTAACAATACGTCTTGAAAACAAGTTATCAATAATGAATTATTATTTATGATAATATATGAGGAGTAGTCTTGTAAACGAACATGTGCAAAACACAGAAATAAGTTTGTCAAATTCATAATTCAGCTTGTTTGTGCAATCCATGCAACAAAAATTACAAAATAATACAAAATGATCATGCATTACCGTTATTTAGCAAATGTAGTATTATGTAACTGCAGTATAAACTATACTACATAAAATACACTTAACACACAACTACCACCTGAGTAACATACGACTTTTAAAAATAAGAGGGAATCAAAGATATAGACCGAAACAAATGATACGTTTTTAGATCGTCATCCTGTGAAAGGCACATACGCTCGCAATGTAATAAGCAACACATTTGACATAATTTTCGCACAGTAATTTAACTCTCGATACCCTCAATGTGTATCAACCTTTCATATTTCAGTTTAAACAAACATGAGCTCAAGAAATCAATGCTAATATTAGAAAATCTTGTTGATATATATTTTATGCCCCCATTCTCCTCGTTTGGTCTCTGTATTCGAAAAATGGCGCTCCTGTTACAACAAAAGGTAGTATGACATCATATGGCATGATCATCCGTTGTTGATGTTGGTGATGGTGGTGATAATGATGATGATGATGATGATTGCCTTTTGTTCAGCGCCGGTATTCATCTCTGTTTGCCGCTCAAGGTCCTTGCTTTAGTATATCTTACATGTTTAATGCTCTTAGTCAGTGCATCTACATGTAAGTCTATTCAAGGTTTTATTAGCATTCTCAATCTTGAGATGATTTCGCAGCATGGAAAGAGAAAGTCTTTAAGGCGTACATAAATGCTGATGCAGACTCATCGCTCCTGATAGATTGCAGAAGGCTACTCCACAGCTTAGGTTCCAGAGAAGCAGAAGACCCTGTCACCCGGTCCTACTGTACCACGTACGCTGCTCCGTAATACCTCGGTCATACTGAACAAACCGACACCAGACCAACAACTGACCGATCAAAATATTACATTATCCCTAGTGCAAAAAAAGATCCATCAGTTTTGATTTGATGAAGAGTCGGTAAAGTGGTGTGACTTTAGTATTATACGTTCGAAGAACATTGCGAAACGATATCCGATCCACACTCATGTGTACCATCCTCTATCATTTCTGCAATATTGACAAGCCCACAAGTTCTCAACGATTGACTCAGCCTTTCACACGTAGCGTCTTTCCCTCTCCTTTGAAGCCAAATACGTAGCATCTGATATTTGACCTCACCGACGTCATCGAACTTCACATGTAGCTCATCGATCAGGGTCTCGACGTCGTCCTCACCACTGAGGAGACAGCGAAGGAGGTCCTTCCATTTGTTTACGGGAATGTGAATGGCCACTTTTCCGATGAGGTCACTGATGGCGCATTTCGGGGATGATGGCACCGATGAGAGCGATGGTACCGTCTGCAAGAATAAGAGTTGGAGTAAGAGTAAGGGTTAGAGTATGAGTCAATGGCGAATCCAGGATTTTCCAATAAGGGCGGAAATGGTTACCATCTTGTTCAAACTTTGTCAAACTTTGTTGCCAAGGGGGCAGGCCCGTCGCCATCCCCCATCTCCCTGTGGATCCGCGCATGATAAGAGTAAGAGTCAGAGTTGGAGTAAGAGTAGGATTAGAAGTAGGAGTAATAAATAGAGTAAGAGAAGGAGTAAGGGTAAGAGTAAGAGTAAGGGTAAGAGTAAGAGTAAGAGTAAGAGTAAGAGTAAGAGTCAGAGTAAGAGTAAGAGTAAGAGTAAGAGTAAGAGTAAGAGTCAGAGTAAGAGTAAGAGTAAGAGTAAGAGTAAGAGTCAGAGTAAGAGTAAGAGTAAGGGTAAGAGTAAGAGTAAGAGTCAGAGTAAGAGTAAGAGTAAGGGTAAGAGTAAGAGTAAGAGTAAGAGTAAGAGTCAGAGTAAGAGTAAGAGTAAGGGTAAGAGTAAGGGTAAGGGTAAGAGTAAGAGTAAGAGTAAGAGTAAGAGTCAGAGTAAGAGTAAGAGTAAGGGTAAGAGTAAGAGTAAGGGTAAGAGTAAGAGTAAGAGTAAGAGTAAGAGTAAGAGTAAGGGTAAGAGTAAGAGTAAGAGTAAGAGTAAGAGTAAGAGTCAGAGTAAGAGTAAGAGTAAGAGTCAGAGTAAGAGTAAGAGTAAGGGTAAGGGTAAGAGTCAGAGTAAGAGTAAGAGTAAGGGTAAGAGTAAGAGTAAGGGTAAGAGTAAGAGTAAGAGTAAGAGTAAGAGTAAGGGTAAGAGTAAGAGTAAGAGTAAGAGTAAGAGTCAGAGTAAGAGTAAGAGTAAGGGTAAGAGTAAGAGTAAGGGTAAGAGTAAGAGTAAGAGTAAGAGTAAGAGTAAGAGTCAGAGTAAGGGTAAGAGTAAGAGTAAGAGTCAGAGTAAGAGTAAGAGTAAGGGTAAGAGTAAGAGTAAGGGTAAGAGTAAGAGTAAGAGTAAGAGTAAGAGTAAGGGTAAGAGTAAGAGTAAGAGTAAGAGTCAGAGTCAGAGTAAGAGTCAGAGTTGGAGTAAGAGTAGGATTAGAAGTAGGAGTAATAAATAGAGTAAGAGAAGGAGTAAGGGTAAGAGTAAGAGTAAGGGTAAGAGTAAGAGTAAGAGTCAGAGTAAGAGTCAGAGTTGGAGTAAGAGTAGGATTAGAAGTAGGAGTAATAAATAGAGTAAGAGAAGGAGTAAGGGTAAGAGTAAGAGTAAGAGTCAGAGTAAGAGTCAGAGTAAGAGTCAGAGTTGGAGTAAGAGTAGGATTAGAAGTAGGAGTAATAAATAGAGTAAGAGAAGGAGAAAGGGTAAGAGTAAGAGTAAGGGTAAGAGTAAGAGTAAGAGTCAGAGTAAGAGTCAGAGTAAGAGTCAGAGTTGGAGTAAGAGTAGGATTAGAAGTAGGAGTAATAAATAGAGTAAGAGAAGGAGTAAGGGTAAGAGAAGGAGTAAGGGTAAGAGTAAGAGTAAGGGTAAGAGTAAGAGTCAGAGTAAGAGTCAGAGTAAGAGTAAGAGTCAGAGTAAGAGTCAGAGTAAGAGTAAGAGTCAGAGTAAGAGTCAGAGTTGGAGTAAGAGTAGGATTAGAAGTAGGAGTAATATATAGAGTAAGAGAAGGAGTAAGGGTAAGAGTAAGAGTAAGGGTAAGAGTAAGAGTAAGAGTAAGAGTCAGAGTAAGAGTAGGAGTAAGAGTAGGAGTAAGAGTAGGATTAGGAGTAGGAGTAATATATAGAGTTAGAGAAGGAGTAAGGGTAAGAGTAAGAGTAAGAGTAAGAGTCAGAGTAAGAGTAGGATTAGAAGTAGGAGTAATATATAGAGTAAGAGAAGGAGTAAGGGTAAGAGTAAGAGTAAGGGTAAGAGTAAGAGTAATAGATAGAGTAAGAGTAAGAGTAATAAGAAGAAAAAAATGCAAACAAACAAAATCCCACAATAAAATAAAACAAGTAAATCAGTCGGGGGATCCTTATTCAATCTATCTTGTGTGTGAGGTAGACCACATCGTTCAACTCGCGTAAAAAATGATATACATTTTCGATATTGAACAACGATTATAATGTTGACTGGAATGCGTAAGTTAAGATATAAAAATAAAGACTCTGAACAATTTGTTATAAGGTGTGATAAGGACGGCGAAGGACAAGGCGACCAATTTCAAAATGATTTGTGAACTAATTTTTTGAAGATAATCTTCATCACCAACTTAACTTTAAGCCAATGAGATCCCCCCCCCCCAAAAAAAAGATTAGCAGTCTGTTTATAAACCTACATTTTGTTGGTCTTGTAGATCGAAAGCGATGGATATTGGTAGCTCTGAGCTTGATCCCTTTTGCTGGTACACAACCATCGATTCAAAGAGTGCCGTGGATATTGTTTGGTTGTTTGATGCCTTGGGCCGCAGCGAAAATGTCACAAAATAGGGCACGGCATCTGAGCAGCAGCGAACAATGTTCCGTATTGGAATTGCCTGATGAAACATAAAGGCAAACAATTGTTTAATCTAACATCTAATAAGGGAGTTTACAGATACAATCTGCGCATGGGCAGATAAAGGTCATTTGTACCAAAAAGGTAAAACCCACAGAGATGAATACTGGATATGCGCTCATGAAAGTTATGTAACATTATTCATTTATGCACCAACGGTACATTCTATGATACGCAGGTGGAAGTATTCTTTTCAAGAGGGCAAACAAAAGGTATTCATGAAGCACATCCAGGACTTTGGCAGTTATTTTTCTAAGATGCTCAAAGTGGAACTTCTCCATGTGTAAAAGATATGTGGATATTTGGCGCCATTTGTACTATGTGCTATCTGTAAACTCCCTTATTGCAAGAGAATACTATCATATTTACTATGATTATTCAGATAATAGTGATCTCATGTCTAAACATTCATAGCTTTCTCATTATTGGTCTAATTTGTTTCAAACTTTCGCCATTCTGTTAGTCTTATATTTCTGCTATCGTATTAAAGAAATTGTTCAAAGGGTTGGATTTACCTTTACCTATGGTAGTGATTTAATGAAACCTGACAAAGAGGGCGGTCGAGTGATTTATTCCTTTCTACATCTATTAATTTAACTATGTCCGTAGGAAGAATTGTATATTGTATATTTCTCCCCGGTAAATGACTGGGGGTATACATAACTCCTATAGGATAGTTGTTTTAAAATTGAATCACCAACTAACAGGAAATGATGATTATGTAAAACTGAAATTAAGTCAAAGTATGGCTATTCCATTTAAAGGTGCTCTATAGGAAAAAGTACTATGTTAGGCAAAGAGCTTACCATACTTGTTGGTCTCTTTCCCCCGTAGGTCTCGGGCGTCCAGGCCCACTCTTCCCCTAATGATGTGCTGTCAGTCATCAGTGACACTAAGAGTGGTTCCTTGCTTTTTAGATGAATTGGATGCTTGTCTGATTGAGGGCGCTGTCCTTCGTTTTCTTTCACCCTATGCCAGGAGTCTTTGATGGTATCCACAATGTAGCAATTCAAGTCAACCTGCTGCCGGTTGTGCATATTCTGATACTTGGCGGACACTAGGGCCTCAAGATTAAGGTACCTTTTCTTTCCGCAACCAGAGCACGCGTATTTGGAGAAGTGTGGAGTCCTGATGACAAAGTGGGTCTTGTTAGTCCGAAAGGTAACGACTGATGGAGACCGCTGACAGGCAACACGTTTACAGTCTTCAGGGTTGTACTCCACTTCCTCATCTACCGCTTGCCAACCACCTTCTGTCTTCCCGTGAGAACGCGTGAAGTGAACCTTAAATTTCCAATCAGGGTCCATACGTGCTCGATGCGGGATATGGATGACTACCCAGTCATCAAAGGCATCTAGACCAGGCGAAAGAAGTTCAACAACAGGAGACAGACACACTTCGTCCTTCTTGAGTTTGAAATCGAATCTGGATGTGACCAAGGCTACTTTGGCCACTATCTCCTGTCGCTCCACTGATTCTGGTATCGCGCCTGGTGGGATTTCTAAGAAGACGTCTGACTCCTTGCATCGGAGCACCCCTCCTCGAGATGTGAACCAACCACGCATCACCAACCAATATGGCTCTTCACCATCATGGCTCACCTGGATGTCTTCAGCTAAAGGGAGATTCAAAGACAGCATCATCAGTGGCTCTTCTTCAGTCGCCATTGGAATGTCCGCTATCGACATCTGCAGGCCTCTGTCACCCACTGGTGGTGCTTCCTCTGTGAAGACATTGCTCAGTCTCTGTAACAAGGCTTCGTACTTCTGGCGAACCAAACTCCTGGATATTTTTGGAGATGCTGTTCTTATGATATTGCATGGAGATGACCCTGTAAAGTATGGCCTCTCGAAGAAACCCTTGAGATACCCCCTTATAAAAAGAAGAGAAAGAGAAGAAAGTGAAAAATAAAGAAAAATACAACATCTTTTCCTTACACAATATGTGTGAAAATGACAATACATATTTGGAAAATACCCATATTGTGCCTTATCTTTTATGAAAAAGAACAAATTCCAATTTATGTCTTATATTTAAATAAGAATACCGTATCATGCAACTGAAAGATATTACAAACCTTACAAACTGCTTATCCAAATGTCTTGCAGTGTAAGAAATACATATTTGAATCGATTGAGGAAATAACCATATGTAATGCTTTGTAGAAAGAACAAAACATGGTGAAGGTAATGCGTTTGTCCGACTCATGGTTAACTACACAAGGCACCTGTAAAATGTAATAACCACGGTTAAAGAATCCTGGATCCGTTATCGAGATCATCTATCGACAGAATATACAAATATTGATTGCATTGAGGGGCAAAGTTAAATTTGTATGCTCCTCGGTGATCTCAAATTAATAGGATCGCTATACAAAAATCGTCAAGTTTTAAAAAACTGTTTCAAGTGGGAGGTTAATCAATGCCGGTATTAAAAAGGTTGTCAGGTAGCTAATCAAGACTAAAAATTAGTGATTTTGCTTTTGCATAGCCATTGCGTTGCTCAAAACAATCTTTGTTGTAAATTTGCACATGTGGCAAATGATAAACCGTGCATAGAAGCAAAGAAGGCATTCGAAGTGGTAAACAAATGTCAGGGGCCCGTTTCCTTAAACTTGTTATCTTTAACAACTGCTAAGTTTCTATGACAAATTTGTTCTCAGCCAATCAGATGCCACTTTTTTCAGTAGCTTATAACGGTAGCTTGTAACTTGATATTGATATCAGGTTTTATGAAACAGGGCCCAGGCTTACCTTTTTCGCGCGATCAAAACGATCGCGATTGTGCCGATAGAGAGAGTGACGATGATACCCAAAGAGGTGCCGAATGCACGAAGAGCCGAAAGATCACCTTCCGATTCAGGAACGAGGTCCGTGACATACGGGTAGGTTGAAACTACCATTGTTGGAGTGTAGTCCGAAGATTGGGGCTTCGCTGCAGAAGATAGGGGCAGTGGATTGTCAACATTTTTTGATAACTGCTAGAGAAATCATCACTTTTCAAATTACAGCAACTTTTAATTTTCTTATTACAGTATCTTCATCTCGAGATAAGTTTGTAAATCTAACATACCTCTTTTATCGACTACAAACAATGTAGCATTATTATGGATCTAAACTCGCTACATAAATATTCGACATAATAACTGTTTACAGACTTGTGAACGGGTGAACGTGAGTACACTAACAAATGTTGGTATTATAACAAGGATCTTGTGATTATATTTACCTTGTCGAGAGCAATTTACCACTCCGAGTAATGAAACACACGCCCCCAGCGTCTGGTTGAATACAGCGTTGCTCTCCTCGCACTGCTCAGTGCACTCCGTATCTGTTGTTGAGCTGCAGTGACGTAATGCTATGATACCACACGGGCACTGGGAGCACGGCTTGCACACGTGGCTGTACGGGATTTAAATTCAAAGTTTTCAAATTCAAATTTAAAATTTATTCAACACTCTTCATACAAACATTTATAACATACAAATACAGAGTGGAATGATAAAAAAACAAAATAGTGATAACAAATAACAATGGCAATTTATAAGAGAATTTGGGATAGGCAGAAAGGAAGGATTCCTGATATGAAAGCCCATCCCCAAAAACACACACATACAGGGTTTTTTTTTTTAAAGAAACAAGAGCAAACAAAAGAACCGGAACAAATAGTTATTTTTAATAACGGAGCAGGAGTGTATAATATATTTACGAAGAGAAAAGATGAAGATATGCTAAATAGATATGTTTTCAAATTATTCATGAACATTATTTTCGTATGTTTCTAAATTTCCATGAAACAGTGGCTGCATATGAAAATGAACTTTCCCCGTAAGATTTTGCTGATTCGACATTCCAAAACAGATGATTCAGCCACTTTTGAGGGGTGGATTCCAACTTTGATTCGAAATTTGATACTATGTGGTATTTTTATCTTTCCAATCATAAGCCCATATGGTTTAGAAACACGATCATTGCAGATTCACATTCTCGGTATATACATGTACATGTATATTTAAAATCGCGATATCAAAAATGATAATCTCTAAATTGTACAGTCCCGAGGAAACTGATTACACATGTTGAGTAGTGAGCTAGTTGAGGGAGAAGGCGCTCGGGAGAAAAACGAGAGAAAACAAAATATAATATTTTTGTACGCGACAAACCGGAGAGTTTGATATCCGCGATACGTCACGATCCGCTGACTATATTGCGAATTTGTGATTTGGACAGATGTTGTGATTTCAATGTTCAAACATACATTTATGTATCTGATTTTTTTTCTTCAGACTAAGAAACTTAAAGAAGGCGGGCAGCGGTCTGAGCCTCGTGACTGCTGATGCTTGAATTCCCGCGGGTCTCAGTCATGTGAAGATACTAGGGCGTGTGACATCCTTTTAAGGCACTGGCATTGACGTCACATTGCCTTAAAAGGATATCACACGAGCAGTCCACGTTCTCGCCGTGCAGATCTAAAAGTCCCTACTGTAAGCATGCGTGACCACAGCTTTTCCAGTCACCCTCTAAACGAGGATTTCTTCTGAAGCCAAAATACACCCTAAATGAGGATTTCGCGTGTTTTTCCCCAATTTCAAACCCTAAACGGGTACTCAAAAAAGGAAACTCCTAAACAAGTATTGTAGAATTGTAACCCCTTGAGCATTTTGAAGTGAGCTAAGGATTACAATTTAAGTTGTTGACAGTGTAAAATAAATCAAATTGCACTTCTGATGTAAAATTCAAAATGTTAACGTTTATTTCAATAGAGAAGCACTAACATCACCCCGGACACTTCCAAATGTGTTTAATGCACAGACATCATAAGTCCTTTCTTTGAAAAAAGGAATTACATTTAAAATTTGATCTATTTTATATAGTACATGTTGTGTTTACAAAAAAGTACAGAATGTATAATGAACAGTAACTATTCTACTATGCAAAACAAAACATAAGTGACCAGATTTAGGCGTGAGACTTATAGGTCTAGCCCTGTGGGCTAGAAAAATAAACTTAAACGCTTATACCCGCGCGTAAAGCAGGATTTTGAACCATTTTGAATAAGTACCCTTTTTCTCGAAAATGGCCCAAAATGTACGATTTTTAACGTCTTAATGCAGCACCACGAGGACCGCGTCCAATCTAAAAAAAGACCCCTTTATACGCGTTTTCTGGTCACGCATGCTTACAGTATTTGTATTTGACTGAGACCTCCAGGGGTTGACTCATTGTACTTCCGCCGATCAGCTTCTCTTACTGTTTTGCTCTTATACAAATAATGAACTTGTTACAAAGGATGAATTGACCTTTGAGACTCTCTACAATACGAGGGTTAAAAACAAAGTAAATAGAATAGAGCCCTCGCGTGATATCGGCATGATTTGAGGCATGTGATTTGTTGAACTTGATATAGAAACATAATTGTTAGTGGGTAATTCCCAAGTCGTATAAATAACCGTTTCTCATAATCCCTCCACTTTTCAAAATGTTTTATGCGAATTAATGTCTGATTCTATTGTGGAAAGTGTATTACACTCTAACTATGATATTTGTACGTAGGCTACTTTCATTATTTGCTGAACAATATGTAAACTCTCTATATTAGATTACTTGCGTTGATCTCTTAAACAGGGATAAATAATGTTCAGGTTCAAATTTCAAATTCAGCATGAACACATTAATGGTACATTGAAATTTAAAAAAAAAAAATCAAAAATAAAATAGTAACAAAGATGAATTCCATTCTATCCGCGTGCTTCCATTTTAAAGGTACTATGTCCCTTTTGCAGCCAACATCAAATTCTGTAAAATTTGCAGGAATTATGAATAGCCTATATGTCATGTATGTCCTATCTGTGAAATTTAATATTCTGTGAAATTTAAATATTCAAATTATGCAACAAAACCCGTTGACTTGCTAGACTTCACTGTCAGATACTATTCAGTAACTGATTGGCTTTTTTCTTCTTCTTTGGTAATTACATACCTAAAATGAGCTGAAAAGGGTACATGGTTATTTGTCTACATCAATAACCTACTTCTTGTAATGGCCAAAATTAAACTGATTGAATCTTTGCGCAGCATAAAACGTACGACCATTCGGTACAATGGTTTGAAAATCAGACTATTACTTACTGTATAACTAATAGTCGTTATTTTCCCACTTAAAGACATTTTCAAGCCCCCTTTTTTGGGAAGTTCTAACTTAGTATTATCTTTCAAATGCCGTTGGAATGTAACCTTTTCTTCTTCTTTTTTTTTTTTTTTTTTTTGGGGGGGGGCCTGCAAATTGTACATAGTACCTTAGAGACTTCTGATAAAGTAAGCGTTAGGCGCTATATAAGCAAGGATAATTATTATTTAAGGGTCACACTGAGAATGGGGAAATAAAGACAACAATGGACCAACCACAAGATAAATTGTATTTGATCAGTATGAACACATATCTTTTGGAAAAAAAACGAAAGGAAGTATTGTTCCGGAGAAGGATAATTGCCTAGGACTTCGAACTTTATACACAATGCACGTACGGCATAGCCATCTTTGTATGTACGCCATAGTTAGTTGGGTTTTCCCAAAATGGAGAAAAAAATCTTTATGATTCAATGGGTGTTTATTCAAAACGGGTCACGAGAAGCTATACAAATACGAAATGAGATCATCAATTATTGTCATCTATTATACAAAACGAAGGAGGTTACCGATGCGGAGAAGTACAATAACTGGGACC
This sequence comes from Strongylocentrotus droebachiensis, assembly GCA_035222895.1. NCBI lineage: Eukaryota > Metazoa > Echinodermata > Echinoidea > Camarodonta > Strongylocentrotidae > Strongylocentrotus > Strongylocentrotus droebachiensis. The sequence continues at coordinate 104,619 of JAVYIG010000867.1, read as the reverse complement.
GTCATCTTTGCATGTTACGAAACAACCCTCGCATATTAGTGTATGTCATGATAATGTTACGAAACTATTCGATAGTGGGGTATTCCCCCAAAAAAATTATTCATGTAATCGGGATGTAGCAAGAAATGCGAATGTTGAGGCAGCGAAATGGAAGGAAATTTCATTATCACATTCTTCTAATAGCATCACGTGTCTAATATATTGAGTAGTAAGAGTCATTTTAGTGACTGCATGTTGAAAGAGATAGTACAAATTAAGAAAAGAAGTATATCATTATATCATTACTTTTGTTTAAAAAGCAATGCCACCTTTTTGTGTGTATGCATCTAATGTGACTCTGGAGCATTTTAACACATTTTTGCATATACCCCATGTCTTTAACATAGCAAAAAACACAATTAATGTGATTGTAAAACTCCATCGTTAACTTTCAAAAGTGCAAAAGGCCTAATCTGTTCTATTCCTTTGTAGTTATTTTAGTATCTCGATTAATTTATTTTGTTTCTGTCATGTTTTAAGTGTGTGTTTTTAGTGTAGTAATTCAGTATTTATTTTTTAAATAACTTGTAATAAATATTGTATAATTCAAATAGTGATATGTTTACAAAATATATGTTTAATTTTAATTTTACATGTATTGTTAATGTTTGTATTATTATATTTATATTTTCATTCTCTTATTGCAGGGCTTTCTTGAAAAGCAGGTCAAATGGCTTGCTGTGGAACTGAATGAAATTACCCGGTTGAAAGAAATCATGAATAAATAAATCAAATAAAGTATACATGTAAATAGACCTTTTTCTAGATTCAGGGTATTCTACAGACATTACTTTAATGGCAGCACAGCTAAAGCCAGGGTAATAATCTCCAAGTTTGGAAGCGCTTAGTGATTGTAATAAGCGCTATATAAAAACTGAGTATTATTATTAATAATAATAATAACAGTGGGTTCTTGTATAGCGCTCAAGTCAGTCAGATTTGACCCTTATCACGCTCCCGATCATTACACTGGCTTTAGCACGGCTGCCATACGGCGCTCTAGCATTTCAAGGAATAAATTCCTACCAGGTACCCATTTACTTCACCTGGGTGAAGTGTGGCAAATGTAGATCAATGTCTTGCCAAAGGACATTAGTAGTATTACTTCAGATTTGCGTATTCTGCCAGATCTGCCGCTCACAATGCCTAAACAAACAACAATAAAAATGTGGTAGAAATTACCTTTCTCGTCCAGTTGCCAGGCGTATGATATCTTTGTAGGAACCAGTGCCACATTCAAAAGACGTCTTGTTTTCATCGAGCACATTCAGAAACCCCAGCGGGATCACCCCGGCGGTAGCTGACGACATCTGTCCAGAGAAGCCGAAAAGAACGAGAATAAGTAGCGAGAAGCAGATTGGCGATCGCACCATTTTGAGGACTTGTATGGACTACAGTTATAAAATAAAAATGGGCGAATATAAATGGAACATTTAGGTTTCTAGATTTGTTGTATTAAGAACTTAGAGCTATCGTCGGAAGTCGTGTAAATTTCGAAATACTGTGTATTGTTTATGTATTCGTGATTGTCGGGGATTTCTTTTTTTTCTTCAAATCTGTCGAAATACGCAATAAGCCTCGCATGATTGGTGAGATCGAAAATACATTATGAGTCAAAGATTGTATACAAGTTATGAAGCAGTACCTGTCATTGCGAAACAAAAAGCATTTTAATGACAAAAAAGGAAAGGGTGATTTCGGTCAGTACATGATATTGCTATGGTGTAATGCATGATACGAGCCCGAGGTCACACAATAACGGACTGTACAGGTGGCGTGTACAAACGTTTAATTTGGAATACCTCTTACCTCTTACATGCTCTTTCTTTCCAATACGAAATCAAATAATGACTGAGTTACGTGTGAAAATAGTAACATGTTCTTGAAACATTATAGATTAATAAACATCAATCTTACTTTGGTAATAAATTGATTTGTGCAAAAACAGAAGCAAATGCAGAGAAACAGGATGATGAAACTAAAGTTTGAGAGAAATCGGAGAAATCAGACAGTCAGTCAATCCAATGATAACTCTCCTTTTCATCTTTTTAATCATGTATTGTATTTTATTGTATTGTATTTATTAAACTTCATTGATGTCATTCAATATTCTGTTTATAAACATATAAATAACTTTACAATGTAATGTAACAAATCAATATTCTGTTTGGAAACATATATGTCATAAGCCAATTTACAATGTAATGTAAGAAATCAATATTCTGTAAACATATATACCGTTTTACAATGCAGTGTTTATAGCAAAAGAGATGGAAAATGATATCCAGCAGAAACATGTTGAGTCCAGTTTCTACTAAGCGCCTTTTCTATTGGGTAGTAGTCATATTTTATTGTTATTGTTTCCCAAACAACATTAGCGATTTACGAGGATTTGTTTTCTGTTTTTAGACTTACCTTCATAATGAGAAGAGACGCCACTTTATATTCGTCCGAAATCAAAGTAAAACGGGGAAATCTTGCACGATATTTCCGTATAGACTGCGGAGTATTCTATACTGGAGAGTATGCCATGCATGGATATTCCTTGAGAGTTAATAAAGGCGATGATAATCAGAGGGAGAAAATAAATTTCCGTGTTGGACTAATAATTCTTACGTCAAGACCTTTCTATTTATATGACATTGTCTGCAGTACCTTCCGTCAGAAATACCAACAAGTCGTCTGCGAAATGCTTTATACTAGTGGGGATGCCTACTGAAAACGAAAGTATCAATTCAAAATTTGGGATTTTTTAATTGATCTAAATACAGGATTTTGGTTTACGTCATAACTAAGTGCAATTACCGAGCAAGAGAGAAAATTCGAGATAATCCCAGAACTGACATAAAATCAAAAACTCGGCCCCAGTGCAAAGTGCAAAGTTGTAAGACTCTGTCTGTGCTATTCATGCGAAGTTTTCTGTGATGTCACAAAGGTTGTTCGTAGTCTGCAGATGAGAACCCATGTCCGAAGACTCAGCAAAGGTCACATAATATCAAGTTTGTAGATTTGAAATATTCTTGAGAATGTCTTTGTTTAAAAAGATGTTCTCAATGTTATCAAACATCGCTGTTAATATTCTATATCTGTTGGTACTGCAAATATTAAACATGATCAATACTGATTCTCTAAATACGACCTCTTTGTGAATAAATTGTCGAGCTGTCATATACCATCTTGTCCAGTTAATATTTATTTGCTTGTGTTCCAATTTTTTTTTCTTCTTATCTTTTGTACCATTCTATTTGTATTCTATATTTGAACTTGACATTTCAAACCAATTCGAAGCAAACCATTTTTGCTTTTATCCAGCAAAGACCATGACTTAAACTATTATTAAGTGCACTTACCTTCTTGTAGTGAATGCCTGCTTTGGGAGCCTGGTTTCCCCTGGTTTAGACTCAACTCACGCAGTATAGTTTATGTACTTTCAAATTAGGGTCTGCGTTCCCAGACTAGGCTCGCGAAGCAGTGTGTGACGTCATTAAAGGGGGATTTCCCTCTCTACGTTGATCAGTAAATTTGTCAAGCGGGGTGCGATTTCAAATAGTTAAAATCCAATCATGTAATCTACCAAAGTCGGATGAAGTTGTGATGTATTTTGTCGCTTCTACTTGAATCTGATTCTCCCTAAAGTATTAATATTGAAAAAGCCTCTTTTGAAGAAAAAACCCGAAACAGACAGAAGCGTGTAGTCTTTCGAAATTTACAAGAAAGACAGGGATTTCAATATAAATATAAATGGTATTGCACCACATTTTCTTTTTGGATGGGGAGGGGGATCGATCATCCTTGCCTTTATGTATATAACCGCAGCTTGCCGGTGGACATCCGGGTTCTCCATAATATTCATTATATTATATTTTCTTTCAGGAACGTCACTGTATAAACTCAGCAAATTCGTATAAGGTTCCAGATTTTAGTTTCAGTTTCATTTTTCTACTGTTTCATATTTCACATATATATTTCACATTTTGCAATGATTTCACAAAGTAAATAGTAGTAGGTGAACATGAATTCTATCAAAAGGGACCTCCCGAAACCCCCCCCCCCACCCCCCCCCCCCATACCCCCCCCCCCCCCCCCCATAGTTACCCCCCCCCCCCCACACACACACACACACACACACAAACACACACGCAAAGAAAGTGAGTGACTCACATAAGTGTTGATGAATGCATTATATTCAAAGACTGAACTAAAATTTGCCGGTGGAATATGGAGAGGCCCATATATGGTGAAAACTATGCTTGTAAGCTTTAGACCCCAAACAAAGGAGATCACCATGCTTTTTTGGTGGGGGTGGGGTCTTTTTGTCTCTTTCTTCTTTTCCTTTTGTTTTGTTTCTATATTTTATCGGCATATTTTAATTTGAGAATCAGAAACTATACATTACGTTTGCCAGTTTGAAGGCAACTATATACCCCCTCCCTCTCTCTCTCTCTCTCTCTGTCTTTCTCTCTCTCTCTCTCCATGTTTATTTGTATATATATCCCTCTATCTCCCTCTCTTCATCTATCTATCTCTCTCTCTCTCTACCATCATTACTCTCATCTCGTCTTTCATTTTTACCCCTCTCTCTCTCCTTCTGTCTACCTTTATGTCTCTCCCCCTCTCTCTCTCTCTCTCTCTCTCTCTCAATCTCTATCTCTTTATCTCTCTCTTTGTATCTCTGTTTATGTCTCGCTTTGTCTCTCTCTGTCTATCTCTCTCTCTCTCTCTCTTTAGCCCCCCCCCCCCCTCTCCATCTCCCCTCTCACTATCACCTCTCTCGCTCTCCCTCTCTCTCCCTGTCCCATCCTACTTTCACTTATCTCTGTTTCTGTCTCCTTTTCCCATCTCACTTTCACCTCTCTCTGTTTCTCTGTCTCTGTCTCTGTCTGTATCTCTCTCTCTCTCTCTGTCTTTCTCTCTCTCTCTCCATGTTTATTTGTATATATATCCCTCTATCTCCCTCTCTTCATCTATCTCTCACTCTCTCTACCATCATGACTCTCTTCTTGTCTTTCATTTTTACCCCTCTCTCTCCTTCTGTCTACCTTTATGTCTCTCTCCCCACTCTCGCTCTTCCTCTCTCTCTCTCTCTCTCTCTCTCAATCTCTATCTCTTTATCTCTCTATTTGTATCTCTGTTTATGTCTCTCTTTGTTTCTCTCTGTCTCTCTCTCTCCCTCTCCCCTCTCACTATCACCTCTCTGTGTTTCCCTCTCTCTCCCTGTCCCATCCTACTTTCACTATTCTCTGTTTCTGTCTCCTTTTCCCATCTCACTTTCACCTCTCTCTGTCTCTCTGTGTCTTTCTCTCTCTCTCTCTCTCTCTCTCTCTCTCTCTTATAAAATTATGTGAATAAATATTTTAGAAAGAGATATTGCAAGTTCAGATACAATCTCACTAGCCACAAGAGCCATCGATGAGTACACTCTTCGACGCACCAGTACGTGGCGCCCTACTGATGTTACCATTTATTTATTCATAATTCTTAACCGTTAATCTATGGCATGCCAGGGCTCTGTCGTACAAAGAGTTACGATTGATTCAAATCAATCGCAAGTTTGCAGTCTCCTATCTCTGATGTACATAATACATTGTACATTGATATCAATCGCAAATAAGTTGCGATAGATATCAACTTTTTGTAAAACGGGGCCCAGATTATGTTCGTTTTAAACTTGTAGCTGCACACATGAATTATATTGAGGTTATCATGGTACACTTTAGAGGAAATGTTAATCATACAACTTTGTGTAAAACTCTAGTGACACGTAAATAAAACTCAGGGCCATGTCGCAGTCAAATATATCTATATCGTGTTTTTATTTCACCAAACTAATCATTACTTGCATAGTTACAAATATAAAATAGAATAAATAAGTTTCATGAATCTAATTACAAAAACACTCTTCAACACTATGTATACAAATATAAAAAAGTATGTATTGAAATGTATTGAAATAGACTCCTTTCTTCCGTGTAAAAATCTAAAAATAAAATACCACCATATTACATCTTTTCCCTGGGTAAAACTCGAGTTGCTGTCCAAAAAATTGTTTTGATAAAGTATTTCTCACATTATTCCCATCTTGATTATTCTCAACATTAAGTATTTGTACAACATAATTCCTATTATAATTTAACATACGCAGCATTGTAATAACATAGATACTCCTACCTTGCATTATTTAAAGACGCATCTCAGTTATTGATTTGCAAATTTGATACGTTAGATAGAGACAAACTCTATCTATCTCTTCCCCATTATGTAAGCATTCAATGATGTGTAAAGAGGTCCTCTTTTGCATGTATTTCCACGCTTTTAATTTGTAAAAGTTTGTATCTGACAAAGTTTTGTTTACGATTTATGAAATAGACCGTGTGGCAAATAGACCATGTGCTGAACAATTAATCAAATAAAGTCTACTACTACTACTGTTACACATTGCATTTAAAGTTCTCCAAAAATATAGGGAAAATAAATTATCATTATAGGTAAAGCTTTTATTTATTTCAGTTTCTTAATGGCATAATGCCCAAAATACATGAATACGAATCTCTATAGGGGAACAGTATATATACACACACAAATATCTAAAATTATTCAACAAAGGACGCAATTTAATCAGTGCTCCTTTCGTTCATGAGTTACGAAAAACACAACAGATATCAAATTTACAAGGGATGTGATTCATTTAGTTGCTAATATAGTTAACATAGTTGACAACTAAATTAGGCATATGCCTTGGAAGGCTTGGAAATTTGATGTGTTTTTTTTGTATTTTGTAACTGAAGAACGAAAGGAGCACTAATTGAATTGCGACCTTTGTTGAATAGTTTTAGATATACAAATTAATATGTCACATTTGTATGAGTTGTCATTGATTGTCATACCTTAATTATTTGCAAAAAATATGTATAAAATACCAATATTTACTCTGAAGGCCCCATCTTACAAAGAGTTACGATTGATCCAAATCAGTCGTATTAAAATCCTCTAATCAATCGCAAGTTTGCAGTCTCCTATCTCATAGGTACACAGTTGCGATTAATATCTACTCTTTTTTGTTTATTTGTATGATTAATATCTACTCTTTATAAAGCAGGGTCCAGATTGACCCATATATGATTTGCCATAAGCTGTGTAGAACTAAAGTAAGTAAAAGGTTAACATAAATGAATTATTATGAATTACAGTTAGCCGTCCTCTTAAAGTTTACATCATATGCAGCCGCTATGCATATAGTTATTTAATTAATCACATTAATTCCATGCATTATTCACACGTTTTCTTTTCATCGTTATCATTATGCTTATGTTTTGTACAACAAAAATATTTATGTACCATATGAATAAAGTTTTACTAATAAATACAAAATACTAGTACTGTTTTATGTAACAAAAAATATTCTCATTTCTTCTCTGTATGTAGATAAAGATTAAAGATAAAGATAAATATTAAAGTAGTGCAGCGAATCAATATCTAAGTGCAGATGAACATAGCTGGCATTGCTTGTCATATATATTTATTTTTAAAAAATGCACTTTTTCCTCGATGTATGGTAGATTTCGAAATCGCATCGTGGTCCTCCGGTATAGATTACAGGTCAAAGATTACATGTGGGACACATGAAGTGGGTTTCTTTCGACGATTTCCTGTACAAAATAATCGTGAAAATAAACACAACAAATATGAATTAAAGATGATGAAGAAAAAAAACAATAAAAGTAACACGATTACGGCATGTTTTTTTAAATATTATTTGAAATTCACTCTCAGGGTAGATCGATTTATGAACCTGAAATGGTATCCTCATTTTGTTTGTTATCGTTACCTACCACTGTAAAGAATACAACATTTTTCTTAAACACAATTTCAAGATTTCACTCTTGGCAAATAATAGGCTTGATTATTAAAAAAACCCGAGGCTGATATGACCTCACCAACTAGTTCATGTAGAAAGGTCAAATGGTGTATTAATTGCCAAGACCTTGTTAAATCGCAATATCGATAAAGCTGTGTGTTTTGTAATTGTTTTTTTAATGTTAGCAGTTGGACAAATCGTTGGATAATCTCATTTAGTGATTCTGGGTAAATCTATAAATTTACATTCATATCTCAAGTCCATGGTTATTTCATATGTCATAATATTTAAAATCCCTGCAATATATTTGATGTTTTGCTTATTTAAATATTATTTTGTAGGTTAATACCATGTATATACAGGACCAATGTGAAAAATCAGCTTCGGTTGATATTGTCATCCAGTATAAATATCTTTAAACAAATAAATTCATCAATAAATAAACACGGCAGGGCGTTATTCCAATTACTATCACAAACGCTTCCGTCATTCTACCAGGTCCCTATTTCTCTTTTGAGTCGAGTGGCTCATGTAGAACAATGCATTGTCAAAGGACATATTTAGTGCTACGTCGGGGATCGAACCCACGACCTATGCATTTCCAGTCAAAAGCTCAAAGCAGTTGCCTATAAACTTTAATACACAGAGCACTATATTAACCTATTCACTTCTCAATACATGTTTACTGTTATGGTTTCAGGTGGTTATGGGTTAACTCAGACATCATTACTCACCCCATCCATGCCATCCACTACATACGGTGTCATGTAATTCTCTGCGCCGAAGTTTTGCGACCCCTCCTGTTAAAAAGCAAAAATAATAATAAAAACGTAAGCAACAAATATGGTAAGAAGTGGAGCAGAATATCCTCTGAAATAATTAATATTAATATTTTGTATACAGCTCTGGATACTTTCTAATCACTGTAATATCATTACCCCGGCATGAGGCCTCATTTAGCCGAGCTACCCTAACAAGGCGTTCTGGCATCCGAAAACTGTCGTCATATGGTCTTCATATGGTTGGACGAGCAAGCCTGCGCTTGTAAAATGGCGACTGACTGGAATGCTCCCAAAGGAAATGGAAAATGTGCATACTTTGTGTGCGGGTAAGCCTGAATCCGATGACCGGGGTAATAATATATCTGTAAAGCGCTTAGGCACATCGTTGGATCGATGTATTGAGCGTAATATAAAAACGGAATATTATTATTAATATTATTCATACCGGGTGACCCAATTATATCACCTGGGTGGAGAGTGGCAGATATAGATTATTGTCTAGCTATACAGGACGTTAGTGCCGCGAATGACTCGGCTGAACTTTGAACTATGTGATCAACAGTTTGAAGTCTGAAGTGTGAAGTTTATTTGTTCCATATTTACATCAAAAAACAATTTAGATTCTTTCTTGTTTTATATATACAAGTGTATAAGCGTAGATTACAGACCAAAAAAATAAAGTTCTCAAATCAAGTATAAATTATGGTAAATAGGTACGAAGTTTCGAAATATATAGATATTACAGGCAATGTAAAAACAATGTAAAATGTGTGGAGCCTAAATAAAAAAAGTCAAGTGACGTATTCACGAGAATGGTTTGTTCGGTCTGTTGTTGGGCGGGCTTCGTTTCACGAAACTGTCATATGTACAAGTTCAAAGACATCCAAGAGCGTGTATCAATATTCACACGCATGTCAAAGGAATGTTGGCGGACTTTTACGTGTGGTCGTCTTGTAAAACGACACCCGGTCTGTTGTCTGGCCTAAAGGCTTCGTTTCACGAGTGGGTCATAAGTACAAGTTCAACGACATCCCAAATTAAAGAGCGTGTATTAATATTCACACGCATGTCAATGCATTGAATGTCGGCGGACCTTTACGTGTGGCCGTATTGTGAAACGACGCCCGGTCAGTAATTGTCGGGCCTAAGGGCTTCGTTTCACGAAGTGGTCATAAGTACAAGTTCAACGACATCCCAAATTAAAGAGCGTGTATTAATATTCACACGCATGTCAATGCATTGAATGTCGGCGGACCTTTACGTGTGGCCGTATTGTGAAACGACGCCCGGTCAGTTGTCGGGCTTAAGGGCTTCGTTTCACGAAATGGTCATAAGTACAAGTTCAACGACATCCCAGTGAAGAGCGTGTATCAATATTCACACGCATGCCAATGGAATGTCGGCGGACCTTTACGTGTGGCAGTTTTGTGAAACGGGGCCTCTAGTGTCGGTTTTGTTGGTGTGACTGGAGTAATTACCTGAGAATATTCTGACATTGGGTATCTAGGCTGTCCCATGTTTCTCAAGGCCTGGCCGACGACGAATCTTCTATCTTCTAAGGAGGAGCCACTGGACAGGTCATCAGGATGGAGATCGTCCTCCTCCAGGAAGCTCAGGCTCGCATCGTGGTAGGTAAGGTCGGGACGATGGGGACCACTGGTAGGTGAATATCAGAGAAAGAGAGAGGGTGCGAGGGTGGGGGAGGGAAAGAGAAAGTGAGAGTAAGTGGAGGGAGGAAGAGAGAAAGAGAGAGGATGCGAGAGGGCGGGGGAGGGAAAGAGAAAGTGAGAGTACGGGGAGGGAGAGAAAGAGAGAGAGAGAGAGAGAAATATTACACACTATGTTTTAAAAAAATGTCTGAGGTATGAGTGCGAACTTAATTTTGTAATATGTAATATCCCTGGCGACGCTAGCTATCAACTGTTGTCATGTGTAAAATGTCTAAAGTATTCCTGATTTAATATTATTCCCCAAAAATCCCAGACATAGTGGGATAGCTATCAACCAACCTTCCCCTCCTGACTGATCTTTACAGTAGTTAGCAACCAAAAGAACGAACAAATTCCCAACCCACAACAAGAATTTTCAAAGTGATTTCGAAATATATATCTTATCAAAATAACTGAATACTTACGCGATAAGCATCTTATTCTTTTGATGATGTCTTATGTTCGCAATGAAGCAGAAACAGAAGACGATGAGAACGATCATAATGAAAGCCAGGCACCCAAGAACAATACCCACAATCGCTCCTGTTGATATAGACGAATCATCGGCAGAGGGCGCTGTTGCCACTGCCGTTGCAGTCGGCATACTGACGTTTGCTGTATTAACAAAATATTTAAAAAAAAAGTTATCAATAAAAAATAAATGAAATGGTTACAACAAGCCAGTTTGTAGATAGCGATGCATGGGCAGATACAGGTCATTTGTACCAACATTGTAAAACTCAGTGAGACCATGGAGATGAATACTGGATATGTGCCCATGAGAGTTATGTAATCATTCATTTGTGCATGTCCGGTACATTACATGCTACACAAGTCGTAGTATTCTTCTCAAAATTGCAAACGAAAGATATTTGTGAAGCACCTTTATCACTTTGGCAGTGATTATTCTTAAATGTTTTTTTTCAATGACAAATGACAAAAATCAGTGACAAATCTGCTGATAACCAATCAGAAGCAAGAAATTCAGTAGCTTATAACAAAAACTGTCATTTGTCACTGATGACAAGTTTTGTGAAACGCCCCCATGGTATATTTACAGTTCAGGGAGGCTATTCCAAACAGGACACCATCTACTAGGATTTCCTCTGGAGCGGTGATGTTATCTAGTGAAACCACGTCCTCAACCTGGGCCGGGGTGATGGCTCCGGCTGGAGCTTCCATCTCTACATCGCCCTCTGCAATCACACTTCCCGATAGGAACCGATTCACCTTGCAAACGAAGGCGAAGGAATCACCTACCTCGGAGGATAATCGCGTACGGATTATTGCTATCATCTGCGTTTGAGGAGGAAAAAGGGGGAAGGGGAGTAAGACCGAGTAAGGTTAAAGGTAAAGACCAGTATTGGAAACGCCCCAATTTCAAAACATGAAATGGAAGCTCTTATTACCAATCATGTGAAAGAATATGTTTTGACTAATACATGATGATAACAATTTTACCGGGAAACCGCGTACTAATTGATATATTTGGTACATTAGTTTATCTATTGGTATGTGAGAGATAAACACACGTGTCGCGCAAGTGTGCGTAGTCCCATATACATCTTTCTGTGTACAGTGCTTGTAACTTTACGAAGACTGGGCCAAATTTCTTATCATTTTGATGATTCCAGAACCTTGCAGTACACACCAATACTTATATGCTAGATAATCAACCTTTTCTGATGGATTCCACAAAGTTTCTTTCACAATGCAATCGCATGACCACTAAACTGGTCTTTATCTTTAAACCTGTCTGTTATAAAACGAAATTCCTGCATTTCTGCAATTATAGTACGCTGTAGGAATTTATTTCTTGAATGGTTTCATCGGGACTAAATCCAGGGCAATAATAGTACTATGTAGACCTATCCAGCATTCCTTCAGATGCAATATAAATTCAGCTATTATTATTGTTATTAATGCTAAATATATTACTCATTGCGGATGTAGTATCAAAAATAATATCGCTAGTGATATTCGTTTGTCTCGCATTGTGGTCAATAAGGAATCTAAAAGTTCACGACGTTTCGTGCGCTACTGCAACACTTCGTCAGGTGATAACAACTACTGTAAGCAAGGGTCTGTAGACATTGTGCGTTATTGTTCCAATTATCGATCGAATTATAGACCGCTCCGCCGGTCCTCCCGTAAAGTATAAAAGACCCTTGCTTACAGTAGTTGTTATCACCTGACGAAGTGTTGCAGTAGCGCACGAAACGTCGTGAACTTTTAGATTCCTTATTGACCACATTGCGAGACAAACGAATATCACTAGCGATATTATTTTCGATTATTGTTATTATTGTTATTATTATATTATTATTACTAGTGCCCGGATTGAATTCGAACCCTCACTTACTGGATAAAGAGTCATGTGAAAAAACCTCTGTACCATGACACCTCCACACAAAGCTTGCAATTGAACATCTATATCATCAACAAACAGTATTTTAACTACTGATGGGGCTACCCTGTAGAAATAAAACAAAATAAATAAATAGATAAATAAATAAATAGTGCGGATTTCTGGAGAACACTTACCGCTCTACAGAAAAAGGTCTGCAGCTCACCGAAGCGAGCGGAAGTTGGGTCATTGAGGTCAACTGTGAACACTAATAGTTCATTATCCTGTGTTTCGAATGTCATATCAAAGCTTACTGTGGCGGAAACTCCTACATCTGTAAAAGAAAAAAACAATAATAATGATAATAGTTATAACAATAATAATAATAATAACGATAATAACATTAATAATGATAATAATAATAACGATAATAACGCTAATAATGATAATTATAATAACGATAATAACGCTAATAATGATAATAATAACAATAATAACACTAATAATGATAATAATAACGATAATAACACTAATAATGATAATAATAACGATAATAACACTAATAATGATAATAATAACGATAATAACACCAATAATGATAATACTAATGGACGAGAAGAAAAAGAAAATGAAGATTATAATTGAAAGCAATAATAACAATAATGATAAATGCTTTCCTGTCGATTTCAACAACTTTGTTTATTCAATTTCATTAATGTGCGTTTCATTTTCGTCCTGTGTGAATTCAATAAAATGGTGGGATGCTGACGTCACTACATATGATTAATTCGAATGGTTAATGAGTCATATTTTGAAAGCAAGACTTGTAATCAACATGGTCAAAGCTGTAACAAACAATGAATAGCCAGAAGGAAAAATAAAAGGCAGAGAAATAACGGACTCAATCGACTGATTCGGATGGTAATAAACATAAATAATTTGTATAGGTCGTACGTCAGTGTGGAGTACAGGGTGACGTTTTGCTTGAAGCCGTTCCTCGTGATGTCACAGGCGTCGCTTTGTAGAAAGTGTATGGATTAGGCCGCTTGAGGGCGTACTGGATTTTGTGTGTTACTGATTTTCCACGTCATGGGATAGTTGCCTCCCAGAGTTGCCTAAGTTTTCGTTTAATTTTGTGATACAAGCCCAATGATGTAAGTAGAAATGAATATGTTATCTTGAAGTTTATGAGTTATATTGTCTTTACAGCTAGATAGCTTAATGAAATATGATGTTTATGACACTAATTTGAGATGATGAAATTATGACATGAATGAATCGTTCACGTGAAAGATTGTACACGTGTATGTAGGTTACGTAATTGTCGTGCACGGTAGTGCGTCTTAATGTACATGTACGTAGTAGTATAATGATATGACCTTGAAGAATGTCAAAGTCACCGTCGGTGAGTTATTATTTGTTGCATGTATTTACCGTAGTCAGATATATAGTGAGAAAGGCATTGTTTGTTTTCCTTTGTTATGATAACAGTTATTAGGATTTTCAGGGTATATTTAATTTGATACATGATATGTTATTTTCATGTCAGTTTATGCAAGATGATTTATTGTTGTTTATCTTTTTATTAAAATTGCAGATTGAACCTTGCCTGCTACAGTGTATAACCAAATTACAGTGCATGGTGTCATTACTATGGGTCTTGGGCAACTAGTTAGTTCGCCAAATCGTCCACCACAACAGTTCAATATCAACTTGTGTGACTGTCATATCCTCCATCATGAGTATCGCCATGGATAACAGCACAGATCCAGAGGTTACCTTCAAGGACCACAAGTCGGACAGTATTAGACCTGAGGACTCAGCTAGCCAAAGGGGGAGTAGCACCACCTCGGCGAGTTGGAGGATACGGGCTAAGGCTAAGAGAGCTGCCTTAGCCACTGAAGTAGCAGCTCTTAAAGACCAACAAGAACTTGAGATAGAAGAAATGAAGCTTAAACAACGGAAAGCTGAGCTTCTTCTGAAGACTAGATTAAAGATCGCTGAAGCGGAAGAAACTGTATATAGAGGTACTCGGTCCATAGAACAGAAGACTGAGCCTTCCAAGTCTGAACCTCCCCAACAAGGTTCATCAACTCCTGTTAGAACGAGAATGAAGCCAGCGAGTGAAAACCTGACACTGACCAGTCAAGATGAAAAGATAACTGGTAAGATGGACTCTGACATCTTACATCATCTACAGCAAGGACAGAGACAACATCAACAGCTGTTAGAAGCCATCACAATTTCAAGTGCCAACATTATGTCTTTTGATGGTAACCCATTGAATTTCTTTGAGTTCATACGATCATTTGATAGTGTCATTGGAAATTCATCATTGGACAATAACGCCAAGCTGCTCAAGTTGTATCATCTTTGTACTGGAGCTGCCAAAGACATAATCCAATGTTGTCTCATGATGCATCAAGATGATGGGTACTTTCATGCCAGAACACTTCTGATAGATCGCTTTGGAAGTGACCATAAGATCAGTGACGCCTGGATTAGGAAGGTCACGGAAGGTCCAGTTATTCAGAGCAATCCTAAACATCTGAGGAATTTTGCTGATCAGCTAAAGACCTGTGCTGAAACTTTGATGGCTCTTGGGATGCTTCACGAGATGAGCAGCAGAAGTGAGCTGGTGAAGGTCATTAAACGTTTGCCATTCCATCTGAAGAGCCGGTGGTTGCGTTTCGTAAAGACCATCAGGGATAGTGGCAGACAGCCTAACATCCAGCATGCAGTTGAATTCATCACCGGCACAGCTGATGAACTCAATGATCCTGTATTTGGAGCCTTACTTATGGGTGGACCAAAGAATCTAGGAAGTGCAAGGAGTGTAAAGGAAAGATTTGTGTCAGGTAGAGGTCAGGCAAGCATGTTTACTACCTCTGTGAATTCATCGACCAAGAACTGCATCATGTGTCAGGACAGCCATGACCTTTTCGGTTGTCAGGAATTTAAAGCCATGGAGCCTGATGAACGCTTTGATTTTGCCTTCAAGAACAGGCTATGTTTCAATTGCTTGTTACCTGGTCAAAGTGCATCCTTAATAGGACCTGCTCAGTCAAGGGGTGCAATCAAAGGCATACCAAGTTCCTCCATACCGGGAGAAGGATGAGACCATCTTCAGGAAATCCTACACCTTGGAGAACAAGAAGGGAATCGAATGACTCATCAACTCAGACTGACTATGATGTAGCACCTCATGCTAGTTCCAATGCCACGAGGGCCGGAGGTTGCAGAGTAGCCCTTCCAATAATTCCGGTTACTGTCAGTGCTGCAGATGGTGGAGAAAGCATTGAGACCTTAGCTTTGCTGGACCCTGGTTCTACGAACTCATTCTGTCTGCAAGAATTAATAGATGTGCTCCAGACAAAGGGGAAAAAGAAAGTCATTCAGGTCTCAACACTGGAAAGCCCTAAAAGAGCAATGGAATGCGAAGCCGTCAAGTTCAGGGTTAAAGGCTCCACAGCAGACAAGATGATAGAGGCTGAATTTCTAACTCGTCCGAGCCTTAACATCAGTACTGCAAACATGGCCAGGGAGGAAGATATTTCGAAATATCAACATCTTTGTGGTATTGATCTTCCAGTCACCGGGAAGAACCAAGTAACCATACTGATTGGACAGGATGTGCCTGAAGCCCTGATGCCACTTGAAATCAAAGCAGGTAAACCTGGTGAAGTTTATGCTGTCAAGACAATACTTGGATGGACGTTAAATGGTCCACTTGGAAATGGAAGTAGTTTACAGAGTTTCCAAGCCTCGTCTAGCTTCATCTCTGATGATGGTAACATGCTCCTTGAAGAACAAGTTCGCAAATTTTGGAAGCTAGAAGGGACAGAATACCTTCATGATGATGAAAAGAGCATGTCCATCAATGATCAGAAAGCCTTGAAGACCTGGCAGGAAGGAGTTTGCAGAGATGGTGATCACTATCAACTTCCCATTCCATTTCGGAAGAGGCCTGAAGATCTGCAGTGGTTGAAACTCAAAGGAAAAACCCAGACAGAGCAAGAGCTGAGGGACTTCAAAAGGATCAGTTACGACGACATGCAGAAAGCAGAGAAGAGAATTTTGCATTACGTGCAAAAATGTTTCTTCCAGAAGGAGATTGAATCATTGACCGATTCAGCTGGTAAAGTGACAAAGACAAGTCAACTCTACAAGCTGGACCCTAAGATAGACGAGGGTCTTGTTAGAGTTGGAGGAAGATTAGAGAGATCAGCTCTACCATTAGAGGCTAAACACCCAGTCGTCTTACCCAAGGGAAGTCACGTGTCAGATCTGATCTTGAGAGATGTTCATGTAAAGGCAGGGCATAGTGGAAGAAATTATGTCCTTTCTGTGCTTCGTGAGAAGTATTGGATGCTTGGAGCAGGAGCAGCTATCAGGAGCATGATTAGCAGATGTGTCATGTGCAGGCGGCAAAGAGGAAAGATGATGAGTCAGAAGATGGCTGACCTGCCTGAGAATAGACTGTTACCTGACGAGCCTCCATTTTCCAAGGTTGGCATTGACTATTTCGGCCCCTTTCAGGTTAAAAGGGGTCGCAGCATGGAGAAGAGATATGGAGTCATGTTTACATGTCTTACCACACGCGCCATTCATTTGGAAGTCGCTCATTCTTTGGATACGGACTCTTGTATCAGTGCCATTCGTCGTTTCATCGCTCGCAGGGGCAATATCAAGGAGATGCTCTCAGATAATGGCACTAATCTTGTTGGAGCTGAGAGAGAGCTAAAAAGAGAAATAGATGGGTGGAACAAAGCTCAAATCAGCGCAGACCTGCTCCAAAAAGGCATCAAATGGACATTCAACCCACCCACTGCTTCCCATTTTGGAGGAGTCTGGGAAAGGCAGATTGGGACTGTGAGGAAGCTCATACTGGCAGTAACTAAGCAACAGGTGCTCTCAGGTGAAAGTCTGACAACTCTCTTCTGCGAAATTGAGAGCATCGTCAACAACAGGCCTCTAACAAGTGTATCAGATGATGTCAATGATCTTGAGGCCTTGACTCCCAATCACCTACTTCTGCTGAACAGGAAGCCGCAACTGCCACCAACAGTGACGGACAGATCAGATGTCTACTCGAGAAGGAGGTGGCGTCAAATACAGTATCTCGCCGACGTATTCTGGAGGCGCTGGTCTAGAGAGTACTTACCGCAGTTGCAAAGAAGAGAAAGATGGGTACCATCGCATCGCAATCTTCAGATTGGTGACTTGGTGCTGGTTGCCGAAGCAAACACTCCGCGGAATTCGTGGCTGCTGGGAAGAGTACTTCAAACTTTCCCAGACAAGAAAGGCTTCACCCGTAGTGCGAACATCAAGACAAAGAATAGCGTATTTGTTCGTCCTATCTCGAAATTGTGCCTGATTTTGGAAGGAGATTGTTAATTGCCCACATTTGGAATTCATGGATCATGTGATGTTTAATCATATGATAAGAAGGAGAAATTTGAGATACATAAATTTTGTGATCAAGGAAAATGTTGTGTTACAGAGGATGTCTTCGCAGAGATATGATCATATGAAGATCGTTTGTCATTGATTTATGATTGGAAATTAGAAGGATCCAATTAGTGCAGAAATGTTATTATCATGAAATGTGATGTCATGATATCGCCAACATTTATTTTACATGAAAGTGTCAAAATGTGACAATTCCTATTCACCGCGAGGATAGAATTTTGTTGAGTTATGAATCGTCTAGTGATCTGTCCGACGATGCAGATTTTGTCACCATAGCAACTCAACAGTGACTGATAACTGAGAATTGAGAAACTGAACGGCTTACAAGAAGAGGACATAAACTGATACATTTAGTAAAATGAATGTCTGCAATTCAAAGACTCATGAACTAATGAACATTAATGTATTACACTTGAAGTTATGGAGTAATTTTCAAATTTTAACACGATTTGTTATTTTTCCAGTGTAAAATGTAAACATGGCATTTAGCAGCATTTAAGTTGCAGTAAATGTGCAGTTGTGTATGTTGTTTGATGGTAATTTACATGTAGCTTCAGTGATTATCAGATTACTGTATGTTTACTTATGTAAATGTATTGCTTCATTTAACATTCTGGTTTAAGATGGAATTTATTCCAGAATTGGTTTGCATATCATTTTCTTGGTAGTATAGTGGTAAAGTTGTAAAAGATTATTTCATATTTAGACACAGAAAATGTGAGTTGTGTGTAGAAAGGTTCTACTAGTTGTCATGTTGATTAATGCAATATATGCAAATTTTTATTTGAAAGTATGCCTGATTATCAGGAATTAAGCATATTTGGAAATTTATCCTTCCTCATGTCAAGGCACATGTAGTATACATGTAGTTTGCCTTTTAGTACAGTGTTGTTACAAATACGAAGGGTATTTAAATAGGAAAGGTCAAAAGTTCAGTTCTTCATGTGAAGCTCGAGTAGAAAGTTACTTACAAACATAAAATGTGTGTTTACGGTACAGTCAAGTTGTTGGTTGTATGTTTAACTTGGCACATCTCTCTCAGATCTCCCATCGTCTGAGTCAGTAAGAAGATTTAATTTTGGATTAAAACATTTTTTAGTGTCATTCCTGGTGTCGGGAATTATAGTGAGGAAGCAGCGTGGTTGCTTACAGTTATCTTTAGAGTCGTCGATGTTTACCAAAATGATTCTAAATTATGACAAGGAATGTTGGGAGTTCTGATAGAGGTTGTCATGGTGATGTAGAGAAGGATATTTGCTTTATGAAGTGCATTTGATCTACACTTGGTTCATTTTATGCAAATGTCAAAGCTTTTGAAATTACTTAGTTGTTTGCTGAAAAGAAACTCTTCAGATATTTTATGTTGATATTAATGGTCAAGATCATTGAATAGGTTAAGGGTGATTAGTTATTTAAAGGTGTGAAGAAGAAAAAAGGTCACTTGAACAGTATAAGAAGTTGAAGAATTTAAAGGAACAATGATTTATTGCAAGTAGCAATTGTGGATAGACTTAATTTTGAAATGTTTCAAATGAACAAAGTATTGTTAAATGTTCAGTAAGGCTTTCTCATTTAAGAGGGCCGGAATGTGGAGTACAGGGTGACGTTTTGCTTGAAGCCGTTCCTTGTGATGTCACAGGCGTCGCTTTGTAGAAAGTGTATGGATTAGGCCGCTTGAGGGCGTACTGGATTTTGTGTGTTACTGATTTTCCACGTCATGGGATAGTTGCCTCCCAGAGTTGCCTAAGTCTTCGTTTAATGTTGTGATACAAGCCCAATGATGTAAGTAGAAATGAATATGTTATCTTGAAGTTTATGAGTTATATTGTCTTTACAGCTAGATAGCTTAATGAAATATGATGTTTATGACACTAATTTGAGATGATGAAATTATGACATGAATGAATCGTTCACGTGAAAGATTGTACACGTGTATGTAGGTTACGTAATTGTCGTGCACGGTAGTGCGTCTTAATGTACATGTACGTAGTAGTATAATGATATGACCTTGAAGAATGTCAAAGTCACCGTCGGTGAGTTATTATTTGTTGCATGTATTTACCGTAGTCAGATATATAGTGAGAAAGGCATTGTTTGTTTTCCTTTGTTATGATAACAGTTATTAGGATTTTCAGGGTATATTTAATTTGATACATGATATGTTATTTTCATGTCAGTTTATGCAAGATGATTTATTGTTTATCTTTTTATTAAAATTGCAGATTGAACCTTGCCTGCTACAGTGTATAACCAAATTACAGTGCATGGTGTCATTACTATGGGTCTTGGGCAACTAGTTAGTTCGCCAAATCGTCCACCACAGTCAGTAATATGTAAGAATACTTAAACTAATCATTTTTATTCTGAAGGGACCCAAATCCAAATTCTGGCTTCGAACACAAAAACAATTAGT
This sequence comes from Strongylocentrotus droebachiensis, assembly GCA_035222895.1. Taxonomy (NCBI): domain Eukaryota; kingdom Metazoa; phylum Echinodermata; class Echinoidea; order Camarodonta; family Strongylocentrotidae; genus Strongylocentrotus; species Strongylocentrotus droebachiensis. The sequence goes on along the minus strand of JAVYIG010000867.1, from coordinate 84,002 downwards.
GACTCAATCTTGCGTCAGCAAACAACGCATCATGTGCTATTAAAGGGTATTATAGTTTTGATCAATGAAATCCTGTTCAGTGATTGATCAGCATAGCATCACGTGACCAAACATAACACTGCTATGATGTTACCGTGACGTCATCCATGGTATTGTGCACTATACCATATCACTATACCATGGATGACGTCGTATATATACGATCGATCAAGATCAATGTGATATTGGTCGCGGTCGCGCGTATGCGCTGCACTCTTCACTACTTCAGTGACAGTAAACATTAGTATTACCATTATTTTTTGGTTGGTTTAAAAAATATAAAACAAATATATCATGCATTATATCCCGCATACTAAGAATCTTGCAATCTGATTGGTCTAAACGAGGTCACATGATAAATGAAAGATAAGTCTCCCTGCGATAGGACTTTTGTACCGTATTCTTTTATTTTATTTTTGCTGCTGCCCCACTTGCCAGCGAATACGCATACAAAGTAGGTTACGCGAAATGTCAATGTCAATGTCAAATTTTTGTAAAATCTAGCTGAAGCTAAACTATCTGCAAAATCTGTTCTTTTAATTATGTAAAATTCACTTTAAATAGACCTTATTGCCGATGTGGGATATGAAACAAATATTAACCTCCTTTACTCGGGCAATGGAAACATAATATCATCGCCTCGGTGATGATAGTATGTACCATTACCATCGTAGTCGATTAATATTTGCTTATTATTTCAAGCCACTGGTGAAATTATGGATTCCTCGGCGACAGAAATACCACTATGTTTTCGGAACTACGCCCCTCAGAAAATAGTGCTATTCCTGCCTCCTCGATCCATAATTTCAACAAGAGCCTCTCAGTGCATGGTATATTTGTTTACTATAATGATATGTTTGCTTACCAGCTATAGATGTGACAGTAGCGCTTGGTGTTACTGACGATGACACAGTGGTGGTTGGTGTTACTGACGATGATACAGTGGAGGTTGGTGTTACTGACGATGAAAAAGTGGTGGTTGGTGTTACTGACGATGATACAGTAGCGCTTGGTGTTACTGACGATGACACAGTAGCGCTTGGTGTTACTGACGATGACACAGTGGTGGTTGGTGTTACTGACGATGATACAGTGGAGGTTGGTGTTACTGACGATGACAAAGTGGAGGTTGGTGTCACTGTAGATGACACAGTGGAGGTTGGTGTCACTGTAGATGAAAAAGTGGAGGTTGGTGTCACTGACGATGACACAGTGGTGGTTGGTGTTACTGACGATGATACAGTAGCGCTTGGTGTTACTGACGATGACACAGTGGTGGTTGGTGTTACTGACGATGATACAGTGGAGGTTGGTGTTACTGACGATGACAAAATGGTGCTTGGTGTTACTGACGATGATACAGTAGCGGTTGGTGTTACTGACGATGACAAAGTGGTGGTTGGTGTTACTGACGATGATACAGTAGCGCTTGGTGTTACTGACGATGACACAGTGGTGGTTGGTGTTACTGACGATGATACAGTGGAGGTTGGTGTTACTGACGATGACAAAGTGGTGGTTGGTGTTACTGACGATGATACAGTAGCGCTTGGTGTTACTGACGATGACACAGTGGTGGTTGGTGTTACTGACGATGACACAGTGGTGGTTGGTGTTACTGACGATGATACAGTGGAGGTTGGTGTTACTGACGATGACAAAGTGGTGGTTGGTGTTACTGACGATGATACAGTAGCGCTTGGTGTTACTGACGATGACACAGTAGCGCTTGGTGTTACTGACGATGACACAGTGGTGGTTGGTGTTACTGACGATGATACAGTGGAGGTTGGTGTTACTGACGATGACAAAGTGGAGGTTGGTGTTACTGACGATGACAAAGTGGTGGTTGGTGTTACTGACGATGATACAGTAGCGCTTGGTGTTACTGACGATGACACAGTAGCGCTTGGTGTTACTGACGATGACACAGTGGTGGTTGGTGTTACTGACGATGATACAGTGGAGGTTGGTGTTACTGACGATGACAAAGTGGAGGTTGGTGTCACTGTAGATGACACAGTGGAGGTTGGTGTCACTGTAGATGAAAAAGTGGAAGTTGGTGTCACTGACGATGACACAGCAGTGGTGGTTGGTGTTACTGACGATGATACAGTAGCGCTTGGTGTTACTGACGATGACACAGTGGTGGTTGGTGTTACTGACGATGATAAAGTAGAGGTTGGTGTTACTGACGATGACAAAGTGGTGCTTGGTGTTACTGACGATGATACAGTAGCGCTTGGTGTTACTGACGATGACAAAGTGGTGGTTGGTGTTACTGACGATGATACAGTAGCGCTTGGTGTTAATGACGATGACACAGTGGTGGTTGGTGTTACTGACGATGATACAGTGGAGGTTGGTGTTACTGACGATGACAAAGTGGTGGTTGGTGTTACTGACGATGATACAGTAGCGCTTGGTGTTACTGATGATGACACAGTGGTGGTTGGTGTTACTGACGATGACACAGTGGTGGTTGGTGTTACTGACGATGACAAAGTGGTGGTTGGTGTTACTGACGATGACACAGTAGCGCTTGGTGTTACTGACGATGATACAGTAGCGCTTGGTGTTACTGACGATGATACAGTGGAGGTTGGTGTTACTAACGATGACAAAGTGGTGGTTTGTGTTACTGACGATGATACAGTAGCGCTTGGTGTTACTGACGATGACACAGTGGAGGTTGGTGTTACTGACGATGATACAGTAGCGCTTGGTGTTACTGACGATGACACAGTAGCGCTTGGTGTTACTGACGATGATACAGTAGCGCTTGGTGTTACTGACGATGATACAGTGGAGGTTGGTGTTACTGACGATGACAAAGTGGTGGTTGGTGTTACTGACGATGATACAGTGGTGGTTGGTGTTACTGACGATGATACAGTAGCGCTTGGTGTTACTGACGATGACACAGTGGAGGTTGGTGTTACTGACGATGACACAGTAGCGCTTGGTGTTACTGACGATGATACAGTTGAGGTTGGTGTTACTGACGATGACAAAGTGGTGGTTGGTGTTACTGACGATGATACAGTAGCGCTTGGTGTTACTGACGATGACACAGTGGTGGTCGGTGTTACTGACGATGATACAGTGGAGGTTGGTGTTACTGACGATGACAAAGTGGAGGTTGGTGTCACTGTAGATGAAACAATGGAGCTCGGCGTCATAGACAATGAAAAAGTGCTACTTGACATGGCACTTGATGAAGCAATGGTGCTTGGTGTCATAGAAGATGAAACCGTGGAGGTCGGGGTCATAGACAATGAAAAAGTGCTACTTGACATGGTACTTAATGAAGCAATGGTGCTTGGTGTCATAGAAGATGAAACCGTGGAGCTCGGGGTCATAGACAATGAAATAGTGCTACTTGACATGGCACTTGATGAAGCAATGGTGCTTGGTGTCATAGAAGATGAAACCGTGGAGCTCGGGGTCATAGACAATGAAAAAGTGCTACTTGACATGGCACTTGATGAAGCAATGGTGCTTGGTGTCATAGAAGATGAAACAGTGGAGCTCGGGGTCATAGACAATGAAATAGTGCTACTTGACATGGTACTTGATGAAGCAATGGTGCTTGATGTCATAGAAGATGAAACCGTGGAGCTCGGGGTCATAGACAATGAAATAGTGCTACTTGACATGGCACTTGATGAAGCAATGTTGCTTGGTGTCATAGAAGATGAAACAGTGGAGCTCGGGGTCATAGACAATGAAATAGTGCTACTTGACATGGCACTTGATGAAGCAATTGTGCTTGGTGTCATAGAAGATGAAACCGTGGAGCTCGGGGTCATAGACAATGAAAAAGTGCTACTTGACATGGTACTTAATGAAGCAATGGTGCTTGGTGTCATAGAAGATGAAACAATGGAGATCGGGGTCATAGACAATGAAATTGTGCTACTTGACATGGCACTTGATGAAGCAATGGTGCTTGGTGTCATAGAAGATGAAACCGTGGAGCTCGGGGTCATAGACAATGAAATAGTGCTACTTGACATGGCACTTGATGAAGCAATGGTGCTTGGTGTCATAGAAGATGAAACTGTGGAGCTCGGGGTCATAGACAATGAAATAGTGCTACTTGACATGGCACTTGATGAAGCAATGGTGCTTGGTGTCATAGAAGATGAAACCGTGGAGCTCGGGGTCATAGACAATGAAATAGTGCTACTTGACATGGCACTTGATGAAGCAATGGTGCTTGGTGTCATAGAAGATGAAACCGTGGAGCTCGGGGTCATAGACAATGAAATAGTGCTACTTGACATGGCACTTGATGAAGCAATGCTGCTTGGTGTCATAGAAGATGAAACCGTGGAGCTCGGGGTCATAGACAATGAAATAGTGCTACTTGACATGGCACTTGATGAAGCAATGGTGCTTGGTGTCATAGAAGATGAAACTGTGGAGCTCGGGGTCATAGACAATGAAATAGTGCTACTTGACATGGCACTTGATGAAGCAATGGTGCTTGGTGTCATAGAAGATGAAACCGTGGAGCTCGGGGTCATAGACAATGAAATAGTGCTACTTGACATGGCACTTGATGAAGCAATGGTGCTTGGTGTCATAGAAGATGAAACCGTGGAGCTCGGGGTCAAAGACAATGAAATAGTGCTACTTGACATGGCACTTGATGAAGCAATGGTGCTTGGTGTCATAGAAGATGAAACCGTGGAGCTCGGGGTCATAGACAATGAAATAGTGCTACTTGACATGGCACTTGATGAAGCAATGGTGCTTGGTGTCATAGAAGATGAAACAGTGGAGCTCGGGGTCATAGACAATGAAATAGTGCTACTTGACATGGCACTTGATAAAGCAATGGTGCTTGGTGTCATAGAAGATGAAACCGTGGAGCTCGGGGTCATAGACAATGAAATAGTGCTACTTGACATGGCACTTGATGAAGCAATGGTGCTTGGTGTCAAAGAAGATGAAACAGTGGAGCTCGGGGTCATAGACAATGAAATAGTGCTACTTGACATGGCACTTGATGAAGCAATGGTGCTTGGTGTCAAAGAAGATGAAACAGTGGAGCTCGGGGTCATAGACAATGAAATAGTGCTACTTGACACGGCACTTGATGAAGCAATGGTGCTTGGTGTCATAGAAGATGAAAGCGTGGAACTCGGGGTCATAGACAATGAAATAGTGCTACTTGACATGGCACTTGATGAAGCAATGGTGCTTGGTGTCATAGAAGATGAAACCGTGGAGCTCGGGGTCATAGACAATGAAATAGTGCTACTTGACATGGCACTTGATGAAGCAATGGTGCTTGGTGTCAAAGAAGATGAAACAGTGGAGCTTGGGGTCATAGACAATGAAATAGTGCTACTTGACATGGCACTTGATGAAGCAATGGTGCTTGGTGTCATAGAAGATGAAAGCGTGGAACTCGGGGTCATAGACAATGAAATAGTGCTACTTGACATGGCACTTGATGAAGCAATGGTGCTTGGTGTCATAGAAGATGAAACCGTGGAGCTCGGGGTCATAGACAATGAAATAGTGCTACTTGACATGGCACTTGATGAAGCAATGGTGCTTGGTGTCATAGAAGATGAAACCGTGGAGCTCGGGGTCATAGACAATGAAATAGTGCTACTTGACATGGTACTTGATGAAGCAATGGTGCTTGGTGTAATAGAAGATGAAACCGTGGAGCTCGGGGTCATAGACAATGAAATAGTGCTACTTGACATGGCACTTGATGAAGCAATGGTGCTTGGTGTCATAGAAGATGAAAGCGTGGAGCTCGGGGTCATAGACATTGAAATAGTGCTACTTGACATGGCACTTGATGAAGCAATGGTGCTTGGTGTCATAGAAGATGAAACCGTAGAGCTCGGGGTCATAGACAATGAAATAGTGCTACTTGACATGGCACTTGATGAAGCAATGGTGCTTGGTGTCATAGAAGATGAAACCGTGGAGCTCGGGGTCATAGACAATGAAATAGTGCTACTTGACATGGCACTTGATGAAGCAATGGTGCTTGGTGTCATAGAAGATGAAAGCGTGGAGCTCGGGGTCATAGACAATGAAATAGTGCTACTTGACATAGCACTTGATGAAGCAATGGTGCTTGGTGTCATAGAAGATGAAACCGTGGAGCTCGGGGTCATAGACAATGAAATAGTGCTACTTGACATGGCACTTGATGAAGCAATGGTGCTTGGTGTCATAGAAGATGAAACAGTGGAGCTCGGGGTCATAGACAATGAAATAGTGCTACTTGACATGGCACTTGATGAAGCAATGGTGCTTGGTGTCATAGAAGATGAAAGCGTGGAGCTCGGGGTCATAGACAATGAAATAGTGCTACTTGACATGGCACTTGATGAAGCAATGGTGCTTGCTGTCAAAGAAGATGAAACCGTGGAGCTCGGGGTCATAGACAATGAAATAGTGCTACTTGACATGGCACTTGATGAAGCAATGGTGCTTGGTGTCATAGAAGATGAAACCGTGGAGCTCGGGGTTATAGACAATGAAATAGTGCTACTTGACATGGCACTTGATGAAGCAATGGTGCTTGGTGTCATAGAAGATGAAACCGTGGAGCTCGGGGTCATAGACAATGAAATAGTGCTACTTGACATGGCACTTGATGAAGCAATGGTGCTTGGTGTCATAGAAGATGAAACCGTGGAGCTCGGGGTCATAGACAATGAAATAGTGCTACTTGACATGGCACTTGATGAAGCAATGGTGCTTGGTGTCATAGAAGATGAAACCGTGGAGCTCGGGGTCATAGACAATGAAATAGTGCTACTTGACATGGTACTTGATGAAGCAATGGTGCTTGGTGTCATAGAAGATGAAACCGTGGAGCTCGGGGTCATAGACAATGAAATAGTGCTACTTGACATGGTACTTGATGAAGCAATGGTGCTTGGTGTCATAGAAGATGAAACCGTGGAGCTCGGGGTCATAGACAATGAAATAGTGCTACTTGACATGGTACTTGATGAAGCAATGGTGCTTGGTGTCATAGAAGATGAAACCGTGGAGCTCGGGGTCATAGACAATGAAATAGTGCTACTTGACATGGTACTTGATGAAGCAATGGTGCTTGGTGTCATAGAAGATGAAACCGTGGAGCTCGGGGTCATAGACAATGAAATAGTGCTACTTGACATGGCACTTGATGAAGCAAGGGTGCTTGGTGTCATTGAAGATGAAACCGTGGAGCTCGGGGTCATAGACAATGAAATAGTGCTACTTGACATGGCACTTGATGAAGCAATGGTGCTTGGTGTCATAGAAGATGAAACCGCGAAGCTCGGGGTCATAGACAATGAAATAGTGCTACTTGACATGGCACTTGATGAAGCAATGGTGCTTGATGTCATAGAAGATGAAACCGTGGAGCTCGGGGTCATAGACAATGAAATAGTGCTACTTGACATGGCACTTGATGAAGCAATGGTGCTTGGTGTCATAGAAGATGAAACCGTGGAGCTCGGGGTCATAGACAATGAAAAAGTGGTACTTGACATGGTAGTTGATGATGCAATGGTGCTTGGTGTCATAGAAGATGAAACCGTGGAGCTCGGGGTTATAGACAATGAAATAGTGCTACTTGACATGGCACTTGATGAAACAATGGTGCTTGGTGTCATAGAAGATGAAACCGTGGAGCTCGGGGTCATAGACAATGAAATAGTGCTACTTGACATGGCACTTGATGAAGCAATGGTGCTTGGTGTCATAGAAGATGAAATCGTGGAGCTCGGGGTCATAGACAATGAAATAGTGCTACTTGACATGGCACTTGATGAAGCAATGGTGCTTGGTGTCATAGAAGATGAAACCGTGGAGCTCGGGGTCATAGACAATGAAATAGTGCTACTTGACATGGCACTTGATGAAGCAATGGTGCTTGGTGTCATAGAAGATGAAACCGTGGAGCTCGGGGTCATAGACAATGAAATAGTGCTACTTGACATGGCACTTGATGAAGCAATGGTGCTTGGTGTCATAGAAGATGAAACCGTAGAGCTCGGGGTCATAGACAATAAAATAGTGCTACTTGACATGGCACTTGATGAAGCAATGGTGCTTGGTGTCATAGAAGATGAAACCGTGGAGCTCGGGGTCATAGACAATGAAATAGTGCTACTTGACATGGCACTTGATGAAGCAATGGTGCTTGGTGTCATAGAAGATGAAACCGTGGAGCTCGGGGTCATAGACAATGAAATAGTGCTACTTGACATGGCACTTGATGAAGCGATGGTGCTTGGTGTCATAGAAGATGAAACAGTGGAGCTCGGGGTCATAGACAATGAAATAGTGCTACTTGACATGGCACTTGATGAAGCAATGGTGCTTGGTGTCATAGAAGATGAAAGCGTGGAGCTCGGGGTCATAGACAATGAAATAGTGCTACTTGACATGGCACTTGATGAAGCAATGGTGCTTGGTGTCATAGAAGATGAAACCGTGGAGCTCGGGGTCATAGACAATGAAATAGTGCTACTTGACATGGCACTTGATGAAGCAATGGTGCTTGGTGTCATAGAAGATGAAACCGTGGAGCTCGGGGTCATAGACAATGAAATAGTGCTACTTGACATGGCACTTGATGAAGCAATGGTGCTTGGTGTCAAAGAAGATGAAACAGTGGAGCTTGGGGTCATAGACAATGAAATAGTGCTACTTGACATGGCACTTGATGAAGCAATGGTGCTTGGTGTCATAGAAGATGAAACCGTGGAGCTCGGGGTCATAGACAATGAAATAGTGCTACTTGACATGGTACTTGATGAAGCAATGGTGCTTGGTGTCATAGAAGATGAAACCGTGGAGCTCGGGGTCATAGACAATGAAATAGTGCTACTTGACATGGCACTTGATGAAGCAATGGTGCTTGGTGTCATAGAAGATGAAACCGTGGAGCTCGGGGTCATAGACAATGAAATAGTGCTACTTGACATGGCACTTGATGAAGCAATGGTGCTTGGTGTCATAGAAGATGAAACCGTGGAGCTCGGGGTCATAGACAATGAAATAGTGCTACTTGACATGGCACTTGATGAAGCAATGGTGCTTGGTGTCATAGAAGATGAAACCGTGGAGCTCGGGGTCATAGACAATGAAATAGTGCTACTTGACATGGTACTTGATGAAGCAATGGTGCTTGGTGTCATAGAAGATGAAACCGTGGAGCTCGGGGTCATAGACAATGAAATAGTGCTACTTGACATGGTACTTGATGAAGCAATGGTGCTTGGTGTCATAGAAGATGAAACCGTGGAGCTCGGGGTCATAGACAATGAAATAGTGCTACTTGACATGGTACTTGATGAAGCAATGGTGCTTGGTGTCATAGAAGATGAAACCGTGGAGCTCGGGGTCATAGACAATGAAATAGTGCTACTTGACATGGTACTTGATGAAGCAATGGTGCTTGGTGTCATAGAAGATGAAACCGTGGAGCTCGGGGTCATAGACAATGAAATAGTGCTACTTGACATGGCACTTGATGAAGCAAGGGTGCTTGGTGTCATTGAAGATGAAACCGTGGAGCTCGGGGTCATAGACAATGAAATAGTGCTACTTGACATGGCACTTGATGAAGCAATGGTGCTTGGTGTCATAGAAGATGAAACCGCGAAGCTCGGGGTCATAGACAATGAAATAGTGCTACTTGACATGGCACTTGATGAAGCAATGGTGCTTGATGTCATAGAAGATGAAACCGTGGAGCTCGGGGTCATAGACAATGAAATAGTGCTACTTGACATGGCACTTGATGAAGCAATGGTGCTTGGTGTCATAGAAGATGAAACCGTGGAGCTCGGGGTCATAGACAATGAAAAAGTGGTACTTGACATGGTAGTTGATGATGCAATGGTGCTTGGTGTCATAGAAGATGAAACCGTGGAGCTCGGGGTTATAGACAATGAAATAGTGCTACTTGACATGGCACTTGATGAAACAATGGTGCTTGGTGTCATAGAAGATGAAACCGTGGAGCTCGGGGTCATAGACAATGAAATAGTGCTACTTGACATGGCACTTGATGAAGCAATGGTGCTTGGTGTCATAGAAGATGAAATCGTGGAGCTCGGGGTCATAGACAATGAAATAGTGCTACTTGACATGGCACTTGATGAAGCAATGGTGCTTGGTGTCATAGAAGATGAAACCGTGGAGCTCGGGGTCATAGACAATGAAATAGTGCTACTTGACATGGCACTTGATGAAGCAATGGTGCTTGGTGTCATAGAAGATGAAACCGTGGAGCTCGGGGTCATAGACAATGAAATAGTGCTACTTGACATGGCACTTGATGAAGCAATGGTGCTTGGTGTCATAGAAGATGAAACCGTAGAGCTCGGGGTCATAGACAATAAAATAGTGCTACTTGACATGGCACTTGATGAAGCAATGGTGCTTGGTGTCATAGAAGATGAAACCGTGGAGCTCGGGGTCATAGACAATGAAATAGTGCTACTTGACATGGCACTTGATGAAGCAATGGTGCTTGGTGTCATAGAAGATGAAACCGTGGAGCTCGGGGTCATAGACAATGAAATAGTGCTACTTGACATGGCACTTGATGAAGCAATGGTGCTTGGTGTCATAGAAGATGAAACAGTGGAGCTCGGGGTCATAGACAATGAAATAGTGCTACTTAACATGGCACTTGATGAAGCAATGGTGCTTGGTGTCATAGAAGATGAAAGCGTGGAGCTCGGGGTCATAGACAATGAAATAGTGCTACTTGACATGGCACTTGATGAAGCAATGGTGCTTGGTGTCATAGAAGATGAAACCGTGGAGCTCGGGGTCATAGACAATGAAATAGTGCTACTTGACATGGCACTTGATGAAGCAATGGTGCTTGGTGTCATAGAAGATGAAACCGTGGAGCTCGGGGTCATAGACAATGAAATAGTGCTACTTGACATGGCACTTGATGAAGCAATGGTGCTTGGTGTCAAAGAAGATGAAACAGTGGAGCTTGGGGTCATAGACAATGAAATAGTGCTACTTGACATGGCACTTGATGAAGCAATGGTGCTTGGTGTCATAGAAGATGAAAGCGTGGAACTCGGGGTCATAGACAATGAAATAGTGCTACTTGACATGGCACTTGATGAAGCAATGGTGCTTGGTGTCATAGAAGATGAAACCGTGGAGCTCGGGGTCATAGACAATAAAATAGTGCTACTTGACATGGCACTTGATGAAGCAATGGTGCTTGGTGTCATAGAAGATAAAACCGTGGAGCTCGGGGTCATAGACAATGAAATAGTGCTACTTGACATGGCACTTGATGAAGCAATGGTGCTTGGTGTCATAGAAGATGAAACCGTGGAGCTCGGGGTCATAGACAATGAAATAGTGCTACTTGACATGGTACTTGGTGAAGCAATGGTGCTTGGTGTCATAGAAGATGAAACCGTGGAGCTCGGGGTCATAGACAATGAAATAGTGCTACTTGACATGGCACTTGATGAAGCAATGGTGCTTGGTGTCATAGAAGATGAAACCGTGGAGCTCGGGGTCATAGACAATGAAATAGTGCTACTTGACATGGCACTTGATGAAGCAATGGTGCTTGGTGTCATAGAAGATGAAACCGTGGAGCTCGGGGTCATAGACAATGAAATAGTGCTACTTGACATGGCACTTGATGAAGCAATGGTGCTTGGTGTCATAGAAGATGAAAGCGTGGAACTCGGGGTCATAGACAATGAAATAGTGCTACTTGACATGGCACTTGATGAAGCAATGGTGCTTGGTGTCATAGAAGATGAAACCGTGGAGCTCGGGGTCATAGACAATGAAATAGTGCTACTTGACATGGCACTTGATGAAGCAATGGTGCTTGGTGTCATAGAAGATGAAACCGTAGAGCTCGGGGTCATAGACAATAAAATAGTGCTACTTGACATGGCACTTGATGAAGCAATGGTGCTTGGTGTCATAGAAGATGAAACCGTGGAGCTCGGGGTCATAGACAATGAAATAGTGCTACTTGACATGGCACTTGATGAAGCAATGGTGCTTGGTGTCATAGAAGATGAAACCGTGGAGCTCGGGGTCATAGACAATGAAATAGTGCTACTTGACATGGCACTTGATGAAGCAATGGTGCTTGGTGTCATAGAAGATGAAACAGTGGAGCTCGGGGTCATAGACAATGAAATAGTGCTACTTGACATGGCACTTGATGAAGCAATGGTGCTTGGTGTCATAGAAGATGAAAGCGTGGAGCTCGGGGTCATAGACAATGAAATAGTGCTACTTGACATGGCACTTGATGAAGCAATGGTGCTTGGTGTCATAGAAGATGAAACCGTGGAGCTCGGGGTCATAGACAATGAAATAGTGCTACTTGACATGGCACTTGATGAAGCAATGGTGCTTGGTGTCATAGAAGATGAAACCGTGGAGCTCGGGGTCATAGACAATGAAATAGTGCTACTTGACATGGCACTTGATGAAGCAATGGTGCTTGGTGTCAAAGAAGATGAAACAGTGGAGCTCGGTGTCATAGACAATGAAATAGTGCTACTTGACACGGCACTTGATGAAGCTATGGTGCTTGGTGTCATAGAAGATGAAAGCGTGGAACTCGGGGTCATAGACAATGAAATAGTGCTACTTGACATGGCACTTGATGAAGCAATGGTGCTTGGTGTCATAGAAGATGAAACAGTGGAGCTCGGTGTCATAGACAATGAAATAGTGCTACTTGACACGGCACTTGATGAAGCTATGGTGCTTGGTGTCATAGAAGATGAAAGCGTGGAACTCGGGGTCATAGACAATGAAATAGTGCTACTTGACATGGCACTTGATGAAGCAATGGTGCTTGGTGTCATAGAAGATGAAACCGTGGAGCTCGGGGTCATAGACAATGAAATAGTGCTACTTGACATGGCACTTGATGAAGCAATGGTGCTTGGTGTCAAAGAAGATGAAACAGTGGAGCTCGGGGTCATAGACAATGAAATAGTGCTACTTGACATGGCACTTGATGAAGCAATGGTGCTTGGTGTCATAGAAGATGAAACCGTGGAGCTCGGGGTCATAGACAATGAAATAGTGCTACTTGACATGGCACTTGATGAAGCAATGGTGCTTGGTGTCATAGAAGATAAAACCGTGGAGCTCGGAGTCATAGACAATGAAATAGTGCTACTTGACATGGCACTTAATGAAGCAATGGTGCTTGGTGTCATAGAAGATGAAACCGTGGAGCTCGGGGTCATAGACAATGAAATAGTGCTACTTGACATGGCACTTGATGAAGCAATGGTGCTTGGTGTCATAGAAGATGAAAGCGTGGAACTCGGGGTCATAGACAATGAAATAGTGCTACTTGACATGGCACTTGATGAAGCAATGGTGCTTGGTGTCATAGAAGATGAAACCGTGGAGCTCGGGGTCATAGACAATGAAATAGTGCTACTTGACATGGCACTTGATGAAGCAATGGTGCTTGGTGTCATAGAAGATGAAATCGTGGAGCTCGGGGTCATAGACAATGAAATAGTGCTACTTGACATGGCACTTGATGAAGCAATGGTGCTTGGTGTCATAGAAGATGAAACCGTGGAGCTCGGGGTCATAGACAATGAAATAGTGCTACTTGACATGGCACTTGATGAAGCAATGGTGCTTTGTGTCATAGAAGATGAAACCGTGGAGCTCGGGGTCATAGACAATGAAATAGTGCTACTTGACATGTCACTTGATGAAGCAATGGTGCTTGGTGTCATAGAAGATGAAACCGTAAAGCTCGGGGTCATAGACAATAAAATAGTGCTACTTGACATGGCACTTGATGAAGCAATGGTGCTTGGTGTCATAGAAGATGAAACCGTGGAGCTCGGGGTCATAGACAATGAAATAGTGCTACTTGACATGGCACTTGATGAAGCAATGGTGCTTGGTGTCATAGAAGATGAAACCGTGGAGCTCGGGGTCATAGACAATGAAATAGTGCTACTTGACATGGCACTTGATGAAGCAATGGTGCTTGGTGTCATAGAAGATGAAACAGTGGAGCTCGGGGTCATAGACAATGAAATAGTGCTACTTGACATGGCACTTGATGAAGCAATGGTGCTTGGTGTCATAGAAGATGAAAGCGTGGAGCTCGGGGTCATAGACAATGAAATAGTGCTACTTGACATGGCACTTGATGAAGCAATGGTGCTTGGTGTCATAGAAGATGAAACCGTGGAGCTCGGGGTCATAGACAATGAAATAGTGCTACTTGACATGGCACTTGATGAAGCAATGGTGCTTGGTGTCATAGAAGATGAAACCGTGGAGCTCGGGGTCATAGACAATGAAATAGTGCTACTTGACATGGCACTTGATGAAGCAATGGTGCTTGGTGTCAAAGAAGATGAAACAGTGGAGCTCGGGGTCATAGACAATGAAATAGTGCTACTTGACACGGCACTTGATGAAGCTATGGTGCTTGGTGTCATAGAAGATGAAAGCGTGGAACTCGGGGTCATAGACAATGAAATAGTGCTACTTGACATGGCACTTGATGAAGCAATGGTGCTTGGTGTCATAGAAGATGAAACCGTGGAGCTCGGGGTCATAGACAATGAAATAGTGCTACTTGACATGGCACTTGATGAAGCAATGGTGCTTGGTGTCAAAGAAGATGAAACAGTGGAGCTCGGGGTCATAGACAATGAAATAGTGCTACTTGACATGGCACTTGATGAAGCAATGGTGCTTGGTGTCATAGAAGATGAAACCGTGGAGCTCGGGGTCATAGACAATGAAATAGTGCTACTTGACATGGCACTTGATGAAGCAATGGTGCTTGGTGTCATAGAAGATAAAACCGTGGAGCTCGGGGTCATAGACAATGAAATAGTGCTACTTGACATGGCACTTGATGAAGCAATGGTGCTTGGTGTCATAGAAGATGAAAGCGTGGAACTCGGGGTCATAGACAATGAAATAGTGCTACTTGACATGGCACTTGATGAAGCAATGGTGCTTGGTGTCATAGAAGATGAAACCGTGGAGCTCGGGGTCATAGACAATGAAATAGTGCTACTTGACATGGTACTTGATGAAGCAATGGTGCTTGGTGTCATAGAAGATGAAACCGTGGAGCTCGGGGTCATAGACAATGAAATAGTGCTACTTGACATGGTACTTGATGAAGCAATGGTGCTTGGTGTCATAGAAGATGAAACCGTGGAGCTCGGGGTCATAGACAATGAAATAGTGCTACTTGACATGGCACTTGATGAAGCAATGGTGCTTGGTGTCATAGAAGATGAAACCGTGGAGCTCGGGGTCATAGACAATGAAATAGTGCTACTTGACATGGCACTTGATGAAGCAATGGTGCTTGGTGTCATAGAAGATGAAACCGTGAAGCTCGGGGTCATAGACAATGAAATAGTGCTACTTGACATGGCACTTGATGAAGCAATGGTGCTTGATGTCATAGAAGATGAAACCGTGGAGCTCGGGGTCATAGACAATGAAATAGTGCTACTTGACATGGCACTTGATGAAGCAATGGTGCTTGGTGTCATAGAAGATGAAACCGTGGAGCTCGGGGTCATAGACAATGAAAAAGTGGTACTTGACATGGTACTTGATGAAGCAATGGTGCTTGGTGTCATAGAAGATAAAACAGTGGAGCTCGGGGTCATAGACAATGAAATAGTGCTACTTGACATGGCACTTGATGAAGCAATGGTGCTTGGTGTCATAGAAGATGAAACCGTGGAGCTCGGGGTCATAGACAATGAAATAGTGCTACTTGACATGGCACTTGATGAAGCAATGGTGCTTGGTGTCATAGAAGATGAAATAGTTGTGCCAGGTGCTGTCGTCATCGTAGTTGTAGTTGTTTGAGTTAACGTTGTTGAAACTGAAATAAGTTGATACATAAATTTATTACAAGTAAATTTGAATTGTTTTCTAGATCATTTTTATTTTTTTTATTTTTTTATTTTTTGTTTAGGGGCGTGAAATAGAGAGGTAGAGAGATCTTATCTAGTTCGAAATACTCGACATAATTTCCCATGATATTCATCCTCGTAGACCACTAACTGGTCAAACACCTCGTTATACACGGCTGTGTTATAACAATATCAAAGAACATGTTTAATTCATAAACTCCATGTTACACAATTCAAAAGAGTCAGTAAAAAAATGTATGTAATACCCCATTTGAGCTTGGCATTTTTTAAAACTACTAATTAGAGTATTATAAGGGCGTTTTTTCCAGAGCAATATGTTTCATATGAATTTCGTTTTATTTATTTAATCGTCCTATTTTTTTCCCTTCAAAAATTTACTTATTATTTATTCAGTTATCACATTTCAGTCTTTTGTTTTACTTAGGAATTAAATTATTTATTTCATTAGTTATGTATTTATTTATTTAGATAGTTATTTAATTATTAATACATTTATTAATTTTATTTTGTTGGCCATTTTGTCTATAAGTTCTATAAATGTTATGTGTCTTCTGCTTACCTTGCAATAATATCACCATCATAAAAATGAACAGCGCCATCAACGACGGTCTTCTTCTGTTGCTGATTTCCATTGTGGCAGTTATTCTTTTAGACCTTTTGAATGAATAAATGAACGAATGAATGATAGAACGAATCTATGAAGAAGTGAATCAATTATTTATTAATTTATTAATTAATGAGTTAGAATTATGGTATTATTAAGTTACAAATGTCAGCGTGAGAATATTGAAAGTGATTTTGTTTCCCCTTCAAATTAAAGCACGACTACTTTTAACTTTTAAGCAAACATTACTCGTCGAAATCAAAAAGACTTCGAACGTTTCATTTAGGATCGCTGCTTTATTAGCTCCTGTCGTGCTCCCATAGGTTTGTTGATATCAGATTGTTCGGGCGGGGTGCTGCTCTGTTCTGTTTTGAGTCAGGTGAACGAACTTTATTAAGTATTCATTCGGACTCGGAGACGAATTCGACCGACATAAACTAGATTCAATTTGGCATTCGAACCGATCTTGTCCCGATTTTTAAGCTCAAAATCAGCCCTAACACATTCTGAATTCTCCCACTCTCTCGGAACTGTCCACTTCAACCAGGCGCGGATCCAGGATTTCTTAGGGATGGGGGCCCAAATTTGAAATCAATTTGAAATTTAGTGTGCTGTAATATGAAAATCGTGCCGGCCAATCGTGCCGGCTCCCCCCCCCCCCCCCCCCCCTTCTTGGATCCGCCACTGCCTTCAACTAGTCCCCTTCTGGTCCCAGATCAATCTCTAATATAAACAGATCGGGAAGAAATCTTTTGAGCATGTTTGAAAGATCATATCCAGTCAAGTTCTGACACCCGACAATGAGCAGACAACAGGCAAAAAAAACCGCGATATTAAACAGAACAACATACAACTGACAGCAAATCGACCCCTGTCGATAGCACCCAATGGCACAGATTTGTTTTCAGTTTATAGTCGACGGGTTTGGGGTCGGTCTGGCGGTACATGTGAATAAGGTATAAGTCACACTAGCGCTTCGACCGGTTACCGACACCCACTGATTGGGAATTTAGTTGTTAGTAATCCCTTGTAAATGTGATGTTTTTCCTGTTTGATTTTTTTTTGGTATAAATTCTTTAAACATATTCCGAATAAATGGTCATCAAACGCCTAAGCACTAAACGTTAATCCCCCAAAGGTTCTTTCCTTGATAAACCTGGGGGGAGGGGTGTTTCACAAAGATCCTAAGTTTAATTTATCTCTAAGTTGGACTTAAAATTGATGGAAAGCCGTTAGCATCTCTGAAAATATTTTGTACAAGTTCTTTTAAAAGGCATAAAATGTTGATTCAAATCATTCATATTTTCTATTATCATGGGAGATTTTGTGTTCTTGATGTGGAATTTATGAAAGGTCTAAAATACTTCAATTTTTGCTTTTGAATATATTTTATTTCAATGCTACAAATGGCTCTCAATAATGTTTAAGTCCAACTTTGATTTAAGTTCGACTTGGGATCTTGTGAAACACCTCCCCTGGTCTATTGTGCCCAGTGAATCGTGTGTAGGGGTGTGGTGACATTTCGCACGGTTCATAAAGTAGGTTGAGGCCGACTTGCCTTTGTTATAGCCAGGAAAAATAACACCCTTATTAAAGAAAAACATTTCCATGAGAAATTTTTTCTTTTGTCCATTACGAAATATCTTTAGGCGGCGCAAAGCTGAGTGGTCGAGCAACGGTCTCGTAACAGGGAGGTCCCGAGTTCAAAACCAAGTCGATGCGCTATTGCCATTTGGTAAGCATTAATCCTGATTATCAAGTCCTTCGGAGAGGATTTAAAGTATTCAGTACCCTGGTTGATTACAAGAATACACCTGCTTTCTTAGCAGTTGGGTAAAACAATCTAACAAATAAATCGGTCTTTATCTGCATAATGATACACCTTTAAACATGCTTTCTTATCCCATCTTTCGTGTTTGCTAAAATAATATTTTCTAATCAATTCCATAACATTCATACAAATGTGTAAATCAATTAAATAACCATTTCATTTGCCCTTCTCCTGCAAACAAATCATTAGTAGAGGTGTCGTGGACGAGTGGATATGTCACCGGACTGTGGATCACAAGGTCCGCGGTTCAAGTCCTACTGCGGTACTAATGTCCTTTGGCAAGACATTTGCCACTCTCCACCCAGGTGTTAAATGGTACCCGGTAGGATGCAAAAGCTAATGTGCTTGGATTAGCAAGTGTGCGCTTGTAAAAATGATGCACTGGCTGGAATGCTCCCCAGGGAGTGGAAAATGTGCATACATTGTGTCCGGGTAAGCCTGAATCCGATGACCGGGGTAATAATATGATTGCAGGGCCGTCAGGAGGAACAGTATGAATACTGAGTGAGGCTACCCTAGGTAAAAAAGACATATTATTATCATTATTATTAACACATTCATGTAGAAGTGTTTTGGTCTAGAACGTGGTTTCTCAAACTTTTGTGACAGTCTATGAAAACTGTAAGGTCCAAAACAAGGGAATCCAACTAAACAATGTACAATGAGTGCTGGAAAGCCGGGCACGACTCAAAAAGTGTGCTAACTTTTTTGTTTTAGACTTAAACAATATACCCCTACATTTTACAGTAATGACCCTTCATACTGAAGATGATCAGACTTGTTTAGGTTTATCTGATCCAAATAGAACTGTTATTTTTTTTTTTAAACAGGACCGCCTGTGCTTCCAGTCGTTTAAATCGAGTTTCCTGAAAAAGACAAACAAATTTCTTGATTTTTGATGGAATTTTCTCAAAACCTTCAAAATGCGTCTTACGTGGTTTTTTTAACAGGATGAATTGTTATGTGAAGACCAACGGCGTTCGACTTGCCCCACAGTACCAGATCAGGAACTTTAGAGTTTAAATTTTACGAGCTAGCGACAATTTATTCTTTATTAAAGGGATCGTTTAACAATGTTAAATCTGAGGTGCACGGCCCTACGTGTTATCAGTGTCTGTGATATTGTGTGACATTGAAGCCCTAAAAACAATACGCTTCAAAATGATCAAGAAGTGCCTCGAAAAAGTAAAAATCTTTTCCCCAATAGACTGTAGTGTTATGAAAACCGTTTGGCAAATGCAAAATTTGATTTCGATTTTCAATAATAAATATCTTGATAATCAGAAAGGCGATCGGCTTGTAAAAGTCATGGGGCTCCTGACTGAACTAAAGGTTTATAATTATCATTGCAGCATGAGGTAAATCAAGGATTTTGTTAAAAGATCAAAGTTACCGGATCCCTTTAAGAGGAAAGGGGGGATACATTTCTCAGCGGCGGATCCAGGATTTTTCAAAGGAGGGGGGGGGGGGGGGGGTGTTACACCCTCAAATGTAATAACTCCCACAAATGTAACAACGCCCACAAATGTTATAACACTTTACCCACAAATGTAACAACACCCACAAATGTAATAACACTTTACCCACAAATGTAATAATTTCACCCACAAATGTAATAACCACTTTACCCACAAATGTAATAATTTTGAATCACCCACAAATGTAATAATGACTTTACCCACAAATGTAATAAATTTGAAGTGATATTTTGAATCACCCACAAATGTAATAATGACTTTACCCACAAATGTAATAAATTTGAAGGGATATTTTGTCGAATTTAAAACTAAAACCCTGTAATAAAGCATGGGTATAGCGCGCAGTCTTTGCTCCAGACCCGGTTATTTCAAAACTTTTTAAAAATCTTCAAAACTAAGACCCCATCATCTTATTCCTGCGGATGAACATAAATATTGAGCGTAGTCTTTCCTCCAGACCCGGTTTTTCAAAAGTTAAAAAACAAACAAAAAAACAAAACAAAACAAAACAACAAAAACAACTTTTAAACTAAGACCCCTCCATCTTCCAAATTTAGACCCGGTAATAAAGCATGGGATTAGAACGTAGTCTTTACTTCAGACTCGGTTATTTAAAAAAAAAAATCTTCAAACTAAGACCTCACCATCTCATTCCTGTGGAATAACATGGGTATAGAGCGTAGTCTTTCCTCCAGACCCGGTTATTTCAAAGGAAAAAGAAATTTAAACAAATCTTCGAAACTAAGACCCACCATCTTATTCCTCTTTTTTTTCATTTAAAAATAAATTACATTATTACATATGTGGATACAACACGTCACAAATAAATGATTGGTCGGCGGTTACACGAACTGACGAATCAGTCAAAATGGTCCATATATATAACACACAGAGGAGGGACCGATTTGATGGTTCGTTGACCGTCGACGATTTCTTAATCATGTAAATATTCTAACGCCCACAAATATCCTGAAATTCAATGTTCGTAGAAAAAAAAGTAATTGAATAAATGACCTTAAATGTATTTAAATATTGACGCTGATTGTTTTATGCATGTGATTATGAAATATGTTCACGATATGTAACATATATTTATATATATATATGTACGCTATTAGTGACATTAAAACGTTGGATTGCGATGTTATATTTTCATGAGTGCGTGAATGAATTACCTTTCTTCATGTGATGAACGTATCAATTACTTATACTGAAGACTACCAATTGGTACGCGGTACACGGTGTGAATTCATGAGAACGAAATTTATTCAAAGGCAAATACAAACAAAACACATTTATATTACAGTTTTCCTTACTTCTGAAACACTCAAGCAGCTATATAAACAAGAACAAGTCTGAAATGATAATCGGTTAACAAGCCAGGGAAGGGAAAATGATAGAAAGGGGAAAACAAGGATGGTGAAGAGGATATGGAGAAGGAAAAACAAGGAAATACATAAGGAAAGAGAAGAGAATAAGTCAAAGGAAGAACATAGAAATACATAATTGAAGAGCTATAGAGGATCATAGATCTAGACTAAGGAAAAACAGGGGCATAAAGAAGGAAAAAGGATCAGATTAAAACAAAGAAATAGATGACGAAGGGAAAAGGATAGATTGAAGGAGAACAAAGAAATACATGACAAAAGAGAAGAGGATAGATTTAAGGAGAACACAGAAATAAATAATGAAAGAGAAGAGAGGATAGATTTAACCCGAAACAAACGATCGAGTATGTCATATGTGCAGCTCCAGCAATCCAACACTGCTAAGGGTAACGCTAGACTCTGTCTCTAGTCGTTTGCACAGTATATTTGACTGAAGTGGCTAAACAGTTGTGTAAAAAAAATATGCGCTACCGGGTCTTAATTTGGAAGATGGAGGGGTCTTAGTTTAAAAGTTTTTTTTTGTTGTTTTGTTTTGTTTTGTTTTGTTTTTTGTTTGTTTTTTAACTTTTGAAAAACCGGGTCTGGAGGAAAGACTACGCTCAATACTTATGTTCTTCCACAGGAATAAGATGATGGGGTCTTAGTTTTGAAGATTTTTAAAAAGTTTTGAAATAACCGGGTCTGGAAGAAAAACTACGCTCTAAACCCATGCTTTATTACCGGGTCTTAGTTTGGAAGATGGTGGGGTCTTAGTTTTGAAGATTTTTTTTTTTTTTTAAACAACCGGGTCTGGAGCAAAGACTGCGCGCTATACCCATGCTATATTACAGGGTTTTAGTTTTAAATTCGACAAAATATCCCTTCAAATTTATTACATTTGTGGGTAAAGTCATTATTACATTTGTGGGTGATTCAAAATATCACTTCAAATTCATTACATTTGTGGGTAAAGTGGTTATTACATTTGTGGGTGAAATTATTACATTTGTGGGTAAAGTGTTATTACATTTGTGGGTGTTGTTACATTTGTGGGTAAAGTGTTATTACATTTGTGGGCGTTGTTACATTTGTGGGAGTTATTACATTTGAGGGTGTAACAGGGGGTCGAAGTCAACGGGTGCGCGAAGCACACATACTGAGGCTGTTCACACTGCAGTGAGATAGCGCGGTATATCGTAGCACCCCCTTTTTTCTAGCGCGCGCTAGACCGCGCTATCTCTCGTGGACCACCCCCAAGAGGTGCTCCAGTGGCACGCCGTTTTGGCTCGTCGTGGCTCGCTGTTGGGCGGACCGAAACGACGTTGTACCTTCCACACCGCAGAGATAGCGCGGTATAGCGCGCGCTATCTCTGCCGGTGTGAACAGCCTCACGTGACTGCAATCAAGCGGAAACGCTAGCCCTTCTTGGTCGGGTCCAATGGCAGAGAACAAAGCCTGGGCACAAAGACGTTTATACATATCACACTGTATACATACATATGAATTATTTAGTGGGGCTTATTTTGCTTTCTTATGGATCCGTACAACATGGCAGAGCTTAAAGGCCTGGCAGAGCCCCTGCCTGGGGTTTTGGGGCGGAGCCCCAGGTCGCTCTCGAGTTTTTAGAAATTCAGAAACTTTAAGATGACCGTCTTGAGCTATGGAAACTCACACTCTCTCCTAAGGACAATTTTATACAACAGCAGATTGTCTTGGGAACCACTTCTAAAATTACTAATGGGGTCCAGGGGTCCGCCTTGGGGCCCCTTGTGGGTTGCAGGGTCAGTGCCCCCTCCATGGATCTAGGAGTCGGAGCCCCCGGAAGCTCTCGAGTTTTGGCAATTCAGAATATTCTAGATAACCGGCGTGAGTGATAAATACTCTAATCCATCCTTTGAAATTTAAATTGAACTGCCCCTAGTGTGCGCTCTTTTTAAAGAGAACAAAATGCCCTCAGATTTGGCATTCGATCTCATTCAGCAATACACGCCCTTGGCCTTGAGAAAGGACACATAGTTAAATGGCATCAAGCCCACATTATTGTGCTTGAAACGCTGTAGTCAAGAATGTTAGAAAAAACATCTGTACAGTGCGTCCCAGAAAAAACGAAACCGAGAATTATCGATGTTTTATCATAACTTAATCACATTTATAATTGATAAATGACACATATTTGGAAAGCTTAGATCCTCCTCTTTCATTTGATGCAACTCATTATAATGCATATTTCACGCATGAGTGATTAAAATCAATTTGAAGAGAGGAAACCGAAAAGTCGTTTGGCGGGCGGTATCTGAATTTCAAAGAGAAAATCACATTTCTAGAAAGTTGAGTTTCTGCCCTTTCATATGACACCTCAATCAGGAAAAATGAGCAAGGAATGACAAAGTTCTGTTTGTTTAAAGAAGCCCTTACATTTTCATAATTTTAGCAAACAAATTCGTTTTTACTGGCTGCCTGCCGTAGCAAAAAGCAGAATTGACAAAAGACTTAACTCCGTTTCGTTGACTATTAGCCATGCATGAAGTCTTTCGTCTACGGCTGATTGTCAACGAAACGGAGTTAAGTCTTTTGTTAATTTCGATTGTTGATACGGCAGGCAGCCAGTGAAAACGAATTCGTTTAATCAAATTATGGAAATGCAAGCATGGATAAATAAGACATATTTGACTATCATCATCAATAGTGATCTGTCAGTTTATGACAGGTTCAGTGACCCAATCAAAATTATATATCAAGTGACTCTCTAAGTTCCTCGGTCTTGAGCCATCGGTTTGATAATTTTTTAGCCTAAACATTGTGGATTCAGATCATGAGATAACATTTGCAAAGGTAGTGTGCAAATATGAAGCTTCTTGAGTCACTCAACTTGATTTCATTATTAAAGGTAAAGACCAGTTATGGTCATGTGATTGCATTGTGAAAGAAACGTTGTGAAATCGATCAGAAAAGGTTGATCATCTAGCATATAAGTATATTGTTGTGTACTGCAAGGTTCTGGAATCATAAAAATGATGACAAATGTGGCCCAGTCTTGGTAAAGTTACAAGCACTGTACACAGAAAGATGTATATGGGACTACCCGACACGTGCGCGACACGTGCGTTATATCTATCAGGTCCAAATAGGTATGATAATTTACCAAATATATCAATTAGTAGGCAAAATTGTAATCATCATGTATTAGTCAAAACATATTCTTTCACATGATTGGTAATAAGCATGAGAGCTTCCATTTCATTTCTGAGAGGGGAGCGTTTCAAAAACTGGGCTTTACCTTTAAGACAAGCCTCACACAACTACTCTTTCCCACTGTAGTCACCCGAATATTCTTAAGTGTTTTGAATTGATGCAAAATTCATATCATTGCGAAGAAGAAGCCTCATTACTGATCAAATATAACAACTTCCCTCTTCAAAATATGTTTGGGGCCCGCAGTAATCATCTCTCAAAAAGTTACTTTTTGAGATCCAGATTGTCTGCCTTCAGCGGTCCTCCGTAGAGCTTTGAGATTCGTGACGTCACATGCGAGATACAGTTAGCCACAAAATTGCATGTTATGCCTTTCCGTGATATCTATATGATTTTTCAGCAAATTATTCGTGTTCTTCAAGAGAAAATCTTTTCATCCATATATAATTTGTTTATCGTGAATTTACTTCGGGTCACTACGTCAAGGCAATACTTAACGCCATGGAATTCGATGCAACTATTAAAAGTCTGGTCAGGTAATACCTTCTCAACCTACAACGCACAGCCAAGGAAAAATTATAAGACCCATGAAACGTTACTAAAGCTTTAATTTTTGTGATGAGAGGAAAATAAAGTACCATGAAAAGATAACAGGAACGTACATTCGCTGTGGAATGGTATTAATTCAAGAGACTGTAAAGAAAACTGGCATAAACCTTTATGTAATATCAGTAGTTTTGTCCAGGGCTGGTAAGTTAAAGCCTATCTGCACTTGTTTGGTTGGGAGGGATTGGACCTCCCTGCAAGGTCACTGACAGTTGGTTATCTCGTCAAATCAGCTCTCAATTAACATAAGAAAAAGAAGACCATGGGGACCAATGGTCACCGTTTAGGAATTGTTTGCTATATAGAGGGCGCAAGTAGCTATAAGTAGTGCAGCGGGGCTTTAAGTGGAATTGAAACTCAGTGCCAGGAGAGAGAGAGAGGATACAAAATAGATTCCACAAATGAGTATAACGCATTGATAATAATAATAAAATATTTGTTTTCTTTTTATAAAATCTTTATTCAGACACAAAATCACGGATGACATCATACCTAACTATTTACAACAAGCAAATCATTACAAGTTTAATAAGATAAAATTATATATCTATATTTATTTGGAAGCAGATTATAAATTTCCTGCAAATCATTTATTATATTCATCCACTTAGTAGTACTCGCATCCATTTTCTTAGTTTGATTTTTCTTCAACTTCGAGTCTGTATTTTGACATGAACAAGAAATATTTCCCTATTAATTTCGTTGGTATATTTTAATTAAATTTATTTATAACACAAGCTTTATTTGAACTTGTATTTGAATATAACAACTTGATCCATTGTCGAAAGGATTGCCCAAACCAAATGAAGGCAAACATTTGTCAATTCATAATCCATTCCAACGAGTCGAAAGCTTTTCGAAAATCTGTAAAAATTATGGCCCCATCTTTAGCTGTTAAATTGTAATAGTCAATGACGTCTTGAATTAGTCTAGCATTATAAATACCACTTCTACCTTATAAAAAGCCTACCTGATCTTCATTAATAGTATCGGCTAAAATATTCTGTGATCTTTTGATCAAAACCATCGCTAATTATTTGTAGTTTATATTTAAAATATATCACATTTTTAACGCGCCTAATAATTTGTTTTTATATAGGCGCAGTATATATCATCTCCAGTTTTTCTCCACAGTAAAGTAATAACTCCTTTCCTTTATAAATAACTTAATGTTCTTTCACAAAAGCCCCCTTCAAACTATAAAGAACTAGATCATTTACTTCGGACCTTAATTCTGAATAGAATCCCACGCTTAAACCACCCAACCCTATAGCGCTTTATTAGGTTTCATGATTGTTATCGCCTAGTAATCTCTTCAATGTAACGAGCCCTTCGCATATATCCGCTTCAATACTATTCAGGCCTGGTGTTTTTAATTCTGCAGTATATTCATCTATTAGCTCTTCATTTGACCAATAAAGTCTTGAGTAAAACTGCTCAATGAACTTTAAGATTCTGTCCTTGTCGTACTCCAACTTTGCCCCAATCCTTATACTAGAGATAAAACGTTTCCTTTTTCTAAACCTCAACAAAATGGAATTACTTTCACCTTCTTCAAACTGAGCTACCCTTGCTCTAGCTCTAGCTCTATCACATGTATTTGTAATACGCATTTAAATTTTGTTAGACACTATTCAACTCTTCTTCTTGTTCTTCGTTCCATTGCATACTTGATCGTGCAATCTTTCACATTTCTATTCAAATAAAACTTTCGTTTCATTTCGATTCTTTTTTTGTTGCAAACATAATGGTATAATCACGATTTTTTTAATTAATACATATCCCATACATACTGTGAACTGGTTTCTGTCCTATCTTCAAATACCTCCAGTAATCTTCGATGAGCTACAGTCGTATTTTTGATTCAGGATATAAAACAAACATACGCTGCCTTCTTTTCGAGGTACTGGTTAAAAATATGGGATTCAGTGACTCCAATAGTACTATTGGAATCAGCTCTTGCCCATAGTATTAACCAGATCCTCTCAAAACAGTGTATATTTGTATAATATATATATATATATTATATATCGTCCTTGTTTTCACGAAGTGACGGTAGTGAGGAAAATCGTAACGCAAAGTGAATGCAATTTTTTTTCACTACCGTCACTTCGTGAAAACAGCGACGATATATGCATTATTGCCAATTAAAAGTTACAAAATAAAACTTTATTTTACTCATTTACGAAACGAGACGAGATTACCCACACGATAATTATCACAAATATCAAAATATCAAGTTGTTTTTGCTATAGGTTGTAGTACTGTACGTTCATTTATTCATGTATTAATTAATTGGTAATAAAGCATTACACAATCGTTGTTATGCTTCATGAAAGACGCCAATAAGTGGACATTAACTCGATTTATATATTTTATGGATGTTGATTTGAATAATAGCGATGATAATAATGATGATGACGGTGAAGATGATAACAATATTATTAATGATTATGATAATGATAAGAGTTATACAACAAATAATAATAGTAATGACAATAAATATGATATTCGTCATTCTCAATCAATCAATCAATCAATCATCATCGTCATCATCACCCTCGTCATTATCATAATCATTATCATCATCATCATCATCATCATAATCCTCCTTATCATCGTCATCATCATCATCATCCTCATCATCATAATCATTATCATCATCGTCATCATCATCATCATCGTCATCATCATCATCATCCTCATTATCATAATCATTATCACCATCATCATTATCATCGTCATTACCATCATCATCCTCATCATCATCATCATCATCATCATCATAATCCTCCTTATCACCGTCATCATCATCATCATCCTCATCATCATAATCATTATCATCATCGTCATCATCATCATCGTCATCATCATCATCATCCTCATTATCATAATCATTATCACCATCATCATTATCATCGTCATTACCATCATCATCCTCATCATCATCATCATCATTATCATAATCATTATCATCATCATCATCGTCATTACCATCATCATCCTCATTATCATCATCATCATCATCATCCTCATTATCATCATCGTCATCATCACCCTCCGCATTATTATTATTATTATCATAATCATTATCATCATCATCATTATCGTCATTACCATCATCATCCTCATATCATCATCGTCATTACCATCATCATCCTCATTATCATCATCATCATCGTCATTACCATCATCATCCTCATCATCATCATCCTTATTATCATAATTATTATCATCATCATCGTCATCATCCTCATCGTCATCATCATCGTCATCATCATCATCATCATCGTCATCATCATCACCAGCATCATTATCATCATCAGCATCCTCATTATCATAATCATTATCATCATCATCATCATCATCCTCATTATCATCATCATCATCATCGTCATCATCATCACTGTCCGTCATCAAGTACTTACCTTGTTCATTTACAGACGAACAGACGAGGGGAAGCTCGATCATGAAAAGTGTCCAATCTTCACAATCTGTTAGCCGCGCATATCTCTTCGGTATTGATTCCACAACCAGCAAGTAGTTACACAATCCCGTGAAAAATATCCGTCAATATAGTAATGCCTCTCCGTGATAGCGTCCAAGATAAATGCTTTCCTCAAGTTTGCACTCAAACTTATCCTTAACGTGTATACTTATTCTCCTTAAAGTTTACATTTCTCGTCCGCTGTTCTATGCTAGTTTAGACAGTTCTGTTTTTTTAACGGTAGAAAGCCTTTTTCATCTCACTTTTTACAATATCTCTCTATATTTCTCAGAGCATTGACCAAGATTGACTATTAGGAGCGTTACTACGCCCTGGTGCGCATTTAATAGTTTCGCTCTAAACTAATTTGGGTTTTGTAAAGTTAGTTGGAGGAGCCTTTGTCCGGTGTCTGCGCACGTAATGGGTGTGTGCAACTTGACACGGTCATGAAATAATTTGAATAGAAAATCACGCCGGGGTAGACAATGAGCCGTACCTGTGGTTTCTCATGCATGGTGTATTACGTCAAGACCTTGCCACACCCATTGGTAGATGCCAAAGAGAAAGAATTATCTTTCTTCTTCTTTTATTCAGTTTTTAAAATGAAAATGATGATGACGTTGACGATGATGATGTTACTAATTGATAACAGTAATATCGATATTAATAATAATGATAACATTTAATAACGATAATAATATTAATAACGATCATGTATTTTAAGGGAATAAATTCCTGGCAGTCACTCCATCGGTTTAATTACCAGCGGAACAATTACCCCCCTGAAAATCCCACCCGGGACAATTAACCCGCCCCCTTACACCCCTGAAAAATGTACCCCTCTGAAAATTATCCCATTCGAAAATCACTCCTCCCCCCCCCCCCCCCACGCGAGGACAATTACCCCTGAATAATGTTTAAGGTTTATTAAAACCAACTTAGTATCAGGGTAGACTTCCCCTTTAATGAACAGATAGGGGGTAATTGTCCTCGGAGTGGTTGTTCTTGGTTGTCCTTGGGAGAGGGGGTTAATTATCCTAGATGGTATTTTTCAGGGGTGGGGTGTAATTGTCCACGGGGGTTGTCCTATATAAGGGGTAATTGTCTTCGGGGGTGGTTGGGGGTAGTTTTTCGGGGGTGATTGCCCTGCTGGTAATTAGCCTGGCTTGGTGGTTATTGCCTTAGGAGTAATTGTCCTGATAACTACCTACATTACCTCTCTCCTAGGCGGAGTATGGCAAATGTAGATTAATATCTCAACAAAGGATATTAGTGCTGCGATAGAGATTCGAACCCAGTCCAAAGACTTAACCACTGGGCCATAGCACTTCTCTATTTTTACGAGCTGGGTTATACAGAGAGAGAAAAAGAGAGAGAGAGACAGAGAGAGAGAGACAGAGAGAGATAAAGATATAGAGAGAAATAGACAGAAAGACAGAGAGAGAGAGAGAGAGAGAGAGAGAGAGAAAGAGAGAGAGAGGGGGATTAAGGAAGATGAAGAAAGGAAGAGAAAGAGCGACCAGAGAAGTAATACACAAAGTTAAGAACATTATACAGTGCGTCCCAGAAAAAACGAAACCGAGAAGTATCGATGTTTTATCATAACTTAATCACAACCATAATTAATGAATGATACATATTTGGAAAGCTTAGAGTCTCCTCTTTCAGTTGATGCTACTCAGATGATGCATATTTAACGCATGAGTGATTAAAAGCAATTTGAAGGAAGGAAACCAAAAAGACATTTGGCGGGCGGTATCTGAATTTAGCAAACAATGCCTAAGCGTGACCATTGGTACCCCATGGTCCCCTTTTTCTTATGTTAATTAAGAGCTGTTTTGATAAATAACCACCTGTCAGTGACCATGCAGGGAGGTCTAATCCCTCCCAGCCAAATGAGTGTAGATACGCTTTAAAGTTCATTGAGAAGTTTAACTCAAGACTTTATAGGTCAAATGAGTGTAATGAAGAGCTAATAGATCAATATACTGCATAATTAAAAACACCAGGCCTGAATAGTAACGAAGCGGATATATGCGAAGGGCTCGTTACATTGAAGAGATTACTAGGGCGATAACAATCATGAAACCTATTAAAGCGCTAGGGTTGGGTGGGATTCTATATGTAGAACAAAGGTAAATGGTCTAGTTCTTCATAGTTTGAAGCTGGCTTTTGAGAAAAAACATTTAAGTTATTTAAGGAAAGGAGTTATTACTTTATAACAATCCATTACTACAGTCCATTTAATAGGGAAAATGAGTATGGTGAAACCGGTCACTCAAAGATTTTTACTTTTTGGGGGCACTCGTCATGATTATTTTGAAGCGCACTTGTTGTAGTGCTTCAATGTTACACCATACCACATACACTGATAACACGTAGGGCCGTGGATCTCAGATTTAACATTGTTAAACGATGCCTTTGATATTGCGATGGTGACAGATGCAAACATTAATGAAAGGCAAAAATCAAGGATGGGAACGTCAGGAATACGGTTTACGAATCTCGGTCAAATCAACCATGTTAAAGGCAAACATTGTCTAGTCAAAAGAATTGCGTTCGCTTGTAAAGGCAAGGTTGGAACACAAAGGAAAAGGTATAAAGGGAATTGTTAATGAATTTGAACAGTATAAATCTATTCAGATAATGCAATGCATTTAAGGCAGTCGATAGTGCAGCAAAAGGTTGAAATTAATGTGTGGAGGACAATAAAAAGAAACCAAAAAAA
Source organism: Strongylocentrotus droebachiensis (assembly GCA_035222895.1). Classification (NCBI taxonomy): domain Eukaryota; kingdom Metazoa; phylum Echinodermata; class Echinoidea; order Camarodonta; family Strongylocentrotidae; genus Strongylocentrotus; species Strongylocentrotus droebachiensis. Next base: position 52,705 of record JAVYIG010000867.1, on the reverse strand, counting down.
GATGTGGTTTCGAGAATAATGTCTTCTGCGAGACCGATCTACCGCATTAAAAAAAAAAATTATAGTGATATCTATTGTATTCAAAATAAAATTATTATAATGGATGATATTATTAAACTTATGATGTTGAATTTGCCGTTAATAGTAACTTATATGGAAACGCTGATTCGATTGGCTGTTGAGTGATGTTGCCATGATAGTTAATGTTCATTGCAAACTTACCATCAATGGTAAGTTTTTAATGGAATGGGGCCTAGGCACCCAAATATTAGGATTTGGGGGCATGCTGTTGCCTGAATTTGAGGTGATGGTTGCTCGAAAAATTGAAATGTATAAATCCTTGGGGGAGCCAGCCCCAGATCCCTACACTCCCTTCCCGCAACCCACGTCTATGACTGCAAGACAGAGCAGAATTAATGGGGTGTTTTGATAGACATAATTGGCTTTTTCTTCATTTTTAATGGGGCGCAAATTTAGCAAAAACTCTCTTGACGAATTTAGTCAGGTCTGTCCCAAAGTGTCATGTTTGTTTTTTTCTTGTACCATTGGTAGATTGTAGCATTTGGAACATAGCAGTATATTGGTATAAAGTGTTAACACAATCATTGATTTGATATGAAATACCGTTGGTCGTCTTCTTAACATTTGAATTAAATTCAAATAATTAAATTACCTGTTTTGTTTGTTTTACTTTTTTTTTAAATGTTTGCTATAATTATTGAAACATATCTATATAGGATAAAACTTGCTCAGCAAAGCTGTCCAAATTGCCAATCTGAGATTCGTAAGAATTCAGTTATTTCGTATTTCAAACTTTCATCATTCAGTTTCTCTGATTTTTCTGCTTTGATACAAATGAATTTATTTTAACCGTTAGATTGTCCTTTAAAGGCATCGTTTAGCAATGTTAAATCTGAGATGCATGGCCCGATACGTGTCATCAGTGTCTGTGATATAGTGTAATATTGAAGCCCTAAAAAAATTGCGCTTTAAAATGATCAAGTGCCTCAAAAAAGTAAAAATATTTGAGTGACTCATTTTCTTCAATAGACTGTAGTCTTATAAAAACCGTTAGGAAAACGAAATTTCGATTTCCAATCATAAATATCTTGATAATAAGGCAAACGATCGGCTTGTAAAAGTCATGGGATTCCTGACTGACCTAAAGGTTTATAATTATCATTGCAGCATGAGCTAAATCTAGGATTTTGTTTCAGAATCTGAGGCAATGTTTCCGAGTTACTTGAACACACCTCTCGGGTATTTGAAGCCCGAGAAAAACTTAACTAAAAATTGTATCTGTAGCAAAACGACGAGTTAATGAAAGTATGTGCAAAATTTCAGATCGAAGGACTGTGTGGGTTTTTTTCCTTTGCAGGTGAATATCAATGCCCTCAAGTTGTATACAACACATGGTTTTGATAAAACCCAGCTGTAAAGTCAAATTAAAAAAGAATCTAATAGCGAATATTGTGCAATCATACTGTTAGCCTAGTTTTCAACTACGATTTGTTTGTGCAACGTTTTGGCGCTTTAACAATTATTTAGGTTTCCTTCTAGACCCCCAACAATGCCCTTTAACACATCTACGGATTATTTTCATTCTTTCTCTGACTCGCACAAAGAGCGCAAGAGAATTGACCAGGGTAAATAAGTCACGCCCTCTTATCATAACATGACGTCCAACCCCTCAATTGTTCGTTTGTTTTGATTTTATTATTGTTATTTCATTATGTTATTATAATATGTTTCTCTTGAGGGGGGGGGGGGGGGGCAACCGATGTCAGATTTTGTTCTTCTTCTCCGATTGGGATTTGTAAGCACATCTCGTCGTCTTTTAATAGCCAGTCTCAATAAGAGTTTAAAGCCAGTGTGAGTGCAGCATTCATTTCTCACAGTCAAAAGACATGATTAAACAGCCTTTAAGTTAGTAACAGAAGAATAACAACACGAAGAGAAAAGGGAGAAGGAGAAGGAGAAGAAGAAGAAAAAAAAAAGAGGAAGAAGAAGAAGAAAAATAAAGAGTAGAAGGCAAGGAAGAAGATATAGAGAAAGAAATAAGGAGAGGGGTAAAGCGAAAGATATTTTTTTTAGGAAGAAGGAAAAGAAGACGGAGAGAAAAAAAGAAGAAGATGATTACAAAGGACAAAAAAAAAGAACAAAATCAATTTTAACATTATCAAATATTACGAATGAATTTACATTGGAAATTAATTATTCACATGTCGATCTTAGTGACGCTTTTTTACACAACAAGTGAATCTCTCTAGGAAAAAATCTGTTATCTTCTTCTATAAATCCAATAAATATAAGTAACTGCATTTGTTTGTTCTTCATTATTATTTTCTTCTCCTTCTTTTTTTCTCTCCTCCCTCTCCATTTTCTCTTCGTGTTCTTATTCTTCTGTTACTAACTTTAAGGCTGTTTAATCATGTCTTTTGACTGTGAGAAATGAATGCTACAATCACATTGGCTTTAAACTCGTATTGAAACCGGCAATTAAAAACATGAGGACCTCATGATTATAACAGTACAAACTATGATAATAGAAATGAATGCATTAAAGGGAATGAAAGGGGTATTCTTCATGTAACGTTGTACATGCAGGGGCGTCGCTAGACCTTTTTCAGTGGGGGGGGTATAGAGGCCAACGATTACCGACAAAACTAGCCACCAATTACCGACAAAATTAAATGTCCAATATATACAAATTTAACCCTATAAACCCGGGGCCAAAGGCTAAATTATTTTTCCTATGGACTATCTATAGTACTTGCGTATGCGCAAATGGTCATTTTCCTCGACGACATAAATATATGAATTATTTCGTCAACTTAGTCAGCATCATAGCTATATTTTAATGCAGGCGCGGAGCTAGGATCTCATTTTAGGGAGGGGCGGTAGTAAGCAGGCGAATCACTCAAAGAGCGCGCGAATCGCGCTGATTAGGGGGGTGTGGGTAATATAGGCCTACCGCGCGAAGCGCGGAAGCTTAAACGTTACCTTAAAATATTAGGAAAAGAAGACGATTTATTGTACCGTTCTCGACTGTTAATCCTTGTCTGAATGAAGTCCTCCCGCGCGAAGCGCGAAAGCTTTGACAATTCATTAAATTATTATAAAAAGAAGACGATTTGCTGTACCGTTCTCGACTGTAAATCCTTGTCTGAATTCAGTTTCTCCCCCTCCCGCACAGCGCGGAAGCTTTGACGTTTCATTAAATTATGAAAAAAAAAGTAGACGATTCGGTGAACTGTTTTCGACTCTTAATCCTTATTTGAATTCAGTTCTCCCCCTCCCGCGCAAAGCGCGGAAGTTTTGGCGTTTCATTAAATTATTAGAGAAAGTAGACGATTCGTTGAACCGTGCTCGACTCTTAATTCTTTGACATTTCATTAAATTATGAAAAAAAAGCAGACGATTCGGTGAACTGTTTTCGACTCTTAATCCTTATTTGAATTCAGTTCTCCCCCTCCCGCGCAAAGCGCGGAAGTTTTGGCGTTTCATTAAATTATTAGAGAAAGTAGACGATTCGTTGATCCGTGCTCGACTCTTAATCCTTGTTTGAATGAAGCTTCCCCCTCCCGCGCGAAGCGCGGAAGTTTTGGCGTTTCATTAAATTATTAGAGAAAGTAGACGATTCGTTGAACCGTGCTTGACTCTTAATCCTTTGACGTTTCATTAAATTATGAGAGAAAAGCAGACGATTCGGTGTACTGTTTTCGACTCCTAATCCTTGTCTGAATTCAGTTCTCCCCCTCCCGCGCGGAGCGGAAGTTTTGGCGTTTCATTAAATTATTAGAGAAAGTAGACGATTCGTTGAACCGTGCTCGACTCTTAATCCTTGTCTGAATGAAGCTTCCCCCTCCCGCGCAAAGCGCGGAAGTTTTGACGTTTCATTAAATTATGAAAAAAAAAGTAGACGATTCGGTGTAGTGTTCTAGACTCTTAATCCTTATCTGAATTCAGTTCTCCTCCTCCCGCGCAAAGCGCGGAATCTTTAGCGTTTCATCACAATATAGAGAAAGGAAAACGATTCGTCGTACCGTTGTTGACTCTTAATCCTTTGACTTTTCATTAAATTATGAGAAAAAAGCAGACGATTCGGTGCACTGTTTTCGACTCTTAATCCTTATCTGAATTCAGTTCTCCCCCTCCCGCGCGAAGCGCGGAAGTTTTGGCGTTTCATTAAATTATTAGAGAAAGTAGACGATTCGTTGAACCGTGCTCGACTCTTAATTCTTTGACATTTCATTAAATTATGAAAAAAAAGCAGACGATTCGGTGAACTGTTTTCGACTCTTAATCCTTATTTGAATTCAGTTCTCCCCCTCCCGCGCAAAGCGCGGAAGTTTTGGCGTTTCATTAAATTATTAGAGAAAGTAGACGATTCGTTGAACCGTGCTCGACTCTTAATCCTTGTTTGAATGAAGCTTCCCCCTCCCGCGCGAAGCGCGGAAGTTTTGACGTTTCATTAAATTATTAGAGAAAGTAGACGATTCGTTGAACCGTGCTTGACTCTTAATCCTTTGACGTTTCATTAAATTATGAGAGAAAAGCAGACGATTCGGTGTACTGTTTTCGACTCCTAATCCTTGTCTGAATTCAGTTCTCCCCCTCCCGCGCGGAGCGGAAGTTTTGGCGTTTCATTAAATTATTAGAGAAAGTAGACGATTCGTTGAACCGTGCTCGACTCTTAATCCTTGTCTGAATGAAGCTTCCCCCTCCCGCGCAAAGCGCGGAAGTTTTGACGTTTCCTTAAATTATTAGAGAAATAAGACGATTCGCTGTACCGTTCTCCACTCGTCTAAATGAAGTTTTCCCCTTCTGCGCGAAGCGCGTAATTTTTGGCGTTTCATCATAATATAGAGAAAGAAAGACGATTTGTCGTATACCGTTTTCGACTCTTAATAAGCCATAATTGTCTGAATTCAGTTTCCCCCTCTCGCGCGAAGCGCGGAAGCTTTGACGTTTCCGCGCGAATCGCGCTGATTAGGGGGGTGTGGGTAATATAGGCCTACCGCGCGAAGCGCGGAAGCTTAAACGTTACCTTAAATTATTAGGAAAAGAAGACGATTTATTGTACCGTTCTCGACTGTTAATCCTTGTCTGAATGAAGTCCTCCCGCGCGAAGCGCGAAAGCTTTGACAATTCATTAAATTATTATAAAAAGAAGACGATTTGCTGTACCGTTCTCGACTGTAAATCCTTGTCTGAATTCAGTTTCTCCCCCTCCCGCACAGCGCGGAAGCTTTGACGTTTCATTAAATTATGAGAAAAAAAGTAGACGATTCGGTGTACTGTTCTAGACTCTTAATCCTTATCTGAATTCAGTTCTCCTCCTCCCGCGCAAAGCGCGGAATCTTTAGCGTTTGATCACAATATAGAGAAAGGAAAACGATTCGTCGTACCGTTGTTGACTCTTAATCCTTTGACATTTCATTAAATTATGAGAAAAAAGCAGACGATTCGGTGTACTGTTTTCGACTCTTAATCCTTAACTGAATTCAGTTCTCCTCCTCCCGCGCAAAGCGCGGAATCTTTAGCGTTTCATCACAATATAGAGAAAGGAAAACGATTCGTCGTACCGTTGTTGACTCTTAATCCTTTGACATTTCATTAAATTATGAGAAAAAAGCAGACGATTCGGTGTACTGTTTTCGACTCTTAATCCTTATTTGAATTCAGTTCTCCCCCTCCCGCGCGAAGCGCGGAAGTTTTGGCGTTTCATTAAATTATTAGAGAAAGTAGACGATTCGTTGAACCGTGCTCGACTCTTAATTCTTTGACATTTCATTAAATTAGTATGAAAAAAAAGCAGACGATTCGGTGTACTGTTTTCGACTCTTAATCCTTATTTGAATTCAGTTCTCCCCCTCCCGCGCAAAGCGCGGAAGCTTTGACGATTCCGCGCGAATCGCGCTGATTAGGGGGGTGTGGGTAATATAGGCCTACCGCGCGAAGTGCGGAAGCTTAAACGTTACCTTAAATTATTAGGAAAAGAAGACGATTTATTGTACCGTTCTCGACTGTTAATCCTTGTCTGAATGAAGTCCTCCCGCGCAAAGCGCGAAAGCTTTGACAATTCATTAAATTATTATAAAAAGAAGACGATTTGCTGTACCGTTCTCGACTGTAAATCCTTGTCTGAATTCAGTTTCTCCCCCTCCCGCACAGCGCGGAAGCTTTGACGTTTCATTAAATTATGAGAAAAAAAAGTAGACGATTCGGTGTACTGTTCTAGACTCTTAATCCTTATCTGAATTCAGTTCTCCTCCTCCCGCGCAAAGCGCGGAATCTTTAGCGTTTCATCACAATATAGAGAAAGGAAAACGATTCGTCGTACCGTTGTTGACTCTTAATCCTTTGACATTTCATTAAATTATGAGAAAAAAGCAGACGATTCGGTGTACTGTTTTCGACTCTTAATCCTTATCTGAATTCAGTTCTCCTCCTCCCGCGCAAAGCGCGGAATCTTTAGCGTTTCATCACAATATAGAGAAAGGAAAACGATTCGTCGTACCGTTGTTGACTCTTAATCCTTTGACATTTCATTAAATTATGAGAAAAAAGCAGACGATTCGGTGTACTGTTTTCGACTCTTAATCCTTATCTGAATTCAGTTCTCCCCCTCCCGCGCGAAGCGCGGAAGTTTTGGCGTTTCATTAAATTATTAGAGAAAGTAGACGATTCGTTGAACCGTGCTCGACTCTTAATTCTTTGATATTTCATTAAATTAGTATGAAAAAAAAGCAGACGATTCGGTGTACTGTTTTCGACTCTTAATCCTTATTTGAATTCAGTTCTCCCCCTCCCGCGCAAAGCGCGGAAGCTTTGACGATTCCGCGCGAATCGCGCTGATTAGGGGGGTGTGGGTAATATAGGCCTACCGCGCGAAGTGCGGAAGCTTAAACGTTACCTTAAATTATTAGGAAAAGAAGACGATTTATTGTACCGTTCTCGACTGTTAATCCTTGTCTGAATGAAGTCCTCCCGCGCGAAGCGCGAAAGCTTTGACAATTCATTAAATTATTATAAAAAGAAGACGATTTGCTGTACCGTTCTCGACTGTAAATCCTTGTCTGAATTCAGTTTCTCCCCCTCCCGCACAGCGCGGAAGCTTTGACGTTTCATTAAATTATGAGAAAAAAAAGTAGACGATTCGGTGTACTGTTCTAGACTCTTAATCCTTATCTGAATTCAGTTCTCCTCCTCCCGCGCAAAGCGCGGAATCTTTAGCGTTTCATCACAATATAGAGAAAGGAAAACGATTCGTCGTACCGTTGTTGACTCTTAATCCTTTGACATTTCATTAAATTATGAGAAAAAAGCAGACGATTCGGTGTACTGTTTTCGACTCTTAATCCTTATTTGAATTCAGTTCTCCCCCTCCCGCGCAAAGCGCGGAAGTTTTGGCGTTTCATTAAATTATTAGAGAAAGTAGACGATTCGTTGAACCGTGCTCGACTCTTAATCCTTGTTTGAATGAAGCTTCCCCCTCCCGCGCGAAGCGCGGAAGTTTTGGCGTTTCATTAAATTATTAGAGAAAGTAGACAATTCGTTGAACCGTGCTCGACTCTTAATCCTTTGACGTTTCATTAAATTATGAGAGAAAAGCAGACGATTCGGTGTACTGTTTTCGACTCCTAATCCTTGTCTGAATTCAGTTCTCCCCCTCCCGCGCGAAGCGCGGAAGTTTTGGCGTTTCATTAACGATTCGTTGAACCGTGCTCGACTCTTAATCCTTGTCTGAATGAAGCTTCCCCCTCCCGCGCAAAGCGCGGAAGTTTTGACGTTTCCTTAAATTATTAGAGAAATAAGACGATTCGCTGTACCGTTCTCCACTCGTCTAAATGAAGTTTTCCCCTTCTGCGCGAAGCGCGTAATTTTTGGCGTTTCATCATAATATAGAGAAAGAAAGACGATTTGTCGTATACCGTTTTCGACTCTTAATCACAGAATTATAATTATGTGCTCTTAATAAGCCATAATTGTCTGAATTCAGTTTCTCCCTCTCGCGCGAAGCGCGGAAGCTTTGACGTTTCCTTAATTAGAGAAAGAACACGATTCGTTGTACCGTTTTCGACTCTTAAAGGTAGGCGTTACTACTGCAGCTAGAAGGGATTAGACCACACAGCGAGCCATCGAGGTCACTGTGACAGGTGGCTATCTCATTAACTCAGCTCTCATTTAACATAAGAAAAAGAGGATCATGGGGGATCAACAGGCACCGATTTGGGAAGTTTTCTATATAGAGGGAGCAAGTAGCTACAAGTAGGACAGTGTGCCTTTAAAGGGAGGCTTTACTACTGCAGCTAGAAGGGATTAGACCACCCAGAGAGCCATCGAGGTCATTGTGACAGGTGGCTATCTCATTAACTCAGCTCTCATTTAACATAAGAAAAAGAGGATCATGGGGGACCAACAGGCACCGATTTGGGAAGTTTTCTATATAGAGGGAGCAAGTAGCTACAAGTAGGACAGTGTGCCTTTAATAAGCCCTATTTGGCTGAATTCAGTTCCCCCCTCTCGCGCGAAGCCCGGAAACTTTGACGTTTCCTTAAATTATTAGAGAAAGAAGACGATTCGTTGTACCGTTCTCGACTCGTCTAAATTAAGTTTCCCCTTCCGCGCGAAGCGCGGAATCTTTAGTGTTTCATCACAATATAGAGAAAGGAAAACGATTCGTCGTACCGTTGTTGACTCTTAAACCTTGTTTGAATTTAGTTTCCCCGAAAATGTTAAACCTCTGATTTCTTTAGCTGATATTATAGGAAAGTGAAACTTCGAGAAAATACAAGTATTGTAGTTGTAGTCACTCTCGAAGTCGTCACAGCGGATAAAAAGTCACAGTTCGTAGGGAAAAAAACTTATATACATCTCACCGACTTCAAACTTCTGCATTGATATAGTACACGAGGATCGAGCAAGAATACCGACACAGCTGGCCCGACACAGCAACATATTTGACCGTGTCTTTCTTGCTCCTTAGACGAAACGACTCCACCCAACAACCCCCTTCTCTCTTTTACTCCCACTCCTCTTCTCTCAGGCTCTTACCTCCCCTCTCTCTCCTCTCTTTCATCTTTCATCCCCCGTTTCTTTTGTTTCCCTTTTACTCTTTTTTCTTCTTTTTTTTTCCTTTTCTTTCTTTTCCTTTCTTTCCTCTCCTCCCTCTTTTTCTTTTCTCTCTCTCTTTCTTTTCCTTTCTTTCTTTTCTTTTCCTTTTCTTTTTTCCTTTCTTTCCCTTTCCTTCTCTTTTTTCCCCTCCCCCTTTTCTCTTTTTTCCCCGACGGCAGCGCAATTTTACCGACAAAATCCTGACAGATGGGGGGGGGGGGGGGGGTCGCACCCCCACCCCCCCCCCCCCTTTGGCGACGCCCCTGTGTACATGCATTATAAACCTTTAACAAATACATACAGGCCTTACAGTCACGTGACCTTCATGATGTCATTACAATTGGGTGTGTGCTATCTGTGTTGTTGTTGTTGTTGTTGTTGAGTTTATCGGCGCTATCCATCGATTCCGATGATTTCCGCCAGGCTGTGTGTGAAAGGGCGTCTTGCTCTCACTTCTGCTGCTCTACGTTTCTGTGGTTCCGATACTTGCCCGGTGTGTGAGATAAAGACTTACCTTGACTTTTGTTACTAGCGCAGTGCAAGGTTATGGAGGATTAATCTCTGTGCTCGTTACTGTTAGTTATTTAATATTAGAACTGGTTTGGACTAATATCATGAAGTTTGGGTGTCAATTTATCGAGTTAATGATAAATAATGTGTCTTATATTGTTAAAGTATGCGCATTTAATAATCGGCTGCCATATTTTATTTTATTCAGCCTTCGTATGTCCATCATCCCCTCTCACTCACTCTGAAAAGCACAATGATGATAACGACACAAACATGCTACAATACACTTCTTCTTTTTGTTTCTCCTTATAATTATTTATATCTTCCATGCAGTACCTTTTATAAAGGCTAAAGGCTGTGTTTTCGCCCCCTTCATTTTCCGGAATATTTGCAGATCAATAGAACGGGTATTGATTCATTGAACATGAAGTTTAAGTCAAATAATCTTATTTATCTTCGCCTGAATAAGTGCACATATTGAGATGAAGCAATTCCTCTCTTCGCGTCAATGGTACAGCATATAGTAAACATATTTATTTGAACGTCACCATGTTCAATGAACCAATGCTCGTTTTATTGATCCTCGTTTTATTGGCCCCGTGCACAGGAGAGTCACCACCCTTGCACGTTAAGAACCCACTGCAGGGGGAGACCTAGCCTCTTGTCGATGCCCTCGCGCTGTTGGAGTCTCTAAATTCTGACGAGCGAAGCGAGTCAGAGAAACCGAGGCGCTTGCGCGGAGGGCCTCTTGACAAGTGATCAGAATTTCTTATGTTTTACTTTGTTTGGCGAATATTCCGACCCAGCAGAGTTCGGTGAAAGTCATCCAATCAGAGAGAGCTAATATGACGTAATATATACCGCTCTGTGCGAATTCCCTCCGTGAGAGCGAGACTGGCCGCCTAGTTGTAGTCTGCAAGCACAAACCCTGGTCAGTCGTAAAAGAGAGTGTGCACTATAAGACTACCATATGCCGAGTACTATAGCTGCTCCTGACCTATATTGGTACAACCAGTAGGTACCAGTAGATAGCTGGGCTAGGCTTCTCTCAAGGCACAATGATTTTTTGATAAAGTGTCAAATTAGGGTCTGTGCTTGCAGACTAGCCTAGTTGGGCAATCCCGAACACACACGTACACACACACAATCGCTGCGGTCTAGACATGCATAATTCAGTAGGAAATCGGGTCTCATGAATATATAATTCAGATCACTTGTCAAGAGGCCCTCCGCGCAAGCGCCTCGGTTTCTCTGACTCGCTTCGCTCGTCAGAATTTAGAGACTCCAACAGCGCGAGGGCATCGACAAGAGGCTAGGGGAGACCCCGGTGTAGTGGTCCACCTGCACACCCCATTCAGGCCGAGTCTAACTAGATAGTTTATTCCTCAGCACTATACATCCTGACTTATGGATCCTGCTGAGTATCGTCGTAGAAGTAGAAGTAAATATTTGATTTAAGTAAATATCCAGGATTGTTGTATTATAGATTATGGACCTTGTATGTGGGCATCCGGGGTGGGCATACATGACGTAATAATAATAATAATAATTCGAGATTTGTATAGCGCACATATCTGCCTATAATGGCACTCAAGGCGCACAAAAAAGATTCACTATTAACATTTCAAATACAAACAATAAACAAATCAAAGTTAACAAACTAATAATAAATCAACAAATCAAAAAACAGACATACTGTAAATAGACCATTCTAGAATAAATGCGCGGAAGACCAGGCGGATAAATGAAGCCTGCGTTGTGTGTCAACGTGCCCCTCCCATTGATTCATATACGCAGGCTATGTTAAGTGGAAAACACTCCGTCCCTCGGATAGGACGTTAAATGGAGGCCCCGTGTAGAGAAGAGTCACCACCTTTGCACGTGAAGAACCCACGGCACTATTCGTATAAGAGTAGGGGGAAACCCCGGTGTATTGGTCCACCTGCACACCCCATTCAGGCGGTGCCAGGTAAAAATGTCAGAGGAAAAAATGCCAGAGGTAAAAATGTCAGAGGTAAAAATGTTAGAGGTAAAAATGCCAGAGGTAAAAATGTCAGAGGAAAAATGTCAGAGGTAAAAATGCCAGAGGTAAAAATCAGGGGCGGATCTAGCTTTTTGCTAAGGGGGGGGGGGGTTGACCAAAATAATGACGATGCGGAGCATCGTCCACGAGCCGCGAAGCGGCGAGCCGATTTTTTTTTGGGTGTTTATTTGAACCCCGTAAGTGATGTTTCCTGGCATCTATTAACACAATGGAGACCATAAAAAGCAGTGCATGATAACGTCTTTTTAAATCAAGTAACAGTTAAATACACAGTTATATCCGGAGTTATCATGTGTTTGGTTAAGTTACCAGATGAGTTGAATATCTTCTCACAATATTTGCACTTGAAAGGGTTTCTCTCCAGCGTGCGTTCTTTTTTCTTTCTTTTTTCTTTTTTTTTTCTTTTTTTTTTCCTTTTTTTTTTTTTTTTTTTTGGGGGGGGGGGGGTTAAACCCCCTAAACCCCCCCCGTAGATCCGCGCCTGGAAATGCCAGAGGTACAATGGTGTTTTCAATTCTGGTTTTCACTATCTCATTGGTTATGTGATCTCTATACGAGATACCGAGGAGTTTGCAGAAACATCTCATCTCCAGAGCCTGTATCCTTCTTCCAATGTCTGCTGTTATGGTCCACGTTTCACATGCATCCAAAAATATGGATATGACCAGAGAGCGCATCAGTCTGATCTTGGAGCTGATGGTGATGTTTTTGTCGGTCCAGATGACTTTTAGTTTGGTCACTGCAGCTTTGGTCTGGGCTATCCTGGAGAGTACTTCAAGCTTGGATCCCTCATCCGATAATATAGCAACCAGATATTTAAAGCTACATACTGTCTCCAGTTTCTTGTTATATATGGTAATGTCGGTGATGATGCCATTGGTGTTATTTGTCATCAACCGGGTCTTTTCTGCACTGATCTGCATGCCATATGACGTGGAGGTCTTTTCAAGGTGATTTACCAAGTTGACTAGCTCTTGCTCTTGTCCAGCTAGGCCGTCAATGTCGTCAGCAAAACGCAAGTTTGTAATTATCCTGCCTCAGATGATGACTTTTCCTTCATGGTCTTTTAGTGCGTCATCCATTATTCTCTCTAAAAAGATGTTGAAGAGAGTGGGGGAGAGTAAACATCCTTGGCGTACTCCGATTGTGGTTCGGAACCATTCTCCTTTGTTGTTGTCAATGAAGAATGCGCTGATCGTAGAGGCATTCTATGGTTTGATTCACTTTCTGACCTTAATAATTGAAAAGCGTTTAGCTCAATTCAATTCAATTTAAATTTACATGATACAAGCTTGAGTATTTCAATTTTCTGAAATGCAATTTGATATCGAATTATCATTTTATGAATAAGTCGTTAAATTTTGACGTTTGTTTTGCTTTCTCAAAAGTAGCTAAAAAGTAATTATATGATTATGTAAACACTCCCATTTCGGACCATCTTAACCTGTTTTGCACGAAATAATATCATTGTTATTATGCAAGTGTGGAAGAACATCAAATACAAAATGTTCCCTGAAAAAGCATGGCTCGATCTTCAAATGCTTTCATATTCTGAATATGGCATGTAACAAAATAAAAATCAGGACGGATTTTTATGCTACATGTTCGTGTAGCCCCGTATACATCTACCTGTGTACAGTGCTTGGAACTTTACCAAGACTGGGCCAACTTCATTATCATTTTGATGATTCCTGAACCTTGCAGTACACATCAATTACTTATAAACTAGATGATCAACCTTTTCTGATCGACTCCACAACGTTTCTTTCACAATGCAATCGCATGACCAGAACTTAACCTTATCTTTAAATCCATCGACCCGTTGATTTCTTTCATAAAGATAATCATTGTATATAGAATATAGATCGAGATCTATAAACATGGATTTGTTTAATAATACGCTTGATCATTCGGATGATCTCACATGCATTGCATTAATCATCACAATACTATCGGATACACTCTGATAAACTATATTAATCATGTTGTGGGTTGGATGCTGTTATTAAAAAATGAGTTCATTACATGGTCTAAAAACTGTGTGAAAATATTTCCAACTAGTGTAGGAATGATTTAGCATAGAGGAAGAGAGAATTTGAACATTTTGATGACAATAGACTATTGTGGTACTAAAGTTAATGTAGTGTCACATGGCAATTTAAATACATGTCAGGTACATGTAATTCATCAATACCAGGTTTAATAATTTAAAAGAAAACTGAATTTGAACCTGGACTATGTACTTTCTCTCTCTCTCTCTCTCTCTCTCACACTCACACCCACACTCTCTTTTTCGCTCTCTCTCTTTCTCTTGCTCTCTCTCTCTATCTTTCTCTTACTCTCTTGTCCTTGCCTTCCTTTTCTTTCTCTTTTTCTATCTTGCCGCGAAGAATGTAATATGCATTTGTATACCTCGACAATTGAGATAGTAATCAGTAATATCGATGAAAAATTAATGATTTTTCTTCTCCTTCTCCTCCTACTTCTTATTCTCTTTCTTCTTCTTCTTCTTCATGGTAATCTCATAATTATCACTAATACTTCTACCACTATCATTATTATTATTAATATTAGTACTATCGTTATTATTATTATTATTATTACCACTTTTATCATTATCATTACTGCTACTAATATTATTTTTGTTAAAGCATACAGTGGAGATCACGACTCCTTTTAACCAATTGCAGGAGATGGGAATGTTTCCGAATCATGTTGGATAATTTTTGTTAGTTGTAAGGCATTCTTCTACAATAATCAAGAAACAAGGCTTCTTTTGAAGAACGAAATAAAGAGCTTATTGAAACTTTGGACACTAAGATTGCCACACTGTGAACAATTTGGGCAATATTATTTCAACACTTTGCCCAACGTTGTGCCAATAGTCAACCCAACCATCTTTTGGGCAATATTTTGCCCAGAGGTATTGGTAAACGTAAGTACCCTACTTCACACGTGCATAATTGTTTCGTATTTTGACCAAAATTTGGGCAAAGATATGACCCTTCAACTGCCCGACTACGGTAGCCCACTTGTTGGGAAAATCTTGACCAACTGTTGGGCAAAATTCGAAACAATTTGCCTAATAGATGGTTGGGTTGACTAATGGCAAAGTGTTGGAAAATATTGCCCAACCTTTTCACAGTGCATAGACTAAATTTACTTCAACGTTGAATGACATAAAAATAAAGGTTGAGTTCTGGGAAGAGGTGAAAACTGATTTGTTAGCGTTTTCATTGTTATTATGCAAGTGTGGAAGAACATCAAATACAAAATGTTCCCTGAAAAGCATGGCTCGATCTTCAAATGCTTTCATATTCTGAATATGGCATGTAACAAAATAAAAATCAGGACGGATTTTTATGCTACATGTTCGTGTAGCCCCGTATACATCTACCTGTGTACAGTGCTTGGAACTTTACCAGGACTGGGCCAACTTCATTATCATTTTGATGATTCCTGAACCTTGCAGTACACATCAATTACTTATAAACTAGATGATCAACCTTTTCTGATCGACTCCACAACGTTTCTTTCACAATGCAATCGCATGACCAGAACTTAACCTTATCTTTAAATCCATCGACCTGTTGATTTCTTTCATAAAGATAATCATTGTATATAGATCGAGATCTATAAACATGGATTTGTTTAATAATACGCTTGATCATTCGGATGATCTCACATGCATTGCATTAATCATCACAATACTATCGGATACACTCTGATAAACTATATTAATCATGTTGTGGGTTGGATGCTGTTATTAAAAAATGAGTTCATTACATGGTCTAAAAACTGTGTGAAAATATTTCCAACTAGTGTAGGAATGATTTAGCATAGAGGAAGAGAGAATTTGAACATTTTGATGACAATAGACTATTGTGGTACTAAAGTTAATGTAGTGTCACATGGCAATTTAAATACATGTCAGGTACATGTAATTCATCAATACCAGGTTTAATAATTTAAAAGAAAACTGAATATGAACCCCGGACTATGTACTTTCTCTCTCTCTCTCTCTCTCTCTCTCTCTCTCGCTCTCTTTCTCTTGTTCTTGCCTTCTTTTTCTTTCTTTTTTCCATCTTGCCCTTTAAGAATGATCGACTCCACACCGTTTCTTTCACAATAATCGCATGACCAGAACTCAACCTTATCTTTAAGTCCCTCGACCTGTTGATTTCCTTCATAAAGATAATCAATGTAGATCGAAATCTATAAACGTGGGTTTGTTTAATTTGCTCTGATCATTCGCATGATATTCCATGCATTGCATTCAATATAAAAATAATATTGGATATACTCTGATAAACTATCGTGTAGTCATTTGGGTGCTGTTATTAAAAAATGAGTAGAGTAATGGTCATGCGATTATATGTTTAAAAAAACTGTGTGAAAATATTCCCAATTGTTGCTCGGATGATTTAGCAAAGAGGAAGAGAGAAGCAAATATTCTCACTATTACAGCTAATCTTGAGCCCTGGTATGGGCATAGTATGTCGAGAGAACATGGCTATAATTCATTCTGGATCGTTTATCGTGTAGATCGATTGTTTGGTGCAAAAACGTGCTGGAAATCATCTTCGATCAAAACCGCAACTCTCATTTGCACGAAGTGACATGTGTTTATAAGCACATGGTGTCGGGCATAATAATTACCCTGATTTCCTTATCTTTTTAGTAAGCTCAATACTCAGCCACTATACATTTTCTACAAAAAAAATTGTTTGGCACATGTCATTTATTTGTAATCTTGAACATATGGGCCCGAATTCACAAAGGAGGTTTGTTGTCAAACCTAGGTTTATGTGCGTCATATATGACGCGTCTTTTTCTACACCTCCTCCTTCACGTCTTTCTTCTTCTTCTTCTTCTCTTTCTTATTCATCTTTTTCTTCTTCTTCTTCGTCTGTTTTTTCTTCTTCTTCTACTTTTATTATGATTATTATCATAATCATTACTACTATACTACTACTACTACTACTACTACTACTACTACTACTACTATTACTACTACTAATACTACTACTACTACTACTACTACTACTACTACTTCTACTACTACTACTACTTCTACTAGTACTACTATTCATATTATTGTTATTATTATTATTGTTATTATGATCGTTGTTGTCATCATTGTCATTACTATTGCTATTTTAAAAATAACTATTATCATTATTGTCATAATCAGCATCGTCAGTATATTCATCAATTTCAGTAGTAGTAGTAGTAGTAGTAGTAGTAGTAGTAGTAGTAGTAGTAGTATAGTAGTAGTAGTAGTGGTGCCAGGAAAAAATGTCAGAGGTAAAAATGTCAGAGGTAAAGATGTCAGAGGTAAAAATGTCAGAGGATATATTGAATAAGGCAGACTAATGGGACATGCATGGTTGCTACTCCGAGTTTCACGCCTTGCAAGCGATCATCAGATAACTGATAGCATTCTTCAAAGTACATGATTCCTCTACAACCTTGGTACAAATACGCTCAAAATAAGACTTAACTAATACAATACCTGAATACAATATAATAAGAATTACTCATAAGTAATTATAATTGTATTTTATTATTTAAGTCTTATTTTAGAGGTATTTGTACCAAGGTTGTAGGATAATCATGTACTTTTAAGAATTCTATCAATTGCCTGATGACTGCTTGCAAGGCGCGAAACTCGGAGTAGAAACCATGTTCCGTTAGTATGCCTGCTCTGCCTAGGCATTGACCACTGTTCGGAAGGATATAGCAAAGCATACAGGCGCGTACGCAGGGGCTGGCTGAGTCGTTGCGAAATTTTTGGCCCGATTTTAAAACCTCCCCCATGAAAAGATCCTGCGTACGCCACTGAAAGCATATATATAAGAGGAAGGGGGAGAGCAGCCGGGTCACCTTGCCCCAGAAGAAGAATACCCTGCCCCCCCCCCATCTTCCTTTGGCAATAATCGGGCAAAAAGTCACAATTTGGGGCCGAAAATAAAGCAGCTGTGAAATAACGACTGCAGAATATCCCTCGCTGTTCTTTTTCGATAAGCCTAATATATAACCCGGGTGTAACCATAAGATACTTGTCACATGCTTTTGTTTTTATTTTATACCTCTAACATTTTTACCTCTGAAATTTTACCTCTGACATTTTTACCTCTGACATTTTTACCTCTGACATTTTTACATCTGACATTTTTACATCTGACATTTTTACCTCTGACATTTTTTCCTCTGACTTTTTTACCGCTGACATTTTTACCATCTGACATTTTTACATCTGACATTTTTACCTCTGACATTTTTTCCTCTGACATTTTTACATCTGACATTTTTACCTCTGACATTTTTACATCTGACATTTTTACCTCTGACATTTTTACATCTGACATTTTTACCTCTGACATTTTTTCCTCTGACATTTTTACATCTGACATTTTTACCTCTGACATTTTTACATCTGACATTTTTACCTCTGACATTTTTACATCTGACATTTTTACCTCTGACATTTTTACATCTGACATTTTTACATCTGACATTTTTACCTCTGACATTTTTACCTCTGACATTTTTACACCGAGCCAAAAAAACAATTTGTCAGCAATATCTTTGTACCATGATAAGCAACCTGCTTTGCATAGCAAAATGATAATTTTAATCTAATGAAGAAAATCAAGCTGATGTTCACATATTGCACTAATGGGCATTAATAGTAAGATAACATTATTGGTCAGTCCACGTGAAAAAACACAGACAGATATCTGACTAAGAAGGGAAAAGAGCGGAATGGAGGGGAAGGGAGGAGGAGGGAGGGAGAGGGAGGAAGGAAAAGGGGAGGAAGGGAGGGAGGAGGAGGGAGTAATAGGAAAAAAAAGGTAAGAGAAGGGGGTAAATGAAAGGAGGTTATTGAAAAGGACGGATTCAAGGTAGGAAACGAGTGATGGAGAAAGAATGGAGAGAGTGAGATAGAGAGAGAGAGAGAGAGAGAGAGAGAAGAGAGAAAGAGAGAGAGAGAGGAAAACAGACATAAAGAGAGACAGATAGACAGACAGAGAGAGAGAGACAGAGAGACAGAAAGAGAGAGAACGGGGAGAGGAGAGACAGACATGCAGACAGACAGATAGACAGAAAGAGAGACGGACATACAGTGAGAGAGAGAGAGAGAGAGAGAGAGAGACAGACAGACATACAGACAGAGAGAGAGAGAGAGAGAGAGAGAACGGGAAGACGAGAGACAGACAGAGAGAATAATAAAGAGTCATTGAGATTTTAGATGCGATGGAAAAGGTTGGCTGCAGAAGATGGCGCTGTTCACCAAACAACTTCCGAACCATTGATTTGAAAAGCATACCTTTTATTTTAAATTTTACTCTAAAATGTCCTATGTATAAATAACTTCCTTTGTTACTATATCCAATAGCTATTCCTCTGTCGTTTTCATCAATCTTCTTCGCAATGTCTTCCAGTTTTATCTGTTCCATTCTTCTCATGCCACTCTCTCTCTCTCTCTCTACTCGTAAATCTTTTATTTTTAGGACTGTGCATCAAAAGTTTGGCCTCTTGAATCAACCATAAATGTTAGAAATTGTCTTGGATTGGCCTCGTTTGTCCTATTCTGGAGTGATTTTTTATGTTCGCATTAATCGTAAATATGGCTCGCTATTCTGTTTGTTAAACAGGGGGTATTGTGTTGCATGGAAGATTAGTGCAAATGTTTTGTGTTTCTTTTTTGCCGATTGTAGTAATATGCCCTTTTAACAATAATATCAATTGAACAGAGTCTGTCCAACGCAAGGATAATCTATATTCTTCATATAAAAACGTAAGAGGTGTATTTGTCGACCGTGTATAGAAATATATTTATTGAACTCGTGTGTGACTATATTTGTGATTGTAATCATATTTATGCTACATATATTTACCCATATCAATATACGTAGAGGAGCTTCATATTATGAATATATAACATTTGTTGACAAGAAAAGAATCTTGAGAAAATCCGTTAAAAAACTGCAATTTGTAGGCAATATTACTGAATCTTTTTCAAAGTGCATTTTACAAACAAAAGACTAAGAGAAAAAAAACAGTGTAAAGTGAGTAATCTCAAGATTTAATGAAAACAAATCAGCCTTGAGCTTTCCTTTTTTCAATTGTGCACGACTCACACACTATCATTTTCCATCCCAAAATTGTAAACAGTACCTTTAACCAAGTTATAGCCATGAGCCAATATAATTCAACAAAATTACAGTAACATAATGATATACAAATTGTAACAATGTTAGTTCTTCGATAATTTCAAACTGAAACAAGTCATATTTTGTCTTCAATGACAAATATATAGATCAATTTGATAGACAAACAGTATGTCCTAAATTGATATAACATTCATACACACAGATATGATTGGGATTATATGAAAACATTAACAAAATAATATGAATACAGATAGGTGTGAAGTACGAAACAGATAATTGAATTAATCACTTTACCTAGGATTCTGCAATACAAAAAGAAAGAAATGCCCAGATTTACTTCAGAAAAATATAAATAGAGTGCCTCAGTCATCCATTGACTGAAGTCTTTAGAAATGAACGATTTTATAATCACTCACTCATAGCTAACTTTGTAATTTGTTAAATTTCCAGCTCTCTAATCCTTCAATCAAATCATGTCAATGAGAGGGGTAGGGAGAGGGAGACGGGAGAAAGAAATGCAAAATGGAGATGATAGGACGCCCCCCCCACACAAACACCCTCCTAACCTAAATCAGTAGCCTTGTAAATTCCCATTTCATCCACCTCATAAAGTCAGTCCCACTTCAACCACAGCCCCATCAATGCATGGGCCCATGCTAAGCTTTGTGAACTATTGAAGAGATCTGCTCATTGCATCATTTATAATACAGATTAATTACAGATTTTATTACTTAAATCTATATTGTTAAATCATGATCATGATTATGGGCGGCCATACGGGCCAATATCTATGGGCGGCCATACGGGCCAATATCAACAGTCACAAAAACAAACAAAGATGCATACAAACAAACAAAGAAGCATACAAACAAACAAAGGACAGAGCAAAATAGACAAAGTACCCAGAAGAAAGGACCAATTAACAAAGAATAAATCAAAGGTCAGAGCAAAATAAAGTACAGGTCAGAAGAAACAGAGGGCGTTTTGGTTTACGGTAAGCAAATAGACATCAAGCACGAAAACGAGAAAGGACAAACTCAAAAGGACATCACATCATCTACGAACTGACCCTCAAAGGACAACAGAGGGCGTTTTGGTTAACGGTAAGCAAATAGACATCAAGCACGAAAACGAGAAAGGACAAACTCAAAAGGACATCACATCATCTACGAACTGACCCTCAAAGGACAACAGAGGGCGTTTTGGTTTACGGGTAAGCAAATAGACATCAAGCACGAAAACGAGAAAGGACAAACTCAAAAGGACATCACCTCATCTACGAACTGACCCTCAAAGGACAACAGAGGGCGTTTTGGTTTACGGGTAAGCAAATAGACATCAAGCACGAAAACGAGAAAGGACAAACTCAAAAGGACATCAGCTCATCTACGAACTGACCCTCAAAGGACAACAGAGGGCGTCCTCGAGGTTTTTTTCTTTTTAATCTAGGGCCTACTCCAATACGCTGTAGGTCTATACAACAAATATGCATGCATGGGCTGGCCGGACTTATACCGAAAGCATCTCATTTTATATTTTAATATGGATACTGTCACTGATAATATAAGACAGCGTGTTTCTCGGCTGATTTCAGATATAGAAAGTGGGCTAGAGATGAATATACCGGTAAATTTTGATACGATCAACTACAGGCTCGACAGTCTGTGTAGAGATTTACTACATTTTCGCGATGCCTGGCCTCCCGCGTTGCCTGGCTATGGTGACATTTCAAATGCCCTGCTGTCTGCCAGACAAGTCTTGGAGTTCATGAGTTAGATGCCGCTGTAATGAGCCAGGAAAGCGAATCAACTGGATCTCGTTTTCAGCCTGATACAAATCCAGCTGGGGGTGCAGGCGGAGTGGGAAGACCAAAATTTGACATCTCGGAGGAACAGATTCGCTTCTTCGCAGGTAACTTAAGACTCTAACTTTTTTGTTAGGCCTAACTGTTAGACTCTAACGTTAACTTAGATCTAACTGTTAGATCTAGTCTAGATCTAGATCTAGATCTAGATCTAACAGTTAGATCTAGACCGAATTTTCGGCAATCCTATACTTTAGTGTGTTTTATTATTTTGGGTTTCTAACTTCAGTTAAGAGCTCTAGACCTAGATCTAGACCTACGTGCATATCATAGGGTTAGGGTTAGGGTAGGGTTAGGGTTAGGGTTAGGGTTAAACTGAAGTTAGAAACCCAAAATAATAAAACACACTAAAGTATAGGATAACCGAATTTTCCGTTTATTTCGTTCGTTAAGCCTCTTATTTGGGTAGGGTCGGCTCTCTCTTTAAAGACGGAAGCCGACTAGGTCTAGGGTCTATAGACCCCTCTACGCATTCCCTTGCTAACACCATGGCCATTTAGTAGATCTAAAGTTAGGGTGTCTGAACGATTTTTCAATTTTCAATTTGGGATTGTTTTTCACCATTTTTGTTGGATATTTGAATAAAAAATGTAATCAGAATAGGTAGACCTAGATCTAATACATTTCAAATTTCAAGACTCACCAATGTTTCTATCAAAAGATACAGCCCCTCAAAAACTCTGCAATATTCATAGCATTTTGGTCAGAATGGACAAAAAAGTGGTTCACGTCAAGTTATAATTTTTGCTCAAAAGTTGTAGGTCTACAGCACGATATGCAAAACGTGGATTAAGGGTATTTTCAAACTGAAATCCCTTGGGACTAGAGAAAAAATAAGCGCATGGATATATTCCTTACAGCTGGCCCAACTTATCCCTCGGGGGCTCACTTCATGAAATTGGTAAATCTCCAAGTTACCATGGAAACAATGTTTAAATCGCTGTTTTAAGCAAGATATTTTGACAATTTTGGGGGTGAGCCCCTTTGCGGAATGTGGAGAAAAACCTGCTCTTTCATATGACACCTCACTTATTGAGTATCACCTTCAGGATCACGAGATATATTGGTTTGAATCTCATTTTGGTAATAAAATCATTGACCAAGTTTGCATGAGCGCGCAATGCACATGGACTACATAGGGATGAGTGCAATCTCTATGGGGAGGATTTTAGCACACAAAACTGAGTGCGCGATCAGACACCCTACATTTAGACTCTATGGCCATATTTTTATGCCCCGAAAATCCCCCCAAATGTCATTTTACCTCGTGCATGTTATATTGTAAATTAGGCCTAGAATCTAGATCTAGAGTCTAGGCTATAAATAATAGACTCTAAATCAGTTCCACTTACCAACTTGACTGAAATAATCTGTTTAGAGGTCTAATTGTACCTTTTTAGGAAATTATGGGTCAAAATCGAAATCCATGTTGAAAAAGATTTGTCTGCACCCCCCCCCCCCCCATTACGTCAATGCTGGTCACCATTATGTACCAATATTTGGTTCGCACAGGTGCGTACGCAGGGGGTGGGGTTAAACTCCCCTCCCCTTGAGTTTTTTTTATGTGTATGTTTTTGGGGAAAACCCCCCCGCCCCCTTTTGATTTTTTTTTTAAAATAAAAATATTTTTAAAAAAAAATTAAAAAATCCTTAAAGATGACCTTACCACCCCCCTCCCCCCCCCCCCTCTCCCCCCTCTCCCCCAATGGAACGGAATGTCGATGGGTCAAAATTTCAAATTTCGGGACCCCCCCTAAAAAAAAAAAAAATGTCCTCTTACCCCCTCCCTCGCTTATTCAGCGGCTGGCTGAGTCGTTGTGATTTTTTGGGGACCCATTTGTTTCAAATTTGGGCCCACCCCCTAAGAAATCCTGGATCCAGGCCTGAGATCTAGATCTAGACCTCCGATTATAGAGGGGAACGTCAACAAATGTCAGTTTTACTGAAGAAATGACCCATATCAGACAGTTATATGGGTCATTGAAAAACCGGAATTAAATCACATACCGTATAAAATTTGATTCAAAATAAAGGAAAATTAACAGGAATTCAATTTCCTAGAATTCTGTATGCCATCTATATTTTATCAATGGATATTTTTATAATAGCGATACGCGCATATCGTAGAAATATTGTGAGAGGATGAGAAAGCGTGTTTTTTTTGTTTTTTTGTAGGGGTGAGAAGACATGAGCCCCTGAACGCTGACGTACTGATGGGGGGGGGGGGGGGGGGGGGTAGGGGGGTATTTGTTATTCGATACCAGTGATTTACAAAAGGTTGCTGAAATGACATGATTTTCCGGTATTTTTTCTCAATATTTTTGTAAGTCGTATAGAGTCTACCTTTTTTATGCGTTTGTTGGAAAATTAAGAAATTCCCAAATTTACAGTCGGGCCAAAAATATGCTTATTTAGAAGCCTTCATGTCAGGGCCTGCAGAAACTTTTGGAAAAAAACTATGTTACAGAGAAAAAGAAAGAAAGAGAGAGAAAAAAAATAAGTGACCTGCCAATGTCACAAACGAGGTATCAAAATATGCTAATCTGACCGTAATTAAATGCCCAACACCCAAAAGCTTAAGGGGGCTCTGCTGGGGCTTCCAAATGTTTTTGCTCATTACGCCACTGCCCCTATAATCTCAATAACTAAATATTTGTGCAAGATACATGTACTAGCTTGCACATTTTTGGATAATCGTCTAGCTGCTAGTATTTTTAGCTATCATCGTGGAACCATCTTGATGACGGAGGTATAAAATGTTGCTTTAAATTGAAAGAGAATTGAAATTAAGAACAATATGTGCAATCAGTCAATACAGGAAATAAAGACAAAGAACAAGAGAGGTTTGAGCAATTTCAGTGATTTTGAGGATTTTATTGCAACAAAAAAAAAAAATGAGGGGGCTCAAAATAGCCCAGTGCAGTAACGGTTAATCAAGTACATAAGACTCTAATTTTTCAATTGATTCTTGATGACCCCTGGAAAAGGCATCTGGCCCCCTAGCTAGGTTAAGAAGCATTGTGCTAGAATAGGATTATATTGAATAGATCCTTGAAGGTTAAAAATAATTGCTTTTCATAGCATCACCCATTGAGGGGGGCGGGGGCACTAATTTTTTTATTTTTTTTTTCTTGGGGGGGGGGGGGGGAGGGTCTAATGGAAATATTGACATTTTCAGTTACTTGAAAATTGACTGCTGGTTTTCAACAAAACTTGTCAGGAATTATCCCAT
Organism: Strongylocentrotus droebachiensis; assembly: GCA_035222895.1. Classification (NCBI taxonomy): domain Eukaryota; kingdom Metazoa; phylum Echinodermata; class Echinoidea; order Camarodonta; family Strongylocentrotidae; genus Strongylocentrotus; species Strongylocentrotus droebachiensis. The sequence goes on along the minus strand of JAVYIG010000867.1, from coordinate 27,755 downwards.
ACATGCCAACTGTTCAGATTAAAGAGGAACATTCCTCTTTTTGGGAGAAGATAATTATCATTTTAATGCAGGTGTTCCTCTTCCTGTACAAATTTGTCTGTAGTATTGAATAGGAGAGTTAGGATTGTTCCTCTTTTTTTTGAAAATAGCATAATTTGTACAGATTTCTGATTTTCAAATGTTGGCATGTATGTTATCCTTAGGTAAAGGGGACCTATAGATATTCAAAATTAGGCACTTGCATCCAGGGGCAGTACCCCAAAGGTGAAACTGTCAGGCTCAGGTGATCGCTTAATCCAGTGGGGGTGTCCTGTATAACATGCAAAACTTCCATGACAGGGGAGATTCTGCCTCCCAGCTCTTTTATGTTATATTTTGCTTTGTGCTTCATGTTCATAGTGTGGGTAAATTCCTCTCGCAGGTCTGGTATATATGCCTTCTCTATATTCATTTAAATTTTCAATTTTCATGAATCTTAACAGCTCATGAAGACTTTTCCGCAGTGCAAGGAACTTCTGCACGGTGGAGAGGACACTAAGCTGACAGCAGCAGCGCTGCTGAGCTCATTTGAGGTTAAATTTGCTGAACCCGGCTCAAACAGGAGACGTCAGGAGGAAGCAGTATTCAGCCATTTTGTGAGATATGTCCGGGAAGTTGAAGGTAAAGTAAAAGCTTGGTTATAAAAGATGATATATTGCATCTAAATTCAATTTTGTTTACTTTGTGTCCCCAAAGAATTACAATCATTTCAAGATTAATGTTAAAGGGATAGTTGACTTCTGTTTTCAGACCGCAAATGCCTTCAAAATGCATGATTATTGCTCATCTACTATGACATTTCTAGTGTCTTTGATTTTACGACCTAAAATTGCTATGAAGGTAATTTTAGACCCCAAAATGTGCAAATTTTAGCCAATATGATCATACCATGCAATTCAGCTCCACTTTCAGAAAAATGCGTTTACCGTCAATTAATTAATTAATTAATAATAACAATACATGGGCCGGCTGGTTGTGCGTAATATAACCAGCACAAAAAAGCCAACAAAAAAGCAAACACCACCATTGGCTGAAATACAACGTAAAATGCGCTATTTCCTACTGTTTTTTTTACTGGAAAAGGAATAACAAATCAGTAGAAACCCGTACGAACCAATATAATTTTCTACTGGTTGCTATATGGGATTGACAACCAGGGTTTGTAATAACTACATTTCTATTATGAATGTACAAACATATCCCATACAGCTAGATCAGGTTCGTATATAACATGGGGTCCAGGATTTATTCCGGAAGTATATCAGAAAAACACATTATCTAAAAAGTATAAACTTCCACCAGGTACAATTACTTATAATTTGGTAAGTGGTTAATCTTCATCCCAGTATAATTGTGTTTGTTTTTTAATAATAATGTTTAAATTTATTTGAAATTACATTTCACCTTATGCTACTCATTATTCCATCTTTTGCAGCTGGTAGCCATCACTGCAATAGTGATGAAGAATTGATGACCCTAGAGCAAATAATCATATTTGTGACGGGATTGTCACATGTGCCCGTTTGCGGTTGGCAGCCCCCGCTGACGATAACCTTTTTCAAACCACCTGTAATGGGGATTGGAGCCTCGACATGCAGCCACGAGCTCCAGTTGCCCATTCCATACCAAGCCACAGAAACTCTTCCTTCCAGGGATGAATTGTTCCAGCTATTCGATATTTCGTTTCCAGACCAGTTCTTTGGGAATGCTAGATGAAGTTGAGTTCTGGTCATTATTGCATTGTGAAAGAAACGGTGTGGAACCGACCAGAAAGGTTGATCATCGAGCATATAAGAATTTGTGTGTATTGCAAGGTTCTGGAATCATCAAAATGATAAGAAATTTGTAAAGTTACAAACACTGTACACAGAAATGTGTATATGGGACTACACGAACACGTGGCGTAAAAAGCCGCCCCCCCCCCCCGATTTTTACGATGTTACATGCATATTTAGAATATGAAGGCATTTGAAGAGCCATGCTTTTCAGGGAACATGTCTTATCTGATGTTCTTTCACACTTGCATAATAACAATGATAACGCTCACAAATAATTTTTCACCTCTTCCCAGAACTGAACCTTCTCTTTAACCGCTTAAATAAACAACAGTATACTAGGCAAGTCCAAGGATATATGTCCCCTCAGATTACAAAATTTCATCTTGTAGTTATGGTATAATATATATGATGATATTTTTATGCCTCCGTTACGAAGTAGCCGGAAGCATTATGTTTTCGGGTTGTCCGTCCGTCCGTACGTACGTCTGTACGTATGTCTCGTTCTCGTGATCGCGTTATCTGAAGAACCGATTGATGCATTCAGTAATGTTTGAAGGATTTTTAAGAAATTTGATAAGAAGGTTCAGCTAGGGTATCGAAACACAGCATAAGTTCGATTTCGGAGTATGTAGGTCATAGCTCATTAGATATACGAATCTGGTTTCCATTTGATAACGTGAGTAATGTTTGACGAATTTCAATGAAATTTGATATGAAGGTGCATGATATCAAAATACTTGTACATGCAGCCTAAGTTCAATTTCCGAGTATGTAGGTCAAAGGTCATAGCTCATTAGATACGCAAAAACACCTACTTATATATGTGAAAATGTGGTCAACTTCCTTGCCTAGTAATATAATAGTATAGTCCAATGGAGGTAACTTGTTCTGATGTATATAGCCCATTTGTACCCTTGCGAGGGGATGCTACGCTTTGTGTTGACTTGTTCTTTTTAGGACATGAGTACCTTAATTGAAGTGCCATTGATAAATAAGATCCAGCTCATTATTTATGCCAATTATTGTTTGAAGTAAATATTTGAAACTTGATATATGTTTAGTTAACCCCTGCCAAATGAAGTATGAATATGAGCCAATGTACGCTTAGTTGGCATGTGGGGTGAACTACTTAACACTATTTAACCCGAAATGGACCACAACTTATCCAAAGTTAGACAAATAGGGTGTTATATAGGCATGTTATTTCATATGTACTCCTAGTGCAGATCAATTTCTCTTAAAGGGACTTGGTAATACTGTTCTGATGAGAGAAAATGTTGCTAAGGTAGTGACTTCAATGCTAGATGTACAATTAAGATAATCTGAAAGTTAGAATGAAATCAGACCATTAGTGGCGATTGAAATTGGGAAAAACTGATCTGATTGATACCTTACATCTCCCAACTATATTATTACAATTTAATTACATTTTGGGTGAATGTAAATCGTCACAAAGCAATGAATTGGCTCTATATACCATTCATGACATTTAACTGTTGAAAGATATTTAAAGGCCTGTTTATGTGTTTTTTTCATGGAAAAACGGTTGGGAGAATTTACTGTTAATCACTGTTAGAGGGTGTTGCACAGTGGTGCCTTCTGGGTTTTTTTGCATGTTAGATACAGTCGGAGGAAGATAATAAGTAGCATTTCATACAAAAATTACCCAATTTAATCAACCTTCAACAATGCATGTTACCGAGTCACTTTGAGCCTAAAAATGTTTTTAATCTATTTAAGTTTTACAGTGATAATATTCATGAATTGTCATTGCTGATGTTGTTATATTTGACTTGCCATATGCCATGAAGTAAAAACACTTCATTTTTGTAAATTTGTTTCTATGTAGTACATAACTTTACCTTGAAATGCCTTGTTTAATTGCAGTACTTGCCCTTGATATTTGTGAGCTTGGCTAAATTTAGTCAGAAAAAACCAGAACGGGTCATATTTGAATAACATAATAACATACCATCATCATTATTCTTTTGTACCATAGTTAGACAGTCAAATAGGTCATGTTATACCAATTAGGCATATTATTTCATATTTACTCCTAGTGCAGTTCTATTTCTCCCAAGCCTCAAAATGTTTTTGATCTATGCAGGTTTTAAAGTGAAAATATTGGCTTAAAAGGATTGACATTGCTATAATCTCTCAACATGCAATTAAATGAAGTAAGCAAAGACATTATGTAAACAAAATATAATGAACATGGGGGCAGTAAATACTTCATTGTTCATTGACTAAGAAAAAAACTTCACCAGAAATTGTCATTGGCTCATGTGAGCCATGATTGGGTTTTTATGTTTATTGTAAACTTGACAAATGGGAAAGAAAAACAAATGTAAATTACAAATGAAATACATTAAACATTTGTGTAAATATGTGTGTTTGTTGTACCATGGACCTATTACGGATGGACATTCAACGTGATTCTTTCTTTGATCCAATGATAGTCACCGCCTTCTGATTATGTGCATCTTAATGAGGACATTCAGCTGTTTTAACAATAACGACTGCGTTAGCATTTTCGGTCATTGACAAAGGAGCAGTTTCCCTCTCTTGGGTTTTGTTTAGATGGTGTGCTCTGTATTAAGAGTATAAATAAAAGCATCCCCAATGAGGAGCAGCAAAGTTGAAAAGCAGACGATTTTGGTGATATGAAATGTATTATTACTGATTCGCAAACTTTCGCACACACCTATGACCTTATAAAACAATTAGAAGGCCATGATCTGTATCAGCCCTGTGTGTTGTAACTCTGGGATATTATGAGGAAATAGGGGGAAACTGGATTTTAAATCACAACCAAAAAATCTAAAAATAACCTGTATCTGGTAATATTAACATGTTTTTCTAAATAAAATGCATGTATACAGCTAGTACACGGAACAACAATTTCTGATTATAAACCAGAACTGCACATCGATTTTCCATGATTTAAGCGAGTTATTATCTTCTGCGCATGTAGATTAACATATGTGTAAATCACTATCTTGATTCTGTCCCGGCTTTTTGGCAGCGACCATCATGAGATCAAACTGAAGAAACATGTACGGTGTAGCGTCATAAACATGGCATATTGAAATCAAATCATGTATTCACAAACAAGTTCTCCTACCCCTCTGAAATTATGTAACAGAGTTCCCCTGTTTGTTCATGGAACAGCCCAGAGTCCAGTGGGGTTTTTGTTTAGGGCTAATTTGCATAACCTTGGCTTGTAGAGCATCTCATGGGATGCATGCAACATCCTACAGTGCAGACCGAATTACACAGGAAAGGAGTTAGCAACTCAATTTAGAATTGTGTGAAAGTTTGGAATATCTTTCATTATTAATTGTAATCATCTATTAGAACCGGGATATTTAACAGTTGGTAAGTCAATATATTGCTTGTTCATATATTCTTGTATACTGAATCTAGGTTACCGGTACATACATTGTGAGAAACAGGAGACAAACCTGTAAGAAGAAAGTAACTTATGTGCCAATCCTTTGTTCTTGGTTCATTTTGTTGTTTATGATACAATGCTAGTATACTGTAGCATGTATTCGTTAGCTGATATATTACCAGAATATATGTTGCTTTATAAGTCATTCTTACTCAAGTTATATAATGAGTTTGTACATATGATTGAAACAGTAATAATTGTAGTTCCATACCCAGTAGTTGATTGCTGTATTAATTAATAGGAGGAAAGATGTACATGTATATAGAAGAGTTAAAGTTAGTTTGGAGTTTGGAAAGTTTCTGTTCACCAAGGCATAGCCTCTAGTGTATGCGCACACACACACAGCTGTGTGCAGAGCATGTATGATTGATATACATGTAGTTTAGTAGGGTGTGTGTGAGGGGTAAATAGGGCCCTGTGCACTCAAGCACACTGCACTGATTAGTGCTTTAATTGTTTCTTTGTCTTACAGTTAGGCAAAACTTTAGACTGCATGTATTGCATGTTTAATTGGCAGTGATAGCTTGAACTAAGGGATATTAAGAGGGATTTAATGATCATTGGAACTTGTTGCATTTCTACAAAGATGCATGTACATTACTTGAATATGAGAAGTTTATATCAGGAGTTATGTAATTGCATAACTATTATTAACGGCATGATTATTGCATTATATACACTATTATGATGACGTATCTATTGTTTACTTATTATACTGTTTATTTATTATACTGTTTATTTGTGTCTTAACAGTAAACCACACTATCAGTACGAACGACGACACTATTGCCACGACACTATCCACTATCGCGACGTCGCTATCGCTACGTCACTATCACTACTATATCGACATCACTAGTTATACCACCACACGTTTTTACATTTGTTCTGAATTTGTTGAGACTGTCGTCGTTGAATAAAGGCACGAGCTAGTTTATACTGCAGAGACTGCGTCTTGTGTGAATGATTCAGTTTAGTGCGTTTACTACGTTAATCATTACCCTGTAGAAGGTTTCTCGGAAACGAAGCTACATACGGAATATTGAGACGACATTGACGGAGACAATCACAATGAATTCGTTAGGAAAACGATGAATGTCCATCCGTAATAGGTCCATGGTTGTACTTATTTGTAAGTCGTTTAAAGCTAGCATCGTTAAACAATGTTAAAGGGATTGGGTAACTTTGTATCCTATTCTTAAACAAAATCCTGGATTTAGCTCATGCTGCAATGATAATTATAAACCTTTGGTCAGTCAGGAATCCCATGAATTTTACAAGCCGATTGCCTGTCTGATTATTAAGATATTTATGATTTGAAATCAAAATCAAATTTTGTGTTTTCCTAACAGTTTTCGTAAAACTAAATTCTTTTGGGGAAAACGAGTATGGTAAAAACCCGTCACTCAAAGATCCCTTTAAAAGTATGGCCCTATTGCCATACTCATATTCCCCAATAGACTAGTATTATAAAAACCGTTAGGTAAACACAAAATTAAATTTTTAATTTTTAATCATAAATATATCTTAATAATCAGACAGGCGATCGACTTGTAAAAGTCATGGGATTCCTCACTGAACTAACAGTTTAACATTATTATTGCACCATATGAGCTAAATCCAAGATTTTGTTGCAGAATCTTAGGCAATGTTACAGAGTCACTTTAATAATGATGTAAGACAATTGAAATGCCTTCTTATATTTGACTTGCCATGCATATTTGTTTCTATGTAGTACATAACTTTACCTTGAAATGCCTTGTTTAATTGCAGTACTTGCCCTTGATATTTGTGAGCTTGGCTAAATTTAGTCAGAAAAACCAGAACGGGTCATATTTTAATAACATAATAACATTGATGGTACCATCATCATTATAATTTTGTTTTTACCATAGTTACCGGTAGAAAAAATGTCGTGTTATACCAATTAGGCATATTATTTCATATTTACTCCTAGTGCAGTTCTATTTCTCCTAAGCCCAAATTTTTGTTGATCTATGCAGGTTTTAAAGTGAAAATATTGGGCCCTAAATAGATAGACATTACAAAAAACCTATCGAAATGCAATTAAATGAAGTAAGCAAAGACATTATGTAAACCAATTTTATGAAAATGGGACAATAAACCCATAGGAAAGAAATGAGCCTGCCGCATACTCCTGCGGCAGACTTGCCGCAGATCTGCCGCAGACCTGCCGCAGACAGTCATCTTTTTCACATGCAAATTAGGTCTGCCGCAGACCTGCCGCAGACTTGCCGCATACTTTTTCAGTATGATGAAGAGTCTGCGGCAGGTCTGCCGCAGACTTGCCGCAGACTTGCCGCATACTCTTTCAGTATGATGAAGAGTCTGCGGCAGGTCTGCCGCAGACTTGCCGCAGACTTGCCGCATACTCTTTCAGTATGATGAAGAGTCTGCGGCAGGTCTGCCGCAGACTTGCTGCAGACCTGCCGCAGACTCTTCATCATAAATATACATATCTCATATAGACCTGCTGCAGACCTGCCGCATACTCTTTCATATCCAGTACGTGGCAATAAAGTATGCATATGTAGATAGAACCAGTGATAAACTGATTGATACTTCATAATCGATATTGGCAATATCGATATTACCAATTAGGTAATACCAATATATATCGATATTACCAATTAGGTATATTCTATTCTCAATTGTATTAACACCATCACATAGATCATTTGAAGTGTATTCAAGAGTAACATTTAAAGTGACACAGGCTCGTACACATATATATATACTAAATATGTATATTGTTTCTTGGTTAGTAATCATATAATCAATATCAATCTATCAATCTATTGCTAAAACGTGAATGTAATTGTTACATGATCAGACAAAATAATCTATTGATTATAATAATGGCAAAAGGAAAATAGAAATCACAAAAATGATGTGCATTGTCTTAATTTGCTTAACAAATCATGATAAATGTATTTTTCTGTCACACGTGTAAAGTAATAATGAATATGCATGAGATGATTGGTTTCAATTGGTTTCAATTGGCCCTAGCAAAGTGTTTGGTATGACAGAAGCTAAAAAGACAATTAACAGTGCTAATTAACACAGGAATTTACAAGATCATGGGCTCAGCCTGCAACCTCATATGGTACTGCATGTCCTACAAAATGGCCGCCTATAGCCTTGCTTCAGACTGTATAATTTCCCACTTTTCTGTGGCAGACCTGCCGCAGACTGTTCCTGTGGCCTACTGGTATGTGGCAAGTCTGGAGCAAAGTTTCGCCCTGCCGCAGACCGTTCCTGTGGCATACTAGTATGCGGCAAGTCTGGAGCAAAGTTTCATCCTGCCGCAGATCTGCCGCAGACTGTTCCTGTGGCATACTAGTATGCGGCAAGTCTGGAGCAAAGTTTCATCCTGCCGCAGATCTGCCGCAGACTGTTCCTGTGGCATACTAGTATGCGGCAAGTCTGGAGCAAAGTTTCATCCTGCCGCAGATCTGCCGCAGACTTTTCCTGTGGCATACTAGTATGCGGCAAGTCTGCAGCAAAATTTCATCCTGCCGCAGATCTGCCGCAGACTGTTCCTGTGGCATACTGGTATGCGGCAAGTCTGCAGCAAAATTTCTTTCTGCCGCATACTTCGGCATACTCTTTGCCGCAGACTAAAAGTCTGCGGCAGATCTGCGGCAGGTCTGCGGCATACTTTTCACTTTCCTATGGGAATACTTCATCTGTTCATTGACTCAGTATAAACCTGCACCAGAAGATTTAAAAGAGTTTGTCATGCATTTAAGCTGTGTTGAGCATTTCGTGTGACTTTAAAGTTGGTAGAGGGATCACAAATTTATTTACAACTTGAACAGTACCAAGGTTATGTTTGGACCCCATGTATGAAATTTGAAGTAAATCAACCGCTTAATTCTCATACTAGGAATAGTTTTGCTAGTAAATATGCATCAACTATATATGGTTGAGAATAAGTCATTAATTGCGGCTTTTGCCGTTTTTTTCCAATTAAAATGTGTCCATGTTAATCCAACTTCCAGCTTGAGCTAAATTTTGACCTTTGAAAATCCCTCTACCCATCTTTAAGGTAGTATACCCTCTTGTGCACATAAATTTTGGATTAGTGCAAGGGTAAAAATATTTGTAGTTTCTTCTTTGGGGGGCATCTTGGAACACTATTTTTTGTCGTAGATTTTTTTAGCCCAAGTGTGTCCAAAAAAAAAGGGCAGTTTGGGAAGACAACCATTTTGAATTGTTTATTTTCATCCAAAATGAGGAAATATGATGCACATCACATGTCATTTATTTATATTTAGCATTTTGGTCCATGTAATGACAAAACAAGGTTGACCATTGTGGCATTTGGGATCACCAAAGTTTATTCACACACAGGTGCATCTCTTTAATAGGTCTAGGGCAAGTTAAAAATTGAGCAAAACTACCAAGGATAGAAGTTAAAGGGCAATTAAAATGGTGTCCATAAGTGTGCAAGGCAAATTTTTAAGCAAATTTAGTAAAAAATTGTGTTTCGCAAGAAAAGACCACATCTTTAGTTTTATTGGCTCATTGACACAATGTGATATTGAAGTTTGTAATATTTAGTGACTAAAAAAAAATACCTCAATATACCAGTGTATTTTTGTAGTGAAAATTTTATTCATTATATATATATATATATATACATGTATATGTCTTTGATCCAAATACATGTACAGTATACTCACTGTATTTTCACTTTTTCTCAACCAGTATTATTCTCCATGTAAACAAGAATAAAATAATTGGAATGTTGAAAATTCAGCTTCATTTATACTTTACTTTATTGTTAAAAGAAAGTATAATACATCTAGAAATTATGAGGTGTTGAGGAGCATGAACGTACTTGTATGAAAAAAACAAAACTAGCAAGACAGTGTACTTTAACGTTTTTTATACGCAAATGTACAACCTTACATAAGTTTACCTAGCATTGGTCGAAGGCCAATAGCCCAATACAAGCCCTTTTCTAACAATTTTATATTGTCTTTGAGAGTCTAAATTTTATAATTTTATCAAAATCAAGCCTATTATTTAATATTTCCAATAAATTTGACTTTATATGCAAGGGTGACTATCAGAAAAGACTATACCAAACTGATTAAATGTATCGGGGATGGACAAATTTCTGCTTTCCCCCCCCCCCCCCTTACCCAAGAAAAAAAAGAATGAAATAAATACATCTATAATCAACTACCGTAATCATAATTTTAACAAAAAGAATGATACACAATTATTTATTATCAGAAAAATTATTAAGAGAAAGAAGAAGATATTAATTCACATGAATGAAATTACTCCTCACCTATTTCTCCTATAATAATAAATAGAAATAACACAATCTGTATTGCCGCGCAATGCGAATGTATCCCCCGGCAGTGGCAGCAATTTTGTGTCATCCTTATATTCGAAGGAGGGACAATTAAGATCCTCTCTCCCATCCCTGAAACAAAAGGATGACATAGAGATTGCCACTATAGTGGCTCGGACTATTGTCAAGACTAGGAGCAGCATCACCAAAGCAATATGTGTCTAGATTAGAGTATAATGCATATCTGTAGAAAATTTGAAAGAAATCTGTCCAGAAATGTGGTAGTTAAAACGCACAAGAGACATATGACCTTTGACCATATAACAGACGGAACAATGAGGGCACCGCCCAAAAGTGTAGATTGTACCAAGAAACATCTCCATTCAAAATTTAAAAGAAATCGGTCATGGGTTATATAACCTGCAGAGCGCACACTAGACACCCACCAAAATATGACCTTTGACCCTAATAAATAGACGAATACTGGTGGCAGCGTCACCAAACACTACACATATGTAGATTTGATCAAGATACACTACCATACAAAATTTGAAAAAAAATCCTTCAAAAAATGCAGCAGTAACAAGGCACAATAAGGACAAATGACCTTTGACCTTATAAAGAATGTAACAATGAGGGCAGCATCACCAAAAAGGAGAGATGTGTAAATTGTCCTCGGATACATCTCTACGGTATACAAAATTTGAAAGAAATCTGTCAATATGAACTACAGAGTGCACACTAGATACCCACCAAAATATGAGCTTTTGATCCTATAAAACACGGGACACTAGTGCCAGCATCACCAAAAACTAGGTGCATAGATTTTACCAATATACACTTCCATACTCAATTTGAAAGAAATCTGTCAAGAAATGATGCATCAATGATGCACACTAGATTTGACTACATTGTTGGTTTATGCCTTCGACCATAATGATTGAAGGTTTATGCATATACCAGTAGTGGTAATTATCATCCAATAATACCCATTACGAACTTGCAATCCTGCTACAGCGCTAGTTTATACTGAATTTCTTATAACGTTCTGTGGCCTGTGAAATTAAATTAAGAGTGGGTTCTTCTTGATATCTTTGAAGTTCATGAACCAATTTTCACCAAACTCCATTTCCACTTGATATCGATCATTTTAATTGTCATCAACTTGTACATTTATTTCCACATTCCCTCACGATTCATTTTTTTTTCTATCCCACTACTGTACCGCATGCTACTCTGAATTGGATAATGTTATTTGCAATACAAAATATAGTTGTGTTCAAATTCTACAAATTTCTACATTTAAATAACCATTCGTCCATCAAGATGCAAATGTTTTTACCCATGGATTTTAACACATGTCATTCAATAAGAATAGAAGATGGCGGGCTGATAAGCTAGCACTGGCATAATTATCTAGATTCTGAGTCAAAGTCAGGCTTCCAACACATTCTGTTCAGGACAAAGTCGACAGAGTGTGATCAGGAAGAAGGTGAAGCTGCAGAAGAAAGGGGAATTCGATCCGTTTTAAACTAATGCAGAAGTTGGAGATCGATGTATGATGTCCAACCATTTTGCAGTTGGGTCAATGCCATAGACAACACTGGTAGATGACGCTCCTGGCTCACTATCCTCTTTCTGCAAGAGGGCATTCTTATCTTTTATGATATCCACATTGCACATCTCTTCTTGATTCTCTCATGACATTTGCTGCATGATATCAAATTGCTTAAACTCGAGCACGTATCCTGGAACATACAGGTGTATACTACAGTAGCTGTCTTTGACTTAATTGTCCATTTTGTAATCCAGGTCAGTAATTCCATCTAAGCTGCCTGAAGTATTATGTGTTGGATACTCGCTTGCTGCAACAGCCTCTATGACTGGCTGGACTAGGATGTATGGGTGGAACTTTGGTGTGGCTCTCTTAATCTTTCTGACGGGGTTGCAGTAGATGCATTAGCTTTTCAAGTTCTGTATTAAAACACGGTTAGTAACAAAAGTTTATAAAATAAACAGGTTCAAGAGTTTTATAAACACGCAAAAGAAAAATAACAAATAAAAAGAATAGCATGGACTAGGATTAACGGGATAGTCGAGTTCAGACTGCAAATGCCTTCAAAGTGCAGGGTTATTCCTCAAATTCTTATTTATGACATTTCTAGTGCCCTTTTAGAACCTAAAATTGGACCACCCTCTCCATGGTTCAGGAAGGGGTTCCTTCATCTGCAGGATAGAACGTTTGATAGCGAGCTGCACCTATTCTGCCTTCAGGTAGTGTTCCTGCCTCGGATTAACCACAGCATGCGATGCTTCACAGAAATGTGGAACAACCATAAGATCCGAACAGCCGGCAACAAGACGCCAATGCAGTTATTTCAGTCTTGATTAAAACTCTGAAGCACCTCAAGCCCTTGTAGGTAGGCTGTGTCATCGAATACACTTACGTCATTAGGATGGAATCTGACTTGCTGATTAAAGTGGTCCATCTGGTCTGCAGTTAGTGCAAGAGGGCATACAGTAGATGGAATCTGGACACTTCCATCATTCTCTGCTCCTCCCAAGTAGTGACCATTGGGATCAATGCCATACTCGGCAGCTTCGTCCTATTAAAAGATAAATTTTATAAAAGCTTACCAAAAACATTTAAAGATTGAGGTCTGGGAAGAGGTGAACAAAAAATTGTGAGTGTTAACATTGTTATCATGTAAGTGTGGAAGAACATAAGATAAAACATGTTCCCTAAAAAGAATGGCTCTCCAAATGCCTTCATATTCTAAATATGGCATGTAACATAATCAACATCGGGACAGATTTTTATGCACAGTGTTTGTGAAGTCCCATATACAGTCCCATGTACAGTGCTTGTAATTTTTCTGATCGATTCCACACCATTTCTTTCTCAATCAATTGCACGAACAGAACTCAACTTTATCTTTAATAACCATGTACAAAATGTCCCCACCTACAAAATTTCATTTTCAAATAAATATTATTAAATGATCCTTCAGTTTGATTAATCAGAAACCTGTAGCCCTACCTGTATTTCTAAACCTACAGGTGACATTTGTGCCTAGAGCTAAACTTTAAAATTTGACAAATTCATTTTCATTTATCTAAAAATCAAGTAGTATTATGTTCAACTGTAATCCATATACTAGCTGTACAATATGCAAACATATACAAGTAAACATGCACTTTAGTACACAGCATCATTTAAATGCACACTGAATTTTGATTTAATTTGGTTATAGCAGCCCAGCTAGTCTTCAGTTTGGTGAGGTAATAATGAAAAACAAATCCAGTACCGGTAATTGAAGTAAATAATCTGTTAGGGGACATCGGTGTATGCTCATTGTTATGATTTATAGTTAATTAATATTCAAAGGCTTATGTAGTGGGGCATTATGCATTAAATTATGTACCTCTGAGTAGTTTTCAAAGTGCTCATTGAGGAGTGCAGTTCCTCTATGGCTATGCAGCCCCATTATAAATAACTGCATTGGCGTCTTGTTGCCGGCTGTTCGGATCTTATGGTTGTTCCACATTTCTGTGAAGCATCGGATGCTGTGGTTAATCCGAGGCAGGAACACCACTTGAAGGCAGAATATGTGCAGCTCGCTATCAGGATCTAGGATGCCTCTCTCAAAACTCCTGAACAAGTTATAGAAAGTTCTTGTCACCTGTTCATGGAGGTCACGCCACAGACGTTCTATCCTGCAGTTGTGGACGCTCCGGCCGGTAATGAAGGAACCCCTTCCTGAACCACGGAGAGGGTGGTCTAGCATGAACATCGCCACTCCTGTGTTCTCCCCTCCGTGGTCAGAGCGCACTCTAGATGGCAAACCCCAATTGGAGATCGCATCCTTGAAGAGTTCGAGCAATGTTCCAGCTCTATTATTGGAGCTGCACCCTAGAAAGACGATAGCTCGACTATATCCGTCTATTCCCCCATGAGTCACAAAGCGCCACCTGAATGAGAAATTATTAGATCCGAGAAATATAAGAGTAAAACATTACAATGCTGTGATGTACTTTCAGATTGATTTCAACTGCATGATCTAATGCGGTCTAGTTAAAAAATAAAGAACATCATCAAGTTGTCATGACATTAATTGGCTATTTATCTTGATCAACACAATAACAAGTATTACAAGGGAAACGCTCTCGGCGGTCTCGCCTGCATTACGCATTTCGATATGATGAGAAATTGAGGTTGGGACATTATTTATAGGCAGGGTGGCCCATTAGCAGGCCCCCAAAAATGAAACCTCTGAATATAATCAGCATTTTGAAGAGAATATTGACTAAGAATCAGTAAAAGAATTAGTTACTATTATTTGTACCAAGATTGATAACTTTCATGAAATATGGACAAATAAAAAAAAATACCATATTAATATACAATGTCCCTTTTGCATCCAACATCAAATTCTGTAGAACTTTGCAGGAATTATGAATGTCATGTATGTCCTATCTGTGAAATTTAAACCTTAGCAGTGTCCTAATATTCAAATTGTGCAAGGAAACCGGTTTACTTGCTAGACTTCACTGTCAGACACTATTGAGTAAAATGACTGACTTTTTTCTTCTTTGGTAATAATTAACACACATAAAATGAGCTGTAAAGGGTACATGAGCATCCGTCTACATCAATAACCCACTTCTTGTAATGGCTAAAATTAAACTGATTGAATTCGCTCAGCACAAAACGTACGAGCATTCTACTAACTAATAGTCATTATTTTCCCACTTAAAGACATGTTCAAGCCCCTTTTTTAGGGAAGTTCTAAATTAGTATGATCTTTCAAATGCCGTTGGAATTTAACCATTTCATTTTTTTGGGCCTGCAAATGGGACATATAGTACATATAAGTTGTGAACAAATATAATCTGTTTCTACTTACCTAAAATGACCTTTTATCATTACTTTGTGAATTGGAATTTGTGTCATATGATTTCTGATACTTGATAAACCTTGTGTACAAGTTTCATGGAATTTGAACAAACACTTTTGAAATTATGCTAAAAATTCAAATCTTGATGTTCATGCCACAACAAAGTCTAAGTTTGCAGACCTGAATTGACCTTCGACCTTGACTTTGTGACCTGAAAATCTCCTTGCATGTTTGGGGATACTTGATAACCCTTTACCAAGTATTATTGAAGAACTTAATTATACTTTCATTTAAAATTAAAAAAACTTAACCTTGGTTAATTGATGTTGACGCCGCTGCTTTTCCGGCGGTGGCGTCAACATCACTTTTTGCTACGCAGTCGAGACAAAAATCAATGATTATGAATATTCAGAAAAAATACTATAAATTCTTCAAAGTTCATAAAAGATTTTGTAAAAATGTCATGCACGCAATATGATACAAATTATCGTATAACCTGGGTGAAGACATGGGGAAATCAAGATTTGGGAGGTAAAAAGGGAAATTAATGGGATAAAAATAAATAAAACAATTGATAGATAGTGAGGCAATACCGTCACAAACTAATTTATCAAATTGGCAATTTGTGCAGTGATTTCAACTGTTTCTTTTTCAAAAATTCATAACTTCCTTATTAATTATCCAATTTTACTCAATTTTTTTAAATTAAAAGCAAATTATTTCTTGGAGTGGACTTAGCCTTTAAAATATCAAAAATAGGGTAAAATTCGAATTCAAACCAATGATTGTGAAAAATGTCTGTATATGTACATACATGTATGTATGTCTCTCAATATGAATGATAATTCTTTCAAATGCACATGCCCTCATGAATCTCATGTTATCCTCATTGTCTAAAAAGTTAAATTACTTTGCAATCTGTAAAGGGGAAAAATGAATGTCATGAAAATTGGACTACTGCATTCTGTAAATATATAGGACACACTCAATGCTAATTGGCTTGCCAGTACTGTAAAAAAAAACTCACCGTATCAGTTTGTGGTGTCCATCTATGTGCCAAAGTGACAAGGGCATTGCCACAGAGTAATGCCTCCTTCGTACAGCAGTTATGGTTCTCAATTCTTGTCTTTCTGGATCTAGTCTGTACAGACTGTCCCGGATCCTCTGTCTTTGCACCCTTAGACCTTGTGAAATCAGATATCCATCCACCGTTTTGTATCCTTTAAAAAAAATATTTTAAAAAAAATAGTATGAAATACACTTCAAGGGACCAGGTAACATTGTGACGGGCTGATTTTCAAATCATCGATATTCATGGAAGCGAAACACATGTTTTTATGTATGGAGAATCTTTAATGCAAAAATAAGGGCAAAAATCATGCAGTATACGTATTAACATTTTACCTGTACCGTATTCTTCACTCATCTGAATCAACTTAAAAAAAATAACAGTAATATGGTGGTAGCAGGCTGTATTTTAACTGTAAAACAATGTACATGTGTGCTTCCCTGTACAGTTATACCGGTAACTGCATGTTTAAAAAAAATCATCCATTTCTTTTTCATTTTTCATAGCGTTACTGAGTTTTTTCTTATATGATATAATATGCTTTAAGGTGTGATTAATCATAAATTATATAAAAATTAATTTCATGCATATAAGAATCAACATGGGAGAAACTTTAAATATTATCAAAGATGTTACCAACTGTGCACTGCATGTGCAGGTACATGTAATTTGACAAATGTTGTTAGTCAGATATGATTAAAAGAATTTAGCAGGTATTAAACTTAATGGTTTAATAACAACAATTTGAGTTTCCAGTTCTAACTAATTCTGATAAGCGGAGGGACACAGTTTTAAAAAAGAGGGGTTAATTTGCCTGCCACTACAACACAAACTAATTAAGAAAACCTCTACTCCTATTATGAATAGCGACCCTCATTTCGTATTATGAATAGCGACCCTAGCTCTCGTCGTATTATGAATAGCGACCCTCTTCTCCCATTATGAATAGCGACCCTCATTTCGTATTATGAATAGCGAACATGAACCTCATTTTGTATTATGAATAGCGACCCTCTACTCCTATTATGAAAAGCGACCCTCTTGTCGTATTATGAATAGCGACCATCTCGTCGTATTATGAATAGCGACCTTCTTCTCCTATTATGAATAGCGACCCTCATTTCGTACGTATTATGAATAGCGACCCTCTACTCCTATTATGAATAGCAACCCTCATTTCGTATTATGAATAGCGACCCTTTCGTCGTATTATGAATAGCGACCCTCTTCTTCCATTATGAATAGCGACCCTCATTTGCCAGAAGTAGTAGTACGTTGTTTCCAGAGTTAGAGAAACTTATTATGTCAGGAAAATGGAGCAGCTGAGACCTCCTAGACAGATGAACTTTGAGGGAAGTGCCCTGCCATTGGCGTTGGAGTGGAAGCAATGGAAGGAAGAGTTTGTGCTATATATCGATTTGAGCATGGAAGGGAAAGAGGACAAGGTAAAGATCAAGATGCTCAAGTACATGTACCTCGTTGGTCCACAAGGTAGAGAGCTGTATGAGACGATCAAACCGGAAGGGTCAAGATAGGCAGATGGTACCCTACAGGAAACAACCCTTGTTCAAGCTCTTAGTGCTTTTGAGAAGCATTGTCAACCAGTACGGAATGAGATCATCGACAGGTACAGGTTCTTTACTAGAAGTCAAGATAGTGGAGAATCTTTTGATACATTCCTCACCGAACTGAAGCTGTTGGCGGCTCACTGTAATTTTGGAGAGCTGAAGGAGTCACTGATTCGTGACAGGATAGGGTGTGGCATCAGAGATGGAATGCTGAGGGAGAGACTTCTGCAAGAATCTTCACTTGATTTAGACAAGTGTGTGAAAGCTTGTCAGGCGTCATGCTTTCCAAGGCCAGAGTGGATGTCCTGGTAGGTGACCAGCGACAGGAGGTTTGTGCGGTGAGCAGAGAGGGAACTACATACTGGCCAACAGTTCAGTGTCAATTCTGTGGACGCAAACATGAGAAGAAAAAGGAGAAATGTCCAGCCTATGGCAAGGAGTGTTTCAACTGCCATAAGAATCATTTCTCAACCCAGTGCAAAGAAAGGCGGGCACAGCAGCAGGATCAATGGAAAGAAAAGAGAGGGAAGAAACCGGTGCATGCAGTGGAAGCCATAGACAGTTCGGATGAAGAGTACTATGATGAAATCCATGTAATGGAACTGCAACCAGATAAAGTGGAATCAGAGCATGTGCACAGAGTTGAGACGAGTAAATAAGTAGATAATGGAAACGTTGAATTCACTTTCTGATTCCCCGTCTCGCTCATTGCCTTTGGCTCTGAGTCCGACTTTGTCTTTGTTTTACTTTTAGCTTTCCCCAGCCCACTCTTGCTGACTTTGCCAGCCGTGACTTGCCACTGGAGTTGGGTAATATTTTCTTTCCGTCGGAGCCCGTGGCTCCCGCGCTACCAGGCGGTGCCTGAGGTGGAAGCGCGGACGGAGAACAAAAATAACATGTCGTATACATATCCATGTACATGGGTTACAAAGAAAAAGAAAATATCCATAGTTGAACCATACAAATTAAGTTAATCATATATCATGTCATATCAAAACCTGTGAATTAGCTATAACTTAATACGTAGAGATTTGTGGCTGGAATTGAAATTCACAGAGTTCCAATAACGTATAAGTGATTCAAATAAAGGATATTTTTAAACTTAAAAACTTAAAATGTTGTTAAAGGGAGAACCAAAAGTTAGCACGATCGAGTGCTAGTCGGGATTGGTTCTCCGAGTTTCTAAAACTGTATGCAAAGTCATATTAACATTTATTTTGTCTGAATATCATATTATTTGATCCTTATGATTCATCTCTGCTTAGGAGTTTAATTCTGAGATTTTGACGAAATGATGATCTTGTTTTTTCTTCTCTGATATTTATGGGCAAATTATTCTACAGCTTTGCTCCAATGAAAGAAATTGAAAAAGTCCCACGTGTCTTACTACGTTTCGGTAATCGTAGCATTAAATGTTCTCTCCCTCTTGTTCTATACATGTGATTCATTAAAACAAAGTAATCCATTAACGAATGTGGTAGATGTCCTTTCTGCAGATCATATACAAATGTCGATACTAAATGCTCGAACAGATTATGCACATCTAATACCTGTAGACATACGAACAGTGCCTTTGAACTTGTTCTAAATGGGGAAAATGTTATCACACGCATGGCCATTTTCTGTGCCAATAGTATGCAATTTAAATGACTTTTATAGCAACTTCCCCAAACTTCAATACCATAAAGTATGTGCGGCTGGATAAAGGATTTATACAAGAGCATGAGAATGTGCTTAGGAACATGTATAGTGCCTCAACTTACACAGCGCAGTCCAATCTTCCTCCGTATACACTTATTAACGTTCTGAATTTGCTCCTTCCACATCAAAGTTTCATCAATTTGAATTCCTACGAAAGATGCTACACTGACTCTATCTATCACTGTATCACTGAGTTTTAAAATACCCCTAATTTCACATGATTGCCTTTGTCCCTTAATGAGCATATAATTTGTTTTCTTTAAGTTTATTGTCAACTTGTTAACAAAACACCATTTTTGGACTTCCAAAAATTTGACATTTACTTCATTCATATCTATTTCTTTCTGTCTTTTATCAAAAGTATGAAATAGGTTTGAATCATCAGCAAATAATCTAAATTCAAAATATTTAGTAGAAGATGGTAAATCATTAACAAAGTTATTATACACTTATTTTGGAAAATAGATAACCACAAATTCTGGCAAAGATATTTACCTATTGATTAGAGCACATGTGTTTCAACATTTCTTTTTTTTTTGGTAGTTTAAACCAAAACCAAAACCAAAAAAAAGAAAGAAAAAAGAAATGGAAGTTTTTTTGTTTTTTGCACATTTTCTTAGGAACAAGTGTAGCTGTTACAATATTAGAAATTTGAGTTTACTGGTGTTCAGGTAGTCAATTTGATGTAAAATTGAGGGAACAAAATTTGAAGAGAAAGGAGGAAAGAAAGGCTAAAGGAAATAATGAATCAGATATTCACATAAGTGTCGCCCCTCGATTTTATAATATTTTGTTGAGTTAAATAAGGAATTATAGAGATACAGTGATTAGTGCATAAAGAGGGCATAATCCATGCAAGAACCGAACAGTCGCTGATATCAAGGAAGCGGATACAGCAGTTAATTTCCACAGAACTCATATTCAACAGAGACCAGCTGTCGCGATTCGTATAGCCAAGGCTTCGTTCATCAATTCAACAGTGAGCGTTGCGATGTTTGGTATCACCATGGACACCCAACACATGGATTCATTTATGAAAGTAGAAAATGGACTGAATGACAAGTGGCAGGCAGACTCAGTTAATACGGAATGGACTCAGTTAAAATGAAGATGTTTAATCTTGTCAATGCATCTAAAATTCTCTTGTTTTATAAACAAAGGAGGATGTTATGGAATAGCGCCATCTGTGGCGAGGCACAGTGTAGTGCACAAGATGGATCTAGATTAAAGGCCCCCCCCCCCTGGCTTTTTTTTGTCACATACAAAAAATGAATTATGCATACTACCCCCCCCCCCCCCCCCCCACAGAGCAAAATATTGGTAGGCTCGATTTTCACATTTTAGGGGTCATATACCAAAAAAATGATGCTCACTACCCCCCCCCCCCCCCCCCCCCCCCACTGAGCGAGATATTGGTCGGCGCGATTTTCACATTTTAGGCCCCCCCTATCGGCAAATCCTGGATCCGCCCCTGAGTGAGAGTGAACCACAGGAGGCGAAAGGATAGGTTTTCACACACACACATAAAAGAACAAACAATAAAAATTGTAAAAGATAAAAAGGAAAAGAAAAACAAAACAAGTAGGTATTACATTTATTACACAGCAATGAATTGAATACAGAACACCATGTTATTTGGTGTTTACAATAACATATAACTGGAATTTGGGGAAGGCTAAAAATGGAACATCTGAAAGATATATTTTGAAATTGAAGAACAATTACATTCAAATATTAGTGACCAGTGGTATACACAAAGGGGGTGGCTGGGGCCCACAACACCCCCCCCCCCCCCAAAGCGCACCCATCCAAGTTGGGCAAAACCAAGTTTGAGAAACCAAGGAACTGAGTTTGAGGAAACAGAAAAGTTTCCAGGCATATCAGCTGTTTTGAAAGGTTCCAAATAGCTAAATCTCGAGAACCTGGACCCCACTCTAAATCAGGCTTTACACTTTAATACATGCACACATTATAACCCCCAGGGAGAAACTGACAATTTCACCCCACCAATCAAAGATGTCTGTGTACGACACCGTTACTGACTTTAATAATGGAAATATGTGTGGAGTACTAGTAATACTAGTAATGTCCTTAAACCTGAAGATATGCCCTTTAAAGGTAAAGACCAGTATTGGTAACGTCCCAATTTCAAAAAATGAAATGGAAGCTCTCATTACCAATCATGTGAAAGAATATGTTTTGACTAATACATGATGATAAAAAATTTGCCGGGAAACCGCCTACTAATTCATATATTTGGTAAATTTGTTTCTCTCATGGTCGTGTGAGAGATATAGGGTAGTCCCGTATACATCTTTCTGTGTATATAGTGCTTGTAACTTTACGAAGAATGGGCCAAATTTCTTATCATTTTGATGATTCCAGAACCTTGCAGATGCTAGATGCTAGATGATCAACCTTTTCTGATCGATTCCACAACGTTTCTTTCACAATGCAATCGCATGACCATTACTGGTCTTTACCTTTAATCTGTCAAATGCGGACCTCAGAGTAGCATTGATCAGCTCGATCCAGTACAGTCAAACCTGCTTTAATGACCACCTGTCTACAAAGACAACCTGTACAAAGGCCACATTTGTTGTTTCCCTTGAAAATGGTTTCTTATTGAATCATGTACTAAAGGAACCTGTCTACAAAGGCCACATTACTGGTATCCCTTGAAAAAATGTTCTTATTGAATCATGTACTAAAGGAACCTGTCTACAAAGACCACCTGTCTACAAAGGCCACTTTTTGTGTTTCCCTAGGGTAGTCGCTATGGACAGGTTTGACTGTAATTGCATTTTACCTGGATTTAACAGACAAAACAAGTTTCACTTAGCATGCACATGACATTAGTGGTACTCAAGTTATTTACATAATAGTTCACTTACCTGCCCTGGGCATATTTTGCAAAATGAAGGAAACTCTGTCATCCAATTCAAGATCTCCTATTTCACTGTAAAGTCTTCTGATGGATAAGCCAATAGTATTGAGGCGCCGCTTGATTGTTCTCTCACTGACGTTGAAACACTGTCCAATTTCTTTCACTGTACAGTTCATTTCTCCTGATCAGCAGAAAAAACAAAACGAATGAAGAAGTGGGTGTGATTCATTACTGCTGCTAAATCTAGGCTAACTATTTAGTGGTGAGAAGAAAAAAATAAAAACAATTAAAAGTTACTTTAGGGTGAGGGTTAAGGTTTAGGATTACTGTAGGCAGGCGCGCCGGAAGCAGTTTGGGATTGGGGGGGGGGGGCAAACGTTCCAGGGGGCTCACCTTCCAGGGGCAGTGGCGTAATGAGCAAAAACATTTGGAAGCCCCAGCAGAGCCCCCTTAAGCTTTTGGGTGTTGGGCATTTAATTACGGTCAGATTAGCATATTTTGATACCTCGTTTGTGACATTGGCAGGTCACTTATTTTTTTTCTCTCTCTTTCTTTCTTTTTCTCTGTAACATAGTTTTTTTCCAAAAGTTTCTGCAGGCCCTGACATGAAGGCTTCTAAATAAGCATATTTTTGGCCCGACTGTAAATTTGGGAATTTCTAATTTTCCAACAAACGCATAAAAAAGGTAGCCTCTATACGACTTACAAAAATATTGAGAAAAATACCGGAAAATCATGTCATTTCAGCAACCTTTTGTAAATCACTGGTATCGAATAACAAATAACCCCCTACCCCCCCCCCCCCCCCCCCATCAGTACGTCAGCGTTCAGGGGCTCATGTCTTCTCACCCCTACAAAAAAAAAAAAAAACACGCTTTCTCATCCTCTCACAATATTTCTACGATATGCGCGTATCGCTATTATAAAAATATCCATTGATAAAATTGATATAACTGTCTGATATGGGTCATTTCTTCAGTAAAACTGACATTTGTTGACGTTCCCCTCTATAATCGGAGGTCTAGATCTAGATCTCAGGCCTGGATCCAGGATTTCTTAGGGGTGGGCCCAAATTTGAAACAAATGGGTCCCCAAAAAATCACAACGACTCAGCCAGCCGCTGAATAAGCGAGGGAGGGGGTAAGAGGACATTTTTTTTTTTTTTGGGGGGGGGGTCCCGAAATTTGAAATTTTGACCCATCGACATTCCGTTCCATTGGGGGAGAGGGGGGGGAGAGGGGGGGGGAGAGGGGGGGAGGGGGGGTGGTAAGGTCATCTTTAAGGATTTTTTAATTTTTTTAAAAAAATATTTTTATTTAAAAAAAAAAATCAAAAGGGGGCGGGGGGTTTTTCCCCCAAAACATACACATAAAAAAAACTCAAGGGGAGGGGGGTTTAAACCCACCCCCTGCGTACGCACCTGTGCGAACCAAATATTGGTACATAATGGTGACCAGCATTGACGTAATGGGGGGGGGGGGTGCAGACAAATCTTTTTCAACATGGATTTCGATTTTGACCCATAATTTCCTAAAAAGGTACAATTAGACAGGTCTAAACAGATTATTTCAGTCAAGTTGGTAAGTGGAACTGATTTAGAGTCTATTATTTATAGCCTAGACTCTAGATCTAGATTCTAGGCCTAATTTACAATATAACATGCACGAGGTAAAATGACATTTGGGGGGATTTTCGGGGCATAAAAATATGGCCATAGAGTCTAAATGTAGGGTGTCTGATCGCGCACTCAGTTTTGTGTGCTAAAATCCTCCCCATAGAGATTGCACTCATCCCTATGTAGTCCATGTGCATTGCGCGCTCATGCAAACTTGGTCAATGATTTTATTACCGAAATGAGATTCAAACCAATATATCTCGTGATCCTGAAGGTGATACTCAATAAGTGAGGTGTCATATGAAAGAGCAGGTTTTTCTCCACATTCCGCAAAGGGGCTCACCCCCAAAATTGTCAAAATATCTTGCTTAAAACAGCGATTTAAACATTGTTTCCATGGTAACTTGGAGATTTACCAATTTCATGAAGTGAGCCCCCGAGGGATAAGTTGGGCCAGCTGTAAGGAATATATCCATGCGCTTATTTTTTCTCTAGTCCCAAGGGATTTCAGTTTGAAAATACCCTTAATCCACGTTTTTGCATATCGTGCTGTAGACCTACAACTTTTGAGCAAAATTATAACTTGACGTGAACCACTTTTTTGTCCATTCTGACCAAAATGCTATGAATATTGCAGAGTTTTTGAGGGGCTGTATCTTTTGATAGAAACATTGGTGAGTCTTGAAATTTGAAATGTATTAGATCTAGGTCTATTCTGATTACATTTTTTATTCAAATATCCAACAAAATGGTGAAAAACAATCCCAAATTGAAAATTGAAAAATCGTTCAGACACCCTAACTTTAGATCTACTAAATGGCCATGGTGTTAGCAAGGGAATGCGTAGAGGGGTCTATAGACCCTAGACCTAGTCGGCTTCCCGTCTTTAAGAGAGAGCCGACCCTACCCAAATAAGAGGCTTAACGAACGAAATAAACGGAAAATTCGGTTATCCTATACTTTAGTGTGTTTTATTATTTTGGGTTTCTAACTTCAGTTTAACCCTAACCCTAACCCTAACCCTACCCTAACCCTAACCCTATGATATGCACGTAGGTCTAGGTCTAGAGCTCTTCTTAACTGAAGTTAGAAACCCAAAATAATAAAACACACTAAAGTATAGGATTGCCGAAAATTCGGTCTAGATCTAACTGTTAGATCTAGATCTAGATCTAGATCTAGACTAGATCTAACAGTTAGATCTAAGTTAACGTTAGAGTCTAACAGTTAGCCTAACCAAAAAAGTTAGAGTCTTAAGTTACCTGCGAAGAAGCGAATCTGTTCCTCCGAGATGTCAAATTTTGGTCTTCCCACTCCGCCTGCAACCCCCAGCTGGATTTGTATCAGGCTGAAAACGAGATCCAGTTGATTCGCTTTCCTGGCTCATTACAGCGGCATCTAACTCATGAACTCCAAGACTTGTCTGGCAGACAGCAGGGCATTTGAAATGTCACCATAGCCAGGCAACGCGGGAGGCCAGGCATCGCGAAAATGTAGAAAATCTCTACACAGACTGTCGAGCCTGTAGTTGATCGTATCAAGATTTACCGGTATATTCATCTCTAGCCCACTTTCTATATCTGAAATCAGCCGAGAAACACGCTGTCTTATATTATCAGTGACAGTATCCATATTAAAATATAAAATGAGATGCTTTCGGTATAAGTCCGGCCAGCCCATGCATGCATATTTGTTGTATAGACCTACAGCGTATTGGAGTAGGCCCTAGATTAAAAAGAAAAAAACCTCGAGGACGCCCTCTGTTGTCCTTTGAGGGTCAGTTCGTAGATGAGGTGATGTCCTTTTGAGTTTGTCCTTTCTCGTTTTCGTGCTTGATGTCTATTTGCTTACCCGTAAACCAAAACGCCCTCTGTTGTCCTTTGAGGGTCAGTTCGTAGATGATGTGATGTCCTTTTGAGTTTGTCCTTTCTCGTTTTCGTGCTTGATGTCTATTTGCTTACCGTTAACCAAAACGCCCTCTGTTGTCCTTTGAGGGTCAGTTCGTAGATGATGTGATGTCCTTTTGAGTTTGTCCTTTCTCGTTTTCGTGCTTGATGTCTATTTGCTTACCGTAAACCAAAACGCCCTCTGTTTCTTCTGACCTGTACTTTATTTTGCTCTGACCTTTGATTTATTCTTTGTTAATTGGTCCTTTCTTCTGGGTACTTTGTCTATTTTGCTCTGTCCTTTGTTTGTTTGTATGCTTCTTTGTTTGTTTGTATGCATCTTTGTTTGTTTTTGTGACTGTTGATATTGGCCCGTATGGCCGCCCATACATGATAGCCATTTTTACATGTTATTGCAATCAATAGTAAATGTAAATGTACAACAGTTTACAGGATTAATTTAATCAATACCAATACATCACTATTAACGTTATAATGGTTATGTAAATAAAATATAAACTTATACGCTCAGGACCTGCGAGTGAACAGCTTATTTGAGACAAAACTTTCAAAAATTCAGGCAAAATGAAGTGACATTTTTCATAATTAGTCGCCCTAAATACATTTTGTAGATTATATAATCAGTTTGGGGGTAGACATTTCTTCTTGTAAAAATTGTAGATATTGCTGGTTATTAAATTCCTCTTTTATTCAACTTTGTTTTATATTTTACTATTGAAGGCAAAATACATTGGCCACATAAAATGACATCAGATTCTCTTGAAAGATTTATTGGACGGAACAACAGAAGGTAGCAGACCAAGAGAGAAACAAGGAACTAACTAGGAGGGTAACATTAAGACATGGAGTGTAATGAGACTGCAAGAATGTAATAGGATCGTAGAAAGCAAAGATGGGTGGAAAAATGTTGCAATCAACCTCCGAACTGGGTGAGGATAGATAGATAGATAGATAGATAGATAGATATATATTTAATATATCAAACCTGTATCGTGTGTGTTTTGGGGTTTGAAAAGTCTGTAATGACTTAAACCTAACCAGTACTGCTTATGAATGCCATGGTTTAAATATTATTAAATAGACAAATAAAGATATAAACAAAAGGTAATGGAATTATTTGACAGAACCATCTATGAAGGTATGTCTACATGTGCCATACAGCAAACAAATTAAATTTTATATATATTAATAGGTTGAATCATTTGATATAAAATGTCAATTCTATTTGTATCAAGCATGGAATAAATTATCATCAGACTTGATCATTACATGGATATGGGGCGCCAATACAAAGATATAATTAAACTATTAAAATGCATACAAATCATTGTCTTTTTGGAGCCAGAAGGGGGTTAACTCATATTCTTTAAAAAAAAGAGTTAATGCCCTCCTGGCTCTGAACAATCGAAGAACCTTGGAACCCGTTTCACAAAGCCTTTTTTGTCAATGCCAAATGACAAAAAACAGTGACAAATCTGCTGATAACCAATCAGAAGCAAGGATTTCA